>CM059813.1:46443021-46835521 GCA_030435695.1 Brachymystax lenok tsinlingensis
CCTCACACTTCACGGCCTCAAGCTCACTCTTTCCCAATGTGACCGGCTACCGTGCTGTCATTTGTAAAGTCTCCGGTGCTCCACTTCCTTCCAGCGCTCCTGGTGGCTGGTGTGTCGGGGGGGGGGGTTTATCCCGTGGCACAGCTGCGAGTCTGTTCCGTCTCTGTGTGCTGCTGATTAGCAGACCCTCAAAGTGCCCCGCACTCCTGAAGCCATTCCGCGCCACTACCACAATTTCACGCCAGCGTACCAGCATTTCTCCACTGTCTGTTTCCAACTGAATCAATGGCCACAAGGGATTCAAACCACACCTTTTTGCAATCTGTCCTCCTTTCCCCTAAAATGCCTTCATCTCTTTATTTTCTAGTTTTTTTTCCAGACATTTGATGGGATTGTGTTTCTCAATGCTGCTGTCTCCAGGTGGATTTCAAAGGAAAGGCATAAATGTTTGAATTGGAGAACAATGCTGTGGATTTTAAATCCAAGCAAACATGTTTGTTTTCTGTCATAACTTGCAGTAATGTCAAACCAAGTGCAAGTTATTGCTGATAAAGAAATACAGAGCTGTATAAATAGTTATTTCAAGCAACTTTGAGCCATCAGTAGTAGGTGTTCTGAAATGGTCTGTGTTCAGTGTTCAATTATATGAGTCCTCTGTTGCTGTGAGACCACAACCCTTAAGCAGAACCACTCCATAATACTCTCTAATCATGAAAGGTCTGTCACTCTGCCCTGACTTTCACTATGATCGTTTTAATTCACTGTTTCCCTGAAGGAAGCAATAGGATTTTTTTACTGTCTGCCCAGTCAAAAGACTGACTGCAGGATGTAATGTGTTCCTTGATCAGAGGGGCTCTAATACCCCAGCCCATCCTACCCTCTCTGTCTCTTAAGAAGCTCTTAATTTGACATTGATGTCTCCAGATCCCGCTGATCCACCCTCTCTCCCGCTCTGTCCATCTCTCTGTCTCTCTTTCACTCACTCTCTCTCTCATTAAAGGGACGCCGAGTCTAAAGGCTGTCAGGACAAAAAGGACCCAGCCTAGATTACGATAATGTTTTTGAACTTATAAATTACTCCACTGTCTGTGTGATCGGCATAAGCCGGTGGCACTGACCCGTAATACGTGTGGGAGGAGGCTGCTATCTGCTCTAACTGAAAGTGGAATTCAATAGCGTATCCAAATCCCTGCTTACTCTCTGAAATGCTTGGAGATCTGAAAAGAGCAAGGTTCAGCCATGTTAAGCTGTTGAGCTAAAAAAAAATCATAACATTATTGAATGATGCATTATTAAATTATAAACTGTTTGAAATACTGCTGTTGAGTATGTCGATGGGCAACAGTAGGCACAGACTAGAATGCCATGACTGCCATGGATGTGCTACCATCTGTTTAGTGTGACTCTTTTGTGAACTGCCCCCTGCACATATCTGGCATGGGAAATAGCAAAGTCTCATCACACTGTCTAAATGCAATGTTAATAGATATTATAAGATGCAACTACTGCATATCTCCACCCTTTGTATAGCTACAGTACAGGTACAAGAATCTAACCTGATCTCTTGTCTATTCTTAGTTTCACCACACTGGCAGATTTTGTAATGTCATTGGCACAAGTATCTCTTCCTTTGTCAATACCCATGATCCTCTGCGGTCGCTGTCTGTGCTCTTCCTCTGCAGAGATCAAATACTCGTGGGTTTTCAACGGACGCCCAAGTTTCCTGCTGCAGGATACCCGCCGCTTCGTCTCCCAGAGGACCGGCAACCTGTATATCGCCAAGGTGGAGGCCTCCGATGTGGGGAACTACACGTGTGTGGTGAGGAACATGATGACCAACGCCACCGTGTACAGCTCGCCCACCCCTGTGGTGCTGCGCAGGGACGGTGAGCATGCTCCACTGCTTCCACTGGCTCCACTGGCTACTGCTTATCCTGCATGCTGAACTTGCCTGTACCGTTGTGGGGAGTGAAAGCTAAGGAGATAAATCAGTTGTCTTGAGCGTGACGGTGTTTGTTTAGCTGCTGCTCAGGATCGGGGTTGTGCAGTATTCACACTACAGAGCTGTAGGTCTGATGCCGCGTTCAAAACAACTGGGAACTCCAAAAAATACAAGGTCAAATCATGACGCCAGTGATCTTCAGGTCGGAAAACTGGAGCTGTAGAAAGAGGCCAGAGTTGGATGACCATTGAAAGCGATTTTTCCCAGACGGAGCTCGGTTTTTTCAGAGTTCCCAGTTGTTTTGAACGCAGTGAAGTCGGAAGTCGCAGATTTCCGAGTTACCAGTTCACAGTTGTTTTGAACGCGGCATGAAAAGCCATTTCTCCCTTTGCATGAAAAGACACGTTTAAGCATTTACATATCCAGAAATGTGCACGTGCACACGAAACACGTTTCTGCACAGTGAGATTCACCTCACCAACCCCATTACTAGTGATTATGGAGCAGAGATGTTGTAACGCATATTAACACACAGGCTTGCCCTTTACCAACCTGCTCTGTGCCACAGATCTTGCATTTTATTTGAATTATAGAATGCAATGTTCATTTTGTGTTTGAATTAATGTGATGTTCTTCCACCTCACACAGCTGTAATGGGAGAGTATGAGCCAAAGATCGAAGTTCAGTTCTCCGAAACTCTTCATGTCACCAAAGGATCATCAGTGAAACTGGAATGTTTCGCCTTAGGAAAGTAGGTCTCAAATCAAATCAAATGTGATTTGTCACATGCAGCGTATACAACGGGTGTAGACTTAACCGGGAAATGCTTGCTTACGAGCCCTTCCCAATGATGCAGAGTTTTAAAAAAAATTACCTGAAAATAAAATAAAATACCCAAGAATGGAGCTATATACAGGAAGTACCAGTACCAGATCAATGTGCAGCTATATACAGGGAGTACCAGTACCAGATCAATGTGCAGCTATATACTGTGAGTACCAGTACCAGATCAATGTGCAGCTATATACAGGGCGTACCAGTACCAGATCAATGTGGAGCTATATACAGGGAGTACCAGTACCAGATCAATGTGCAGCTATATACAGGGAGTACCAGTACCAGATCAATGTGGAGCTATATATAGGGCGTACCAGTACCAGATCAATGTGCACCTATATACTGTGAGTACCAGTACCAGATCAATGTGCAGCTATATACAGGGCGTACCAGTACCAGATCAATGTGGAGCTATATACAGGGAGTACCAGTACCAGATCAATGTGCAGCTATATACAGGGAGTACCAGTACCAGTTCAATGTGGAGCTATATACAGGGTGTACCAGTACCAGATCAATGTGGAGCTATATACAGGGAGTACCAGTACCAGATCAATGTGCAGCTATATACAGGGAGTACCAGTACCAGTTCAATGTGGAGCTATATACAGGGTGTACCAGTACCAGATCAATGTGCAGCTATATACTGTGAGTACCAGTACCAGATCAATGTGCAGCTATATACAGGGAGTACCAGTACCAGATCAATGTGCAGCTATATACTGTGAGTACCAGTACCAGATCAATGTGCAGCTATATACAGGGCGTACCAGTACCAGATCGATGAGGAGCTATATACAGGGCGTACCAGTACCAGATCAATGTGCAGCTATATACAGGGGGTACCAGTACCAGATCAATGCGCAGCTATATACAGGGAGTACCAGTACCAGATCAATGTGCAGCTATATACAGGGCGTACCAGTACCAGATCGATGAGGAGCTATATACAGGGCGTACCAGTACCAGATCAATGTGCAGCTATATACTGTGAGTACCAGTACCAGATCAATGCGCAGCTGTATACAGGGAGTACCAGTACCAGATCAATGTGCAGCTATATACAGGGAGTACCAGTACCAGATCAATGTGCAGCGATATACAGGGGGTACCAGTACCAGATCAATGTGCAGAGGTACGAGGTCATTTGAGATAGAAATGTACATGACGCCAGGGTAAAGTGACTAGGTATCAGGATAGATAATAATGAAATATAGAACAGAGTAGCAGCTGCAAATGATGAGTGTAAAAATGTGTGTGTTATGTGTGTGTGTGCAGGTGTTGTGTGTGAGTGTGTATATAGTGTGTATGGCATAGACTGACCATGTGAATCGAGGTGAAAGCTATGATCCCTGATTGATTTAATCCATGGAGAAGGTTTTTTAAACTTTGAGACAATTAAGACATGGATTGTGTATGTGTGCCATTCAGAGGATGAATCGGCAAGACAAAAGATTTAAGTTCCTTTGAATGGGGTATGGTAGTAGGTGCCAGGTGCACCAGTTTGTGTCAAGAACTGCAACGCTGCTGGTGTTTTCACAATCAACAGTTTCCCGTGTGTATCAAGAATGGTCCACCACCCTAAGGACGTCCAGACAACTTGACACAACTGTGGGAAGCATTAACGTCAACATGGGCCAGCATCCCTGTTGAACGCTTTTGACACCTTGTAGAGTCCATGCCCTGACGAATTGAGGCTGTTCTGAGGGCAACTCAATATTAGGAAGGTGTGCATAGAGTCATTGTGAGTGTGCATAGAGTCATTGCAAGATAGGGTCAGTGCAGATAGTTTGGGTAACCATTAATCAACTGAGATCATTAGCGCACTGTAGCAGCATCACATAGTCTTTGCATATGGAATTTCATATTCTGAGAATGTACTGTATTAGTCATTGGCCAGACATCTCCCATGACACACAACAATGTTAGATATCTATGTCTGGCAGCTAATGTATTAATACTAAGTGTCAGTATGAAGCATGTGGCTGTGGTGACCTTTCCTGCCTGACCTCTCCAGCCCAGTGCCTTCCATCACATGGAGGAGAACAGATGGGAATCCCCTCCCTGGCAAGATGAAAATCAATCATTCCAACGGGGTCCTGGAAATACCATATTTCAGACCGGAGGATGCTGGTGTATATGAATGTGTTGCAGAGAACTCCAGAGGAAAGAACGTTGCCAAAGGACAACTCATATTCCAGAGTATGATCACTCACAACGTATATAGATGAACAGTTGTATGTTGCTTTTGTGATAGGTGATAATGAATTTAACTGTTCAGAAGCGTACAGGATTTCCTCATTTTATTTCCCAGGCTTATAAATGCTAATTTGTGTAATATTGAAACAATTCAAACCAATAAGTGGTTTTCGACTTTGAATCCCTAAATATAACTAATAAAAACTAACAGTTCCTTGAATGGTAATGGGTTTATCTGTCTTTTGTCAACGTTTAGCTAAACAAGTCTAATTAAAATTTCGGGTCCATAAATGATGTATAAATTATGGTCATGAGTCAGGCCTGGAAAACCTTTAGCTGTATGAAAGGCCATTATAATGACAGGATCATCTGGAATTAATTTGTACCAATTAACCTTTCTGTTTAGTCATTCTGAAGTAGCTAAGCCGTTGTCTTGCCAACTTGAATACTGCCAATAGCCAGTTGGTCCTTAGAGAAAAATACAAATGGCATCCCAAGCTTAGGGCAGCTTCCAGCTCTTCCGTAGAGCTATTGTTTGTGCCATTATTTATTTCAGGACGACTTAGGCCCCCCCAAAAAACTGTTTTGCATTGGAACTGTCAATATAAAGGCTGGCATTTTGTTACTAAATCGTGTTCTTTATTCTCCAGGTGTTGAACATCTGCAGTGGGTCCAGACGTTGAAAGATGCTCATATGGCCATCGAGGCTAATCTCCAGTGGGAGTGCAGGGCAAGCGGTAAGCCTAAACCTGTGTACAGATGGCTGAAGAACGGGGAGCCCTTGGTGCTGGAGGTGAGAATGACTTGCTAAACATTGTACTGAGCATTTTTATGTGTCATTGTTATATTCCATTAAGAACTACTCTACCCATCTTAAGACCCTTTTTCATCTCAGATCAAAGGCATGAGATCAAACATTAAGCCGGTTTTTATTTCAAAAGTCTACCCATCACAAGGTTTGCTGCAAAGGTCACACTATCATGAGATAGATGATATCCATATTACACTGCAGAAAAATCCTGATTGACAGTTTTTTGTTGTTGTTAAATCTACATGGCCAAAATATCCGAATTGTAGTTGACAGTTTGTATGAACATTTGTATTGTTCAGAAACTAATCTTCCTAAAATATCCATTTAAATGTAGTTTTATCACACATCACATACTAAAGTGTGTTAGTGAGGCTGTATCTCTCTTGTCACCAGGACAGGATACTGGTAGAAGGTGGACGATTGGCCGTATCCAGGATCAACCTGTTGGACTCTGGTATGTACCAGTGTCTGGCAGAGAACGAACATGGAGCCATCTATGCCAGCGCTGAACTCAAAGTTGTAGGTAAGCATGTCTGGAGGACAGTGTTTGTTCTGTCTTGTTTAGAAAGTTGAAACCAGAGATACCGCAAGGTCAAGACATTTGTGTAGAATCACTGTCAGTAGGCAGAACCAACTCCAGAAGAAAATTAACAAAAACAGTGAATATTAGCTGAGCCATGGTTTTTAGTCACATTTACATATTTACTTGATAAAGAATGCCAACCAGTGGTTTTTCATGAAATACAATTTATATAATTGACTTGGATGCGTTTGACAGTTTGGCTAATGCTGGCTGCTGTGCCTTGTCAAAGAGAACAGAATGGTAGCAACAGGGTTTGTTCTGTTCCCCATGTAGCCTCTTCACCCGACTTCTCCAATAGTCCTGTGAAGAAGTCCATGCTGATCCAGAGAGGGGGGGAGGTGATCATGGAGTGCCGTCCCCATGCATCCCCTAGGGCCTCCATCTCCTGGCGGCGAGGGGGAGAGTTTCTGAAGGACAGCACGAGGTACAGTAACAGTCGTAGTAACAGTACGAATCGCTGCTCATGCCATTGATGGCACGTCTAAAAGGGCCCTTCTCTTGGGGCCGTGCTAGTCTCTAGGACTCAACCCTATGTCTCTACTTAAGGGGACTGACGTTGACGTGTATTTTTTTGCTAACACCCTCTCTTTTGCTGATGTCAAAGAACTGTATCGCTCTCTGTATGTCTCTGTATTCAGGGGTGTTCTGTGACAGTTATGGTAGGGGCTTGATGTTGATTATGACCTTGGTCTTTCAATCTTGTATTCAGCAGTGGCTATAGATGCTTCCTTGTAACCTCTCATGTAAGCCTCACAGCTTCACATGTTCACAGCTCACAAGTTTATTTGAGGTACTAGTCATAGCCCCAGAAGGGTTGTGTGGATGGTGTCACTGCTGCATGGCCCTGCTGCTGAAGCTACACTAACCTAAGGTGAATTACTGTACTAAATGTGGCCCTGCAGTCGTCTGGGAGAAAGACTCTGCCAAGAGTACGCTGTGGACCAATGGCTGGAGCAGGCCTCTCCAACCCTGTTCCTGGAGAGCTACCATCCTGTAGGTTTTCGCTCCAACCCTAATCTAGCACACCTGATTCTAGTAATTAGCTGGTAGATAAACTGAACCAGGTTAGTTACAACTGGGTTTGAAGTGAAAACCTACAGGAGGGTAGCTCTCCAGGAACAGGGTTGGAGAGGCCTGGGCGGGAGAATAATAACTTGTTCTTAACTGACTTGCCTAGTTAAATAAAGGTTAAAAAAAATGAAATAATAAAAGAGGTTCTCCTATGGAGACAGCCAAAGAATCCTTTTGGAACCCTTTTTTCTAAGAGTGTACTTTAGGATTATTACCGTACCCTTAGAACTACTATTACTACTTTGAATGTTGTAACTATCCATTGTAACTATCCATTGTAACTATCCATTGTAACTATCCATTGTAACTATCCATTGTAACTATCCATTGTGGGATAATTACTGGGGCGGCAGGGTAGCCTGGAGACCGAAAGTGTTGGACTAGTAACCGAAAAGTTGCAAGTTCAAATCCCCGAGCTGACAAGGTACAAATCTGTCGTTTTGCCCCTGAACAGGCAGTTAACCCACTGTTCCTAGGCCGTCATTGAAAATAATAATTTGTTCTTAACTGACTTACCTAGTAAAATAAAGGTAAAAAAAAATAATAATAATAATACACTGAGTATACAAAACATTAAGAACACCTGCTTTTTCCATGACAAGACTGACCAGGTGAATTCAGGTGAAGCTATGATCTCTTAATTGATGTCACTTGTTACATCCACTTCAATCAGTGTAGATGAAGGGGAGGAGACAGGTTAAAGATTTTGAAGCCTTGAGACATGAATTCTGCATGTGTGCCATTCAGAGGGTGAATGGGCAAGACAAAAGATTTTAAGTGCTTTTGAACGTGTTATGGTAGTAGGTCCCAGGCACACCGGTTTGTGTCAAGAACTGCAACGCTGTTGGATTTTTCACGCTCAACAGTTTCACATATCAAGGGTGGTCCACCACCCAAGGGACACCCAGCCAACTTGACACAACTGTGGGAAGCATTAACGTCAACATGGGCCAGCAACCCTGTGGAACGCTTTCGGCAACTTGTAGAGTTCATGCCGTGACAAATTGAGGCTGTTCTGAGGGCAAAAGGGCATGCCACTCAATATTAGGAAGGTGTTCTTAATGTTTGTTATACTCAGTGTATGTCCAGTATACTACTGCCTACGTTATGAGTCACCCATGTTATGATTTACTCTCTAATCTCAGTCAGCAGCTATATACTGGCTTTTGTGTGTGTGTGTGTGTGTGTGTGTGTGTGTGTGTGTGTGTGTGTGTGTGTGTGTGTGTGTGTGTGTGTGTGTGTGTGTGTGTGTGTGTGTGTGTGTGTGTGTGTGTGTGTGTGTGTGTGTGTGTGTGTGTGTGTGTGTGTGTTTGTCTTTGCGCGCGCGTGTGTTTGGGGGAGGGTGTGGTTGAGAGAAGGAGGGGGGAAAAGGTGAGAGCTTATTCTCACCAGCAGTATTCTGTTTATTGTACTCCTCTCACACCCCGGCATATACTCCCTCCAATTCTGCATCTTTAATTTGGGTGGTGTGGTTGAGTCTGACGGATTGTGAACAGGAGCCTTGCTGATACTGCTGTGTTATTCTCCTTAGTCTCCTGCTTTAGGGCTGTGGCCCGAATCAATATGTGCTGCCACATTTCCATAGTATTTCCGTAACTCAGTGGTCCTGCCTCAACATGTGAGCAGAGCGATTGATTAGTTACTGTATCATATTCCACGGAGCGGTCATGGGGAAAAGGAGAAAGAAGTGATTACACAGGCTGTGCATCTGGACGAGAATAGAAAATGCACGGCGTGGAACGGCGTTTCTTTCTTAAAGCAGATAGTTCTTTACGTTTTGTATTTGTTTTGCAGCTCATTGCCCCTCAGGTCATGTTCTCAACGCGCCTCCATCACTCAATGTTTGATATTTTTGTCAATAAATCAGCGCAAAGCACCCTGTGTCAGACATGCTCTCTGGGTCTCAGCTCAGCTGGAGTGAATACATATTTATTTTTAAGAGCTGCAGTGAAATTGTTTGATTTCTGAGCTTGCAGCTCACAGCCTTTGTGTTTGATTTGCTGAAACAGAAGGTCACGATAGCTAGGAGTTCTCAGCATCATTTATGCATGTGTTTACATTGTGTTCGATTCTAAAATAACGTACAAGCATTAGACACCCTGTGGCCTCTGGTGTTTGTGGAATATGGCAAACAATGAAAAGAAACCACTGCTGTGTTATGAGGTTGCTTTTGTGATATATAAAGTAAACCACTTTTTAATCTGGTTTGTTACACTTTACATAATTGGGGATTATGTCGCAAATAGATTAAGTCAATAATATCAAAGAGAACGATGGTCCTGGGACGATAAACAGAAAAATTATTGACTCTGACCGTAACAACCATTTATCGAGGACATTTTACTGTTGTGATAAGTAGCCTATACTAGAGTTACAATGGGTAGTTACAATGGATAGTTACAATGGATAGTTACAATGGATAGTTACAATGGATAGTTACAATGGATAGTTACAATGGATAGTTACAACATTCAAAGTAGTAGTAGTAGTTCTAAGGGTACGGTAATAATTCAAAAGTACACTCTTAGAAAACGGGTTCCAAGGCTGTCTCCATAGAAGAACCCCTTTTTTTATTTCATTTTTTTTTAACCTTTATTTAACTAGGCAAGTCAGTTAAGAACAAGTTCTTATTTTCAATGACGGCCTAGGAAGAGTGCCAACTGCCTTCCTTGTTCAGGGGCAGAACGACAGATTTTCACCTTGTCAACTCAGGGATTCAATCTTGCAACCTTTCGGTTACTAGTCCAACACTCTAACCACTAGGCTACCTGCCGCTCCATGTAGAACCCTCTGTGGAAGGGGTTTTACATGCAACCCAATAGGGTTATACCTGGAACCAAAAAGGATCTACCAGGAACCAAAAATGGTTCTTCAAAGGGTTCTCTAATGGGACAGAGGAAGAACCCTTTTAGGTTGTAGATAGCACCTTTTAAAGTGTAGACTAACCGGTGCACATTTATGTTAAAAACTTATCCTTCCATTTATCGTTATCGTGATATTTCAGTCAATTTATCGTAATATGGAGAGAGAAAAAATTTGCCCAGCTCTATATGGTCCCTGATTAGTATTTCAGTCATGTGCCTTTCAACCATTGTTGCTCTAGTTCCCTTGGTTTCTCACTGAGTCCATACACCCAGCTACAAGAGAGACGGCTCTCTAGTCCTATCTGCTTTCATTACCTTTTGGAAATGTATTTTAGTGTTTCGATAGGATCTCACACATGGTGGATTTTCATGAAATTGAATACATAGAATGGTCCTTTGGAGGAAGGATCTTTTACATATTTTTTACATTTGTATCTAAAAGCATAATTGAGAAATAATTAATCAAATTTGGCATATTTATGACATTTTGGCCTCACCCAGGCCTTCTTTAAGTCCATTATGCTTCATCTGTAGGTGCTACAAAGCAGAAATTGGTGGCATACGAAGCTTTACTGCATGCTCTGTAATATGAGGCGCAATGCCGTCGGGCTTACGCCAAATAAAAATGCGATTCACAAATACAAAAATGGGATTCATAACATAACTTTTTTTCACATTTTCGAACAGTCCATTTATATTTTCCAACGGGGCTATACATTTGGGTGAGGTTTTTTTCTCGCCTGAGTATCCTCGTTTCACTGGCAAAAATAAAATTAAACCATCTAGTGTTCAGCGAAATAACAACACAATGTTAAATACAGGTAGCCTAGTCAAATAATTAACATTCAATCACATTAACCGTTACTCTCTTGCAGGAATTCCACTAACGGTCCGTACAGTTGAAGTCGGAAGTTTACATACACTAGCCAAATACATTTAATCTCAGTTTTTCACAATTCCTGACATTTAATCCTAGTAAAAATTCCCTATCTTAGGTCAGTTAGGATCATTACTTTATTTTAAGAATGTGAAATGTCAGAATAATAGTAGAGTAGATTTATTTCTGCTTTTATTTCTTTCATCACAATTCCAGTGGGTCAGACGTTTACATACACTATGTTGACTGGATTCATTATCCCTTTCATGCCCTGCCTACAGTCCACTTACTGATATCTGAACAAGAGAGCCTCATCGAAATTGCAACAAGCGGTTCTGTGAACATTTTATTTAATCAGAAGCCACTGCCAGATTTCTGGATTGGGCTGCGCTCAGAGTATCCTGCCTTGGCAAATCACACTGTTAAGACACTGATGCCCTTTGCAACCACGTACCTATGTGAGAGTGGATTCTCGGCCCTCACTAGCATAAAAAACTAAATACAGACACAGACTGTGTGTGGAAAATAATTTAAGACTGAGATTCTCTCCAATACAACATTGCAGAGTTATGTGCATCCTTTCAAGCACACCCTTCTCATTTTAACCTGTGGTGAGTTATTCACAATTTTCGATGAACAAATTAGGTTTTATATGTAAGATAGTTAAATAAAGAGCAAAATTATTGATGATTATTATATTATTATTTGTGCCCTGGTCCTATAAGAGCTCTTTGTCACTTCCCACGAGCCGGGTTGTGACAAAAACTCACACTCATTCTTATGTTTAATAAATGTATCGTATAGTGTGTGTGTGTAGCAGGCTTACAATGATGGCAAAAAAACAACATTTGAGAGTGTGCTGACCCTGGTGCTAGAGGGGGTACGCAGCTGGAGATTGAATGTTTGAAGGGGTACGGGACTATAAAAAGTTTGGGAACCACTGGTGTAGATGAAGGGGAGGAGACTTATTAAAGAAGGATTTTTAAGCCTTGAGACAATTGAGACATGGATTGTGTATGTGTGCCATTCAGAGGGTGAATGGGCAAGACAAAATATATATATGTTTTTTAAACTTAATTTAACTAGACAATTCAGATATGAACAAATTATTATTTTACAATGACTGCCTACCCAGGCCAAACCCTCCCCTAAGCCGGGCGAATTGTGCACCTCCCGATCACAGATGGTTGAGATACAGCTTGGGATCAAACCAGGGTCTGTAGTGACGCCTATAGCACTGAGATGCAGTGCCTTAGACCACTGCGCCACTCAGGAGCCAAATATATTTAAGTGCCTTTGAACGGGGTATGGTAGTAGGTGCCAGGCGCACTGGTTTGAGTGTGTACAAAACTGCAACGCTGCTGGGGTTTTCACGCTCAACAGTTTCTTGTGTGTATCAAGAATGGTCCACCACCCAAAGAACTTACAGACAACTTGACACAACTGTGGGAAGCACTGGAGTCAACATGGGCCAGCATCCTTGTGGAACGCCTTCGACACCTTATAGAATCCATGCCCGATGAATTGAGCCTGTTCTGACAGAAAAAGAGGGTGTAACTTAATATTAGGAAGGTGTTCCTAATGTTTTGTTCACTCAGTGTATGCCAACATCCCTCCAAAGGACCATTCTATGGATTGCATTTTGTGAACATTTCTAAAACCATGGTATTTTTTTGTCCTGGTTATGTGAGGAATCACTCACATGTTGTATAACGATAAGGCTGCAGGTAAAGATTCCCATTAGTGAATCATCTCTCCCCATTATTCTGCTCTCTTCTCCTTCCCCTGCCCTCATTTTGGCCTTAGTGTCCCGCTGTGTATCCTATTAAAATACGCATTTAATCTTTTGTGCTGTCAATAGCATGGTGACCCTACAGCAAATCTGTTCTGCTTCAACTAAGATAATTGCTCTCTGCAAATGTGCTTGTAGAGAATTCAATCTTCCAGATAATTACGTTTTTATTCATGAAATAGTTGTCGTTCAAACTACAGCATGGATATAGGAATGGATGTGATATGAAAGTGTTGATGTAATTGTATGCTTGTCCTCATTTATCAATCACTAATATAGTATTTATAATCCCCATATAACCCAGTGAGGGCTATCAAATCATTATTGATCCTGATAACAACAGTTGTCTGTTCTTTCATTCTTGTCAGACGGACCATCATGGAAGATGGAACTCTCCGTATCAGCAACATCAGCGAATCAGACGGAGGGAGGTACACCTGTGTGGCCAGGAACCCCTTTGGGACATCAAGCAGTACTGGCACTCTGGTGGTGAAAGGTACTTTTCCGGACACAGATTTCACTACCTTTTAAGCAGATGGTTTAAACATGTTTAGAGAAAAAAAATACTAAGCCAAGCATGAAATTGATAATGAAATGTATAGTTGTTTTATGTTCCTGCTGGTTTGACAGAAACATAACTCATCCTTGGTTTTGTCAGCTGTGAGTTATTGGTCACACAGCGGAGGGTAGAAAATCCCTATATCTATAGTAGTGAGGAGAGAGATGTTCTGTTCCATCCAAGTCAGACATTGCATGTTAATTTTAAAAGAACTGCTGCTCCATATTTCAATTTGGCTGTTCTAATAACTGATGGTTATACATGGATTATTCATTTTTTCTTTAATTTGACACCATGATTGCATTTAGTTGAATTATTCAGTCTCAAGACTATATCAATAAAACATCATGAAAAAAACACGTAATAGGATTGAGAGGAAGACACTTCCCAAAGGGAGCAATTTAAGATCAATTTGTTACATTAGTAGTAGGGAAGGCTGCCTCAGCATTGAACCATCTTGCCTAAAGTACATTTTGTCCAGCAGCAGGTTTATATTCATAGTCAAGGTAAGCATGGTCCTGTGTGTTTGTTTTTCTGTGTTCTCAAATAGAGCCAACCAAGATAACAGTTCCACCGCTGAGTGTGGATGCCACTGTGGGAGAGAGCATCGTGTTGCCATGTGAAGTGTGTGGAGACTCCTCCCTGGATCCCACCTTTAAGTGGTTCTTCAATGGCAAGCTCATCGATTTCAACAGACAGGACCACTTTGAGATGATAGGAGTGGTATGTACCTGCTACCTGTACTATACAGGAGACAGCACACAGTAGTCTCTTCTCACAAGCTTCATAGCTTGTACAGTAAAGCTACACCTTATATGAACATTTTAGAATATGTACAATCTCTGCACACAAGCATCTTGAATTTTACAGTATCATTACACCAACACCTACAGTGCATTCAGAAAGTATTCACACCCCTTGACTTTTCCCACATTTTCTTGTGTTACATTTAAAATGTATTAAATTGAGATTTGGTGTCACTGGCCAACACACAATACCCCATAATGTCCCGCTTGAACCGCTTGTTGCAATTAAAAATTTATAAAAAAGGAAAGGTGAAATGTCTTGAGTCAATAAGTATTCAACCCCTTTGTTATGGCAAGCCTTAATAAGTTCAGGAGTAAAATTTGCTTAACAAGTCACATAAGTTGCATGGACTCACTCTGTGTGCAATAATAGTGTTTAACATTATTTTTGAATGACTACCTCATCTCTGTACCTCACACATACAATTATCTGTATGGTCCCTCAGTCGAGCAGTGAATTTCAAACAGAAATTTAACCACAAAGACCAGGGAGGTTTTCCAATGCCTCACAAAGAGGGGCACCTATTGGTAGATGGGTAAAAATAGAAAAAGCAGACATTGAATATACCTTTGAGCATGGTGAAGTTATTAATTACACTTTGGATGGTCTATCAATACTCCCAGTCACTACAAAGATACAGGCGTCCTTCCTGACTCAGTTGCTGGAGAGGAAACCATGAGGCTATTGGTGACTTTTAAACAGAGTTTAATGGCTCTGATAGGAGAACTGAGGATGGATCAACAACATTGTAGTTACTCCACAATACTAACCTAAATTACAGAATTAAAAGGAGGAAGCCTATACAGAATACAAATATTCCAAAACATGTATCCTGTTTGCAATAATGCACTAAATTTAAACTGCAAAGAATTTGGCAAAGAAATGCACTCTGTCCTGAATACAAAGTGTTATGTTTCGGGCAGATCCAACACAACACATCAAACATTGTGGTGGTGGCTGCATCATGTTATAGGTATGCTTGTGAGTTTTTTTAGGATAAAAGAAACGGAATAGAGGTAAGGACAGGAAAAAATCCTAGAGGAAAACCTGGTTCAGTCTGCTTTCCAACAGACACAGGGAGACAAATTCACCTTTCAGCAGGACAATAACCTAAAGCACAAGGCCAAGCATACACTGGAATTGCTTACCAAGACAACATTGAATTGTTCCTAAGTGGCCTAGTTACAATTTTGAATTAAATCGGTTTGAAAATCTATTGCTGTCTAGTAATGATCAACAACCAATTTGACAGAACTTGAAGAATAAAACAAAATTGTAATGTGCAAATATTGTACATTCCAGGTGTGCAAAGCTCTTAGAGACTTACCAGAAAGACTCCTAGCTGTAATCGCTGCCAAAGGTGATTCTAACATGTATTGACTTAGCGGTGTGAATATTTCTGTGTTTCATATTCAATAAATTTGCCAAAATTCCTAAAAACATGTTTTCACTTTGTCATTATGGGGTATTGTGTGTAGATGGATTAGAAAAACAATTTCATCCATTTTGAATCCCGACTGTAACACAACAAATTGTGGAATAAGTCAAGGGGTATGAATACTTTCTGAAGGCACTGTTCATCTCAGACAAGACTAAGGCATTTAACATGGAGACCTGGCCAGGTAAAACCTGTGGACATGAAGATTAAAACAACCAGTCTGTTGCTGATCTCATGAGTAAATCACCTGACAGTGAACAAAGGCACACAAATCTGTCTGACTACAGGATTTATCCTCTGGTCTGCTGAGCACACAAAGACCCTGCACTAAAACGGCCTGTATAACACTGACATGTTCACTGTGAGCATCATTTGGCAGAGCTCTTAAACTTCAGGAAGTGTTTTTTTTAACACAAGGAGTGTTGAAATCAGTGTCACTCCAATGTTCCTACCTGCTATATTCTCTCACTGTTGTATGTAGCCTGACCTTTCTGCTACTGCAATAGCATACATGGGATAAAAAATCTATCATAATGTATACTGTTGCTACACAGTTGCTACACAGCTGGAAAAATATATTGAATGACTGTATTTTGAGACACTAGTATTGTTGTGAAATTGCACACTTTTTCTGTTCTATTGTCATCAGGGATCAGCTGGTGATCTGATGGTCAGGAATATTCAACTAAAGCATTCTGGGAAGTATGTGTGCATGGTACACACCGTGGTGGACAGTGTCTCAGCAGCAGCCCACCTGATAGTCAGAGGTAGGCACGCACTTCCTTCCTGTGATGATGCTTTAATTTACTGGCATGCTCTAGCACCAATGAAGATATACCATATCTAGGGTAGCACCCATAAAGATATACCATATCTAGGGTAGCACCGATCTAAAGAGGAATTAGACAACCTCAGACATGATCACCCGTTCTATTAATTCCCTTTACTTCAGCCAACTATTCTGGGTGACATTCATTCAGTGTTAAATAATGACTACAGGAGCATCTGAAAATCAATGCATAAATTTTCCTCTTCTCCTTCGTTTTGGAATCCTTTTGTATTTCCCCTCATCAACTGAAGGATCTTTATCTCTGCTGTGTGAAATATTAAATGTCTCTCTCTTTTGTGGGCAGACTGCTCTAACCTTGCCATCCTTTTTTGGCTGACACAATAGAACTATTTGACAGTGGTTGTCCTTGTCTCCCTGTTCTGTCCCTGTGCTGCTGGTTATTTCAGGGCCTCCCGGTGCCCCAGAGGGCCTTATTGTGGGGGAAATCACTGACTCCACTGCCCAGCTCTCCTGGGAGTCTGGGCCTGACAACCACAGCCCTGTCACCACATACAGCATCCAGGCCAGGACCCCCTTCTCCATAGGCTGGCAGGCCGTCAGGACAGGTAGCTATAATGCCAGCCCATCCCTCACGGACACTGTTTACAGATGTAGGATCTTCATTTGATCATTCTTGCAATGCAGGAAATGTAGAACTTGTAATGTATTTGAGGTTTAAAAAGGATTCTGAAGTGTGTAATTTCCACTTTAAAATGTCTGTACTATCAGAATACTGTGGGAACAGTCAGCTTTGGGGATTCATTTTTTAGTATTTATCTTTAATCATTCGTTCTCTTGAGGGCCTTCTTGGATAAGTTATATTGACATTAATTGTATCACAGGCAGTCTTTGATAACATGAATGTGTTTTGTTGGTGGATGAGAATCAATATGTATTTAAATTCTAAATTCTTTAATCCTAGTTCCTGATTCTGTGCCTGGACAGATGTTTCATGCAACGGTGATAGAGTTGAACCCCTGGGTGGATTACGAATTCAGGGTGGTGGCTAGCAACAATGTGGGTGTTGGAGAGCCCAGCATGCAATCCAAGCAGATTCGAACAAAAGCGGCAGGTACATTCTCATTTCTCTTTTTCCTCTTGTGGTGAATCTATCAACCCCACAGTGGAAATGTAATTTAACGGTCTGATTAGTTTCATTTTGCATTGAGTGTTCCGTTCAGCCCCTGATGAATTTCACCATGTAGAACCCACATACACTTTTCACGCCAATCCATTGGTTATCGTGCCTTTCTCATCGCTAATTACGTGTAATGAAGACAGAATCAGCTCTGTTCCAATTTGACTGACACAGAGACAGATGTTAATAATTTACCTAATAGGAAAAGAAAGTGAGAGATAATTTATTCATGTGTTTAGACCACATGGCCTATCTATCCATGTGGATATTGACACTTGAAACTTTTGCTTGTCAGATTAGAACTACCCGAGCAGGAGGCATCATACCTTTTAAGCATTTAGATGCTGTGTACATCAGCACTCAGGAATTCCTGCCATTATTAATTCATGTCAGCAGCATCAACAGGAGCCGTGTGAAATACCCACGCATGCCATAAGGCAATGACTTGAAAGTGTCTATTTTGAGTGGGTTAGCAGAGTGCTTCCGCCTGGCCCACTAAATCACAAGGGAAGAGTATTCCTGCAGTGTGATACACTGAAGTAACAGCAGTAGTGTGCACTGGCGCTCGTGCCAGTATCAACCCTAATTTAATTACATTAAAAAACCAAGCCTTTGCTTTGAAACCGTACTGGGATGAGAGGCACTATGATAGTATGATATCAAGGCTTCTGTATGGTTTCGGAGTAATAGGGATTCAAATACATGCCTTTGCTCCAAGGAATACACACCCTTATATTGGACACTGTTGTTGTTTTTGTCCATCCAGTTCCTGATGTAGCACCAGGTAATGTGAGTGGAGGAGGAGGAAGGCGAGGAGAACTGGTTATCCAATGGGAGGTAAGCTTGCTGATCATCACAGACTTATAGAATACATCTTTATTATGACAGATCACTGTTCTTTCATTTACTTTTTAAAATTATTTATTTGTTTTTCCTTGTATGTCAAAGACAATTACAAGATACAATACCTACAAATATGTACAGTTCAAATCACTCTTCTGACATGAATGGGGTTTTGACAGAATTCTCTACGGCGATGTGACTTCAATTAAATGGGTTTAAATTAAAATAAGAGCTGTCTTGCCTAGCTATTTGCCTATTCCAAACGGCTCCCCTGGTGTGTAAATCAAAATGCAGATGCAGAGATGGTGGAAATTGTTTGTGCATAAATCTAGGACAATGTCTCAGAATGGGTGTTTCTGTGGGTCTCTTAAAGGGAATTAACTTATCATGCAGAATGTGTGTATACTGTGTATACCTTGGATATAATGTATTATGTTGGGGTTGTGCTATTTCACTGTTCAGAATTTAACACTTCCAGTTGAGGTAGTAATTTGATATTCAGTTCAACCAATGGGAAGGGATAAGAATTGCTACAATTCATGCAGTCAAATTGTCTCTGTCTCATAGCCAATACCAGAGGAGCTACAGAGTGGAGAGGAATTTGGATATGTTGTGGCTTTTCGTCCTCTTGGTACAAGCACATGGAAGCAGACTGTGCTGGCTTCACCTGATGCATCAAGATACACCTTCAGGAACGACAGCATCCCACCCCTCTCCCAATTTGAGGTGAAAGTTGGAGTCTACAACAACGAAGGAGAAGGCCCATCTAGCCATGTGGTTGTAGTGTATTCTGCAGAGGAAGGTTAGTTCTTTTGACTATTTCTCAAGTTGCTTTGGATTAGTTTGACTTGTATGTTTACCATTCTTGATAATGTCCTTTTGTCATGCTTAGAGCCCTCTGAACCCCCGTCCAGAGTGTGGACCCGGACACTGTCAGCCTCTGAAATCGAGGTGTACTGGGAACCCATCACCCAGACAGCCAGCAGTTGGAAGATCATTGGATATGAGGTATGAAAAATATCCCAAGAATCATGATGCTGGTAGAGAGCAGAAAACATACAGTATTATCCTCACAATGATTGACTCAGCAATAGGTTGGCATGCATTTAAACAGAACTGCCAATGGCAAAAACGTGAAATTTCCCCTACACCGAAAAATACCTTGGGATACAAAGGTATATTTCTCACCATCTAATCTAGAGTGAAGAGGTCTGTCCACAGCTATTCCAGTCTCCCAAGGAGCCTAATACCCTGGCTGCTACCCTGCCTGAGTAGTGTTCTATAAATCACCCCTCACAAGTGTGAACATCATATATCAATTTCCTCCACAACCAACACAGTCCCTAATGGCTGAACACCCTGAGGATCCTTGCCCATTTTTCCCTTAGTATAGCGCAGGACTGTCTGGCTATAGAGAAGGCCCAGGTTGCTTGACCTCCATTGTGAACCTGGTTATCAGGTCCACAAACAACGGTGCTGGAAGTGTCTCTAATGCTGTTGTAATGCTATCGGTAGGTCTGGAATAACCTTCATGTCTTTGGTTCCAGGTCCTTTGTTGGGAGGAGGGGATGCAGGAGAGTGATGCTGAGATGGTGAGGGTCACAGACACTGCAGCCCTTCTCTCCGGGCTCAAGGGCAGTACTGTGTATCTGATCTCAGTCAGGGCCCAGAACAGCGCTGGAGCAGGGCCTTCTAGCCCCGCAGTCAACGTTACCACCAAGAAACCACGTGAGTATTCTCTAAGATGGAACAGTGCAATTTGAGCATTTTTCTCTTTACAAGTCTGCTTTCACGTATATGAAGCCTGCATATCCAGCAGAGGTTTACATTAATGGAATTGTGGGTGGTGGAATGCAGCAGTATACAGTACAACTTCAATGACTTTAGAGCCTCTGTGAATACTCTACATCAACAGCCCTGCTAAGACAAAACATAATCACCTGGGTAAAGTCTTTACTGCATGTTAACTGCAAGACTAACGAATGGAATTGGATTATGTCATACCTACAAACATGTGAATTAGCAGTGTAGTGGGCAGAAATGTTTTATATGTGTATATTATAAATACATTACATGTGACTAATAAGACTCTACAATTAGCCTATTTAAATGTTTATCTGACTCCATAAAGAGTATTAGCAATATGCAAAAGACTATGGTTGAGTTACAGTAATAGGCAATGAAGGAACGCCTGAGAATGGATTCTAAATACAAGTGTATTTAACTACTTTGTAAAATGAATGGATTCACATTCAAGGCATAAAGCTTAAGTTACAAGTCATTAAAAGCATTACAAGGCATTATTCTAAGCATGGTCAGAGAGAGAGACAGAAATCATAGCCTGAAAGGCCATGCCCCAAAAGTCCATGGTGTGGAGAGAGAAAGAAAGAGTGTCTCCCCACAGCAGGTCAGGAACAAATAAGAGAAAGAACAATGAATCTTAGTCTTTTATAAGCATTTGAGCTGTTTGGATTCAAAACCTGAGTTGTTGACCAATAGTATTACTGTAAAGTTAACCTCCAATAAGATATCAGCCCTACATGATGTAACCTCTACGTCTCAGAGGTGAGACAATTGGGGTTGGCAAGACCAACACAGAGAATGTGACATTTTTAAGGCAACACATAGCACATTCTTGCATACAGTTGATAAGAAGAGTCAATTTTGGGGCTTTTTAATAAATACAAATTTGGTGATAGAATGCTGTTTGCCTTGACTACTCAGGGAGAGGAGGCGTGTTTATGAGCTCATCAGAATAAGATGCAAGTATTCAACTACTAACTATCACAGCAATCAGCTCTCCTTCTTGTGTTAGCTTCTAATCGATACCCACTGGGCGCAGACGTCAGTTCAACATCTATGGGCAGTATACCATATTTTACTATAAACCGGTATTGTTTCACGGACCGGTTAGGGTTTTTACTTTACCTTCTATAACGGGATTTGAATGTTTGTTGTGTTGAATGTGATACGCCGTGTGTAACATCCATTTTTAGAGTTTACTTCACTAATTGAGTCAAAGTCAAAGTCAAAGTCAAAGTCACCATTATTAGTCAGTTGTACAACCGAATGCCTTCAACCGAAATGTGTCTTCCGCATTTAACCCAACCCCTCTGAATCAGAGAGGTGCGGGGGGCTGCCTTTTTAATCGACATCCACGTCTTCGGCGCCCGGGGAACAGTGGGTTAACTGCCTTGTTCAGGGGCAGAACGACAGATTTTTACCTTGTCAGCTCGGGGATTTGAACTTGCAGCCCTCCGGTTACAAGTCCAACGCTCTAACCACTAGGCTACCTGCCGCCCCGTCATCTCTCCATAGCACTTTCCTAGCCCGCACCGTTACTCAAGGAGCGCAAATGTTGTTCCTCGACCACGAGAAATTGCGTTCAGTCTGCATGGTCAATGCAGCACATGAACAATGTTGATGACAACGATGCTGTTTTCACTTTGCTTCTTAATATAAATACACTAGCTTTCTATAATTGCATTGTTAGTTTGTGTTTCTTACATCTGCAAACAGCTAGTTTGTATTTTCTTAGCAAGTTTGGCCTAAATCTTGTTCGCTGCTAATCGCTAGTTAGCTGTCTATCTAGCTAGCTAATAAATGTACTGAGTCAGAGCAAACGTAATTAGCTACACAGCCTGATAATACCAGTGATGGTGTAGACCTAAATCAGCATGTTGTTTGTGCAACAGTATCTTCTAAATTAAAGAGGAATACGCAAAGCATGAATATGAGAACATGCAATGAATCCAAAGATTACAGCGTCCCCTAAGAAACATATGATCAACAGTTTGGATTCTATCCTGTTACAATAACTCCTCCCTGACATCTACGTTCGGTGTCATGTCAAACAACACTGTATTCAAAGTGCCTATAGAATTAGAATAATCATTCTATTTCCATGATTCCAACAGTTCACCAAAGTGTTTTGCACTAAATCGCAAGTCAAATCGCAATTGCAACATTTTGTTAAAAATAAGACCTAGATTGTATGCCCATATCATGCAGCCTTACGTGGCAGTATGATAATGATCTCAAATGAGTGCAGGAAATGCAGAAGTTAATGAAAATGCAGAAAAATATTTTGGGTTGTTTAATCGAACAGTATAAAACAATTAGAATGGAGAAAGACCCACTGAAATCTCTTAGAATGTATGTGTTACCACCCTAGGGTCACGCACTACTCATAAAGTAAATGTATAACTTTTATTATTCAAAAACATAAAATACCATCAATTGTTTTTAGATACCTTGATATTATATTTTGGCCATATCGTCCAGTCCTACATGGAAACAACATTGATTCAATCAGTGTGTGCCCAGTGGGTAGTTCCTTCAAACAGCAGTGATTATGGGGATGTTTAAAGTGAGAAAGTAATTTTGAAGTAATTTCAGCTATTGACGGAATTGTACATGATTAATTTGTGTGGCTGATTGCATATCTTTCAGCACCAAGTCAACCTCCAGGGAATATTGAGTGGAACTTGACAAACTCCAAGATCTTTTTGAGTTGGGAGCATGTCAAGGCAATGGGAAATGAGTCTGAGGTGACAGGATACAAGGTGAGTGTTGCCAGTGTAATAGAAGAATCTTTGAAAACTAAGAAACAAATGCTGGCTTACCTCAACAATTGTCTTATCTGTTAATGACTCCTTGATTGCAGTCCCATGTTCCGGCGCCGACAGAGATGGCTGCCTCGCTTCTCGTTCTTAGGAAACTATGCAGTATTTTTTATGTATTATTTCTTACACTGTTACCCCAGGAAATCTTAAGTTTTATAACATACAGCCGGGAGGAATTATTGGATATAAGAGCAACATCAACTTATCAACATTACGACCAAGAATACGACTTTCCCGAAGCGGATCCTCTGTTTGGTCCACCACCCAGGACAATGGATTGGGTCCCAGCAGGCAACCCAAAACAGCGGCGCCCCAAAAAGGTCAGAAGGAGCGGTCTGCTGGTCAGGCTCCGTAGACGGGCACACCGCTCCCAAGTATACTACTCGCCAATGTCCAGTCTCTTGACAACAAGGTAGACGAAATCCGAGCAAGGGTTGCCTTCCAGAGAGACATCAGAGATTGTAACATTCTTTGTTTCACGGAAACATGGCTCACTCGGGATACGTTATCAGAGTCGGTACAGCCACCTGGTTTCTTCACGCATCGCGCCGACAGAAACAAACATCTCTCTGGTAAGAAGAAGGGCGGGGGTGTTTGCCTTATGATTAACGAGTCGTGGTGTGATCATAACAACATACAGGAACTCAAGTCGTTTTGTTCACCTGACCTAGAATTCCTTACGATCAAATGCCGACCGCATTATCTACCAAGAGAATTCTCTTTGATTATAATCACAGCCGTATATATCCCTCCCCAATCAGACACCTCAACGGCCCTGAAAGAACTTCATTGGACTATATGTAAACTGGAAACCACATATCCTGAGGCTGGATTTATTGTAGCTGGGGATTTTAACAAGGCTAATCTGAAAACAAGTCTCCCTAAATTCTGGATCATTGTTACTCTAACTTCCGCGACGCATACAAAGCCTGCCCCCACCCTCCTTTCGGCAAATCTGACCACGACTTCATTTTGTTGCTCCCTAAACTAAAACAGGAAACGCCTGTGCTCAGTCTGTTCAACGCTGGTCCGACCAATCCGATTGCACACTTCAAGATTGCTTCGAACACGTGGACTGGGATATGTTCCGGATAGTGTCGGACAATAACATTGATGTATACGCTGATTCGAGTTTATTAGCAAGTGCATCGGTGATGTTGTACCCACAGTGACTATTAAAACCTTCCCCAACCAGGAACCGTGGATTGATGGCAGCATTCGCGCATAACTGAAAGCGCAAACCATTGCTTTTAATCAGGGCAAGGCGACCGTAAACATGACCGAATACAAACAGTGTAGCTATGCCTTCCGCAAGGCAATCAAACTAGCTAAGGGTCAGTATAGAAACAAAGTAGAGTCGCAATTCAACGGCTCAGACACGAGAGGTATGTGGCAGGGTCTACAGTCAATCACGGACTACAAAAAGAAAACCAGCCCTGTCGCGGACCCCAATGTCCTGCTCCCAGACAAACTAAACAACGTCTTTGCTCGCTTTGAGGACAATACAGTGCCACCGACACGGCCCGCTACCAAAACCTGCAGGCTCTCCTTCACCGCAGCCAACGTGAGTAAAATATTTAAACGTGTTAACCCTCGCAGGGCTGCCGGCCCAGATGGCATCCCTAGCCGCGTCCTAGTCAAGGATCATATCACCTCCACCCTACCTGACACCCTAGACCCACTCCAATTTGCTTACCGCCCCAACGGGATTACCTACAGTATGTAAGAAGGCTGTTCATCGACTACAGCTCAGCATTTAACACCATAGTACCATAGTTGTTATTGAGCTCGAGACCCTGGGTCTCAACCCCGCCCTGTGCAACTGGGTCCTGGACTTTCTGACGGGCCGCCCCCAGGTGGTGAGGGTAGGAAACAACATCTCCACCCCGCTGATCCTAAACACTGGGGCCCCACAAGGGCGCGTTCTCAGCCCTTTCCTGTACTCCATGTTCACCCATGACTGCGTGGCCATGCACGCCTCCAACTCAATCATCAAGTTTGCAGATGACACTACAGGGGTAGGCTTGATTACCAACAACGACGAGACGGCCTACAGGGAGGAGGTGAGGGCCCTCAGAGTGTGGTGTCAGGAAAATAACCTCACACTCAACGTCAACAAAACAAACGAGATGATCGTGGACTTCAGGAAACAAAAGAGGGAGCAGCCCCCTATCCACATCGACGGGACAGTAGTGGAGAAGGTGGAAAGTTTTAAGTTCCTCGGCGTACACATTGTTGTGGAAAATCTTGAGTAAAATTTTTACACAGATACCGGAACTTGTGAATTCAATTTAGACTTTAATACCACGTAATAAAGCCGAGCCTCTCCCATGGAAAGAGACTGACTCCCTTATCACAGAGCTCTGCCTTTATAGTATTCTGTCCCTGCATAACGTATAGAATCACTCCTTGTATGTTCATGAACAACTCCCATTGGCCCTGCTCTACAATTATCTCTCACAGTCTAAGTTCTTGCTTGTTAACGCCCACATCTGGCTGAGCCCTGATCCTATATGTTCCATTCCTTAAATAGCCATTCTGTCTCAGCACTTAAAAGTGGACAGTCTAAATTCTGGCTGCTTATATTGGAAATGCAATCACAGTCATGAGTTTCTCTACCACAACATCACGGACGAACTGAAATGGTCCACCCACACAGACAGCGTGGTAAAGAAGGCAAAACAGCGCCTCTTCAACCTCAGGAGGCTGAAGAAATTTGGCTTGTCACCAAAAACACTCACAAACTTTTACAGATGCACAATCGAGAGCATCCTGTCGGGCTGTATCACCGCCTGGTATGGCAACTGCTCCGACCAAAACCGTAAGGCTCTCCAGAGGGTAGTGAGGTCTGCACAACGCATCATCGGGGGCAAACTTCCTGCCCTCCAGGACATCTACACCACCCGATGTCACAGGAAGGCCAAAAAGATCATCAAGGACAACCACCCGATCCACTGCCTGTTCACCACTCTATCATCCAGAAGGCGAGGTCAGTACAGGTGCATCAAAGCTGGGACCGAGAGACTGAAAACGAGCTTCTATCTCAAGGCCATCAGACTGATAAACAGCCATCACTAACATTGAGTGGCTGCTGCCAACATACTGACTCAAATCTCTAGCCACTGTAATAATTAAAAATGGATGTAATAAATGTATCACTAGTCACTTAAACAATGCCGCTTTATATAATGTTTACATACCCTACATTACTCATCTCATATTTATATACTGTACTCTATACCATCTACTGCATCTTGCCTATGCCGTTCGGCCATCGCTCATCGAGATATTTATATGTACATATTCTTATTCATTCCTTTACACTGTTGTGTATAAGGTAGTTGTTGTGAAATTGTTAGATTACTTGTTAGATATTACTGCATGGTCGGAACTAGAAGCACAAGCATTTCGCTACACTCGCATTAACATCTGCTAACCATGTGTATGTGACCAATTTGATTTGATTTGATTTGAAGTATAAACCTCAGCACGTCCATACAAAATTGTAAAAAGACTGTTCCTGGTGTTATGACACAAAACAAATCTCCATTGTTCAGGGTTTCCACTGAGTATGTTTGATTGAAAGTCTGCCAAGTTTTGATATGGAAGCACACAAAATGTGTCCTTGTGGATAGCTGTTGAGGCAACACTTTCCCTAATGGCATCCCTAATGGCGGAACACCTTGAGGATCCATTCTTCCCTGCCTTTTGATCCCTCTGAATGCTCAGTAGTAAAAAGTGTTTGAACCTGCGTAACAGGAAGCGTTTCATGTCATCCTGAGTATCTGAACTCTGAGAGCATTCAGCAGAGGATTATGACTCAGAAAAGGTCCTGGTTTCTTTTAAAGTAGTAATTTACAACTGATCACCTTTTGCTAATTGATTGATCAGATGTGGCTCAGAGATATGAAAGAGAAGGTGAGGAAGCAGCTGGGTGCCTCTGAAGCTACACACTCAGACACTAGCCTCCATGGAGCACCACGGGGGCCGCACTAGCACCTCACACTATAATTTGCAATTCATGTCATCCTCTGGAAAGGGTCTGCAGAAAAATACAAATACAATTTTTTAAGACCATTTGGCTGCACAAGAAAATACTTTTGTATTTTTTCTGAAGAGTTTGTCAGACTGAGAAGCAGCTTCTCTTTCCAAAAAACCCCAAAACAATACAGTGGCATTATCCATAAACAACGCATTTCTCATTTATGTCAAACTGCTGTGTCACTTAAATTAGTCTTATTGATATCAGATACCATTATATTCCCTCTCCCGTCTCTAGGTGCTGTACCGTCAGAACTGGCTTGGGAAGACCAGCGTTGTGGAAACCAACAGGACCAGCATGGAGCTGCAGGTCCCCTCTGGTGAGGACTACCTCATTGAGATCAAAGCCTTGAGTGATGGAGGGGATGGAAGCAGCAGTGGCCCCATCAGGATACCAAAGATGTCCAGTAAGAGAGAACTGTTTTTGTCTTTCACCATTCACAGGATGAACTTTTGGTACAATAGATTCAAGGTTTCCAGAGTGCCTTCAACCAAATTCTGTCTCATAACATTGAATCACACAGGTACTATATGTTTGTTGATGAGTGTTTTGTCTTTTTCAGGTCTTAACTCAAAGGGCCATTTCAGCTCGGCTCCATGCAAGATTTGTGCGGTAATGTTTTTTATACTTTCAAAGTTGACTTTATAAGACTTAAACGTGTAATGCCTTTACAGAACTCTAACTTTCACAGTCAAGTACTCAGCAAAGGATGTGTTTTATGTGTACTTTTCACTTCTCAAGAATGTGAAATCAACAGCTATCTATTTAGAGTATTCAACGCAGCTGCATTGCCTTATTGTATGCATTTTTTTTATTAATTTGTCAACCAAGCTTTTGAGTGTTTTATGTCTAGATTTTATGCCGAAAGGATAGGCTTTTACATATGAGAAAATTGTCAATCCTTAGCACAATCTACATGAGATATTTATATGGCAGAAATATGAAAGTGAACTTACCCCTTAATGATGTTTGTTATGTCCCTCAGTAATTACAAATCAAAATGTTTAGTTCCCCATGGCCATGTCAAGCTTCTCTTTAGAAAACATGATGTCCTTTTCTAATGGTAGAGATACAGTACCTTGCCTATGTGTGCCTCATCCCTGTGTTTTGTTGTGACCTGTTTGTTTGTTATTGTAAATGTTCTGTAAGAATGAGTCAACTGTTGAAACGACCATGGTTCACTCGGTGGTTGTCCTTTAATTCCTGAATGAAGCACAGTGACAGTATGACCCGTCTGGTGGCCATCAACATTCAGCAGATTCTGTGAAAAAATGTCACATGCTATCGTCAACATTTAACAGTATCATAGGGCAGCGCACAATTGGCCCAGCGTCACCCGGGTTAGGGCAGGGTTTGACCGGGGTAGGCCGTCATTGTAAATAAGAATTTGTTCTTAACTAACTTGAGTAGTTAAATAAAGATTAAATAAAAATATAAAAAAATCATCATGATTAATATGACCATCACAGACATCTTGGATCAATATGCAGAACTATACAGAAAAACATGTTAATGTGTATTTATACAGTACCTGGGGAAGATTTACTCCAACCTTTTCGATTAATTCAACTCTTTCTCCATGGTTCGTAATCAAGATATTTCAAGTTGTGGCTGAGTTGTGCTTGATAGGTGTTGCATAACTGTTTTAATACTATTGTATTAACAAACAAAACGTATCTCTGTGAGATGTAATTGAAAATGAATAAAAAATTTCAAATTGAAATGCCTATTTTAAATGTGTTTCATTTCAGGTGTGTGTGCCCTTTTGAAAGTGCCAGGGAGAATGACAGCCATCATTCACAGGAGTCAGTGTGACACCCTTCTGCATTAATGGTTACCATTCAGTTACCATGAACAGGTAGCTCACAACACTGACAGACAGCATGTGCTTTCCCTTGCCAAGGTTTTATTTTTTAACACAATCAACATTTAACTGAATGCTTTGGTCCTTGCTTAGCATAACATTTACAAATCCAAATCCTGTAGTGTCAGTTCATGCATGCAATTTAGATTGTTTTAATCAAAATTGAATTACCTGATTTCGATTTGATGCACTGCAACTGGCAGTGGACACTGACCCTACTAATGAAAGTGGCCGTTTCACCCACAAACGTTGTCCAGTGCTTTACAGAGCCTAACACGTCATGATTACATAATGGTTTAGAGTACATTAGGGTTAGGGTTAACTGTGCTATGTCTGTTGAGAATATCACTGAACCTTACATGGGTTAGACCAGAACATATTGCCTAGGAATAGCTACCTTCATGCTCTTGCTCATATTGCCCTATTATCAGATGCACTGATGTCAAAACATTGAGAAGTATCAAGAGAAAAGAATGTCTTCCTTCATGCTAACCCAGGGTGGTATTTGTAAGCAGCTCAATACTGCTGAATTTATGGGTATTGTGTGGATGTACCTTCCCCACATGAAACAAATATCCTGCTTCCAATTGATATAGTTGCCTGGAGACAATCCATTCAATGTCTTGTGCATACTGATCGTTAATTATCAATAACTCAAGGTTAACCTCTCATGAATACAGAAATGATTGATTATTTTTCAGATACTTTTAGATTACTTGTGAGAAAGAAAAATCAGCCTTCAAAATGTTCATGTTTTCAGATGTCAGGTCCCCTGTATGAACGCTGTACACTGCTACCATATGATTGAAGGCTCTCATAATGTTTTCCAATTAGAACAACTTTCTCAGAAAACAAATTGACTTGCAACAGGCAATTAGAATGGTAAATTCAGAGGTAAACATTCAGTAATCGGAATAGCGGGTGACAAAGGAAATCCACAGAACCGTTTTGAATCCAGTTAAATATTTGTCTAATTGTTATTTCCTCCTGACAAACAATGTCATGTCGAATGCATGATATTGGAAGGCTGATATCTGATATTGTATTTATTTATTTAGGATATATTGCACGTCAACGTGACAAGAGACAAATTGATCAGCGCACACACAGGATGTACTTCATAATGTAACATTTTCAATATGATATTTAGGACAGCAAATGATACATAAAGTTATGTGTACCACATGGCAGATGACATTTCCAAGACGAGGCATGACACATGAAGACTGCGTGGTGGCTACACCATAGTAGAGTAAGTGCATTCCAGCCAGTCACACATTGGAATAATCTTATCAGGTTGGCTGACAGGTAAGTGTCTGGACATGGACATTAATCTCCTGAGAACTGCTCTAACTCTGTGGAGTACCCAGGGATTTCATAGCAGACGCTAGGCCGTCTGAAAATAGAAGCAGGTGTAGGAATGAAAGCAGAAGAAGTGTACTTAAAATGTCCTATGTCACGTTATGTTGCACAAAGGTACTGTATGTGTCTTAAATAAAACAGAGAATTGATCTTGATCTCTTAACTGATTATTTTTCATCACTATAAACCATCAGTACTGTATGTCGATCATGAACTGTGAATTAATAGTACAGATGTCTTATCATGGTTATTACTTATTCATATCCTGAGAGGGACATACAATACTATACCTTCAAAAAGGCTGTTGTCACAGTAACACTGTGAAGAGATAGGATGCAGACCTCCAGGAGGTTTTATATTCCTCATTGTCTTATAGCCTGAATTTAAAGTTGATTACATTTAGATATTGTGTCTGATCTACACACCATACCCCATAATGTTAAAGTTGAATTTTGCTTGTAGAACATTTTTGATATTATAAAAAAATTAAAAGCTGAAATGTCTTGAGTCAATAAGTATTCAACTCCTTTGTTATGGCAAGCCTAGATGAGTTCAGGAGTAAACATGTGCTTAACAAATCATATAACTTGCATGGACTCACTCCGTGTTCAATAATAGTAGTTAACCATGATTTTTTATGACTTCTCCATCTCTGTACCCTGCACATACAATTAAGGTCCCTCAACCGAGTGGTGAATTGCAAGCACAGATTCAACCACAAAGACCAGGGAGGTTTTTAAATTCACCTTTCACCAGGACAATAACCTAAAACACAAGGCCAAATCGGTTCTATGTGAATGTTCCTGAGTGGCCGAGTTACAGTTTTGACTTAAATATTTTTGAAAATCTATGGCAAGTCTTGAAAATTGTTGTCTAATCAAATTGTATTAGTCACATGCGCTGAATACAACATTTGTAGACCTTACAGTGAAATGCTTACTTATGAGCCCCTAACCAACAATTCAGTACAAATAAGAATAAGAAATAAAAGTAAGAAGTAATTAAAGAAAAGCAGTAAAATAACAATAGTGAGACTATATACAGGGGGGTACCAGTACAGAGTCAATGTGCGGGGGCACCGGTTAGTCGAGGTAATTGAGGTAATATGTACATGTAAGTAGAGTTCTTAAAGTGACTATGCATAGATAATAACAACAGAGCGTAGCAGCGGTGTAAAAGAGGGAGGGGGGGTATGCAAATAGTATTGGTAGCCATTTGATTATATGTTCAGTAATCCTATGGCTTGGGGGTAGAAGCTGTTTAGAAGCCTCTTGGACCTAGAGTTGGTGCTCCAGTACCGCTTGCCGTGCGGTAGCAGAGAGAACAGTCTATGACTAGGGTGGCTGGAGTCTTTGACAATTAAACATTTTGGGGGCGAAAGGGGGGTACAGCAATGATCAACAAACAATTTGACAGAGCATAAAGAATTTAAAAAATAATAATGGGCAAATATTGTACAATCCAGCTGTGCAAGCTCTTTGAGGACTTACCCAGAATGACTCAAAGCTGTAATCCCTGCCAAAGGGGATTCTAACATGTATTGACTCAGGGGTGTGAATATTGTAAATTTGATGTTTCTGTATTTCATTTTCAATAAATAAAGTTCTAAAAACATGTTTTCACTTTGTCATTATGGGGTATTGTATGTACATGGGTGAGAAAAAATATATTTAATACATTTGGAATTCAGCCTGTAACACAAAACGTTGAATAAGGGGTATGAATACTTTCTGAAGGCACTGTACAGTATATTAAGAACAGGACCAATGACCAGATTCCCAGATGCCACTATAAAAAATTATGATCTGTGACATTACTGATTACTGCACCATTTATATTGGCCTTCACGACCCAGTCATGCTTTTCTTGGATTTCAATGGAGTCCCACCACCCACTGTCAATCTTAAATCATATAGCAGTCTTATTCTTGACAATACTTAAATAGCTGTTAGATAGAGATCAGTTAATTCAAGTAGGGACAGATTAGACAGCCCCTCCTAAGGCCATGTAATGAATCTTATGCATAAGAACCAGATAGCCACAGAAGTGGTGAAAGATCATTGCATATACACAAAGGAGACTCAATGTTTAGAGGAAGTCCCAGCAAACGCAACATTGAATAATGTTGGTGATAAAAAATTGTTTGTCGGAGTCAAATTCTGTTGTTGGATGTTGAAAAATAGTTTTGAATGGTTGAGATGTGTTGAAATCAGTGATTGATAAAACAGTAAATCTCTCTTAGAATTATGGAATTAACCAAGTCCTGATCTCAAGTCCACATAAAACGTCTGCAAATATTTGCAAATATTTTTTTTTTAAAATATTCAAGAGAATAAGTAGTTGATTTTAAAAAGATGCAGGGTACAGAAGTTCTAATACCCATGTTAAAGCAAATAGCACAAGCTACTTGGCCTGCAAATGCACATGAATAGTCAAGGATCAGTACTGATAAGTCTGGTCTCAGGTCTGGGAGCTATGACAGAGACATAATCTTTAAGGTAAACAGGATTAGAACTCAAAGGGAAAGCATTACCTTACCAACAGTGAGATAAAATTGAGTTTAAGTGTGTCAGACACTCACAGTATGTGGTTGTCTCACCTAGCTATCTTAAGATGATTGCACTCACTGTAAGTCGCTCTGAATAACAGTGTCTGCTAAATGACAAAAATGTAATGTAAATGTTAGCATGTTCAGTTCAGGACAATGTATGTATGTTGGATTTCATGGGTGTAAGTGTATGCAGTACCAAATCAACTGATGGTTATCTGTAAGGACCGATGCTGGAGACAAGAAGCAAGTACAGGGAGTGAACATTTAATGGAAAACGGACATCAAACAGAGGAAGGACAGTGTCTGGACAGGAGGAACAGAACAACATTATGACAATAATACTGACACGGGGAACAAAACTGAGGAAAACTGAGGAACAGACAGATATAGAGGGGGCAATCAACAACATGAAGGTGAGTCCAATGAGCGCAGATGCGCGTAATGATGGTGGCAGGTGTGCGTAATGAAGGGCAGCCTGGCGCCCTCGAGTGCCAGAGAGGGGGAGCAGGAGCAGGCGTGACAGTTATCATAAATTGAGGAATTTGGAGCCATTGGTTGGCAGAATGGCACACTTTCAGAAAAAGAGTTCCATATAGAACCAAAAAGGGTTCTATTGATTGCTTCATATGGAACTCTTTTGTAGGGTTCTTCTTCACTGAACCAAATAAAACCCTAAGGGTTCTTCTTCACAGAACCAAATGGTTCCATATAGAACCCTTTCCATTCATGAATTATGGTTACTGCTAATAGAATAGTAATATTAATAAGAAAATTATATATTGAATAATAAAATAATGCACAAAAGAATACCAACATAGTTTTGATATGTTATTGTCATTATAGTCACACTCAAACAAACAGTTTAGGGAATGCAAACATTGTTTGGAAATATGCACTGGTGGGCAGGGAGGCACTTTGTTTGAATGATGGCCCATGCCAATCTTGGTAACTCTGAATGCCTTCAGAGGGTTTATACATTCTTTATGGAACAGTACTGTATGGGTTATTTCCTGTCTGGTTCCTGAGAATAAGAAAACATTTGCATAAACATGAGTCAATCTTATACCTGCAAGAATGATGGAAAAATGCTATGCTATAATTATTATGATGTAGAAGACCAACTTACATGCAGTTGCTGACATCAGTAGCAATGATATTTGGGTTCAGCGGCAACATAGCTAGTCCCTTTTTCTGAAAAGGGTTCTTACAATTTATATAGGTGTGCATATTGTCAAGTCCATCTGTAAGGTCAACTCTAAAGGCTTGATATTGAGATTTTGATAGTAGTTGACATTATGGCAAACAAATAATTCTTTCAAAAATGTAAGTAAAAAAACATATAGTTGCAATAAACTGTCTAAACAATTCAAAATGTTATGTGGACACCTTTGATAAAAACAATAATATTTTTTTTTAATACAATTTAACTCTTTAGAACCCATAGCAGCCGTCGATAGCCAAATTACTGTAGAGAAACAATAATATCTGTCAATATGGCAAAATTTACTTGCAAACAACCTGTTGTGGTATTTGCTGTTGTCATCAACCAGAAACCGGAAACAGGGTATGCTGTAATTTTACTTTTCAAAAAAGACTCACCTCATCAAAAGGATGGCACCAAAGCGGACACGACTTTTCACTGTGAAAGAGGCTGTATATAGGGTACCGTACTAAACCACTAATTACCTCTAAAACCCGTTGCATAATCTCAAAACTTTTAGTTGAGCAACCACTGTGTATGGTGGTTGGTGATACAGCTAACTAGTTAGTTATTTTGTCTTGTTTCTACCCATGTATTTCATATGGAAACGGCCCAAGCTGCTTGCTATTATAGCTAGCTAGCAAATTAGTCTGTCAGGCAAGAAAAGTTCTGTGTAGCTGTAAATTTGGGATGCACTCACGAAGCGTCAACCTCAGCTATCACTTTTACTAGCTAACCATATAGACAATCAGCTAACTCAGCACCAAAATTAAGGTTAGAGTAATTTGTGTGTATCTGTTGGGCTTAGGCTGTGGTTTGTCATGTTTGCTACGTGCAGATATTCATAGGCTATTATTTGACAGTTTAGCTGTTGTGTTAGGGTAGATGCCCGTGCAGTAGAGCTCATATGATATTGAGTTGGATATTTGTTTACATAGCCAGCTAACAAGTTGCTTGTTTATTCCTGTTTCTAATGCTTTCTTGCCTAAGAAACAAGCTACAGAGCTGGTTGTCTATATGGCTAGCTAGTGAAAGTGACAGCTGAGGATGATGCTTCGTGAGTGCATCCCAAATTTACAGCTACACATAACTTTTCTTGCCTGACAAACTAGCTAGCTAGCTATAGCAAACAGCTTGGGCCGTTTCCACATTAATTACATTGGTAGAAACAAGACAAAACAACCAACTAGTTAGCTAACAACCAACTAGTTAGCTATACAGCAAAAAACTGCAACTATTGCCATGAGAGAGCAATCAATCAAACTCCACCACTGATGTGCTCGCCTGTACCAACCAAGTGATCATGACAGGATTGCTAATCTGAGATCTATTCCCCAAATTTCACAGCACCAAACATATATCTGCCGTATTACTTATTTCACGCACCTCGACATCACCGCTTTCAAGATGCAGGATGCACCTGAGCTCAATTTCGAGTCTCATAGCAAAGTGGCTGAATACTTATGTAAATAAGGTATTTCTGTTTTTTATTTTTAATACATTTGCAAACATTTCTAAAAACCTGTTCTCGCTTTGTCATTGTGTGTAGATTGATGAGGAAAAACGTTTATATCATCCATTTTAGAATAAGGCTGTAACGTAACATAATGTAGAAAAAGGAAGGGGTCTGAGTGATTTCAGAATGCACTGTATAGGTTTAAGGATTCCCAAATAGGCAAGAACATTACTTTTAGTCATTATTAGTTACTTCTGTCTTTAAATCAGTAATCAGATTCTGGAATTTCAATTGAAAAACACAATTTACTTGTATAATGAGGATAACCAAGTGTCTCCCTATTACATTTTGAGTAATTCTATTAAACCTAGATGAAAAGCAATTAGCTTACTTGCGTATTATGATGATGTTACCTGCCTCAAGCTTAACAATTTTTTAAAAATGTTGTTCAAGACAACACCTTTCTTTATGTTAATTTAGCGTCACCCTATTGGACATTATGTCACACCGATGGACAATAGACAACAGGCAGTCAAATTCTTACACTTATCCGAAATTTCGAACCATTGTATATTCAACTTCTAAACATCAATAATGGATCCTCATTCAATTATTTAAGTGTATTCATTCCAATTACAGGGCCTCAAAAGAGTCCTGTATTGTTATTTTTCGTCACTACCGGAGTGGGAGTGGGAATGGGTAATTTATGTGCCTGGTGCTTCCTTGGATGTGGTAGCCATTTCTTAGGCTTCCACCCTGGAATCGAACCCTGATTCCCTGTTACCCGTAGTCAACATGGTATGCACAGAAAGTACCATTGAAAGTTGATAGGGCGCACATTCTAATGAGACTTCAGCACCACTAATGGGGTCAACAAAACCATGATGCCAGAGACTACCCCGCATGGGTTTTGGGTAGGTCTGTTGCGGTGACCATATTACCGCCACACTGGCGGTCACCAGTCATAAAGGCAGTCAAATTCCACGTGACTGTTAGGTCACGGTAATTAGGCTTCTCCAAGCTCTGATGCTGCTGATGGTCATTAGTATCCTACCAGACTTACTAACTGCCTGGTATTCAGCACTCTATTGTCCCTCTAATCACTCTGACATCAATGCAGTGTAGACTAGTGGTTAGAGCGTTGGACTAGTAACCAAAAGGTTGCAAGTTCAAATCCCTGAGTTGACAAGGTACAAATCTGTCGTTCTGCCCCTGAACAGGCAATTAACCCACTGTTCCTAGGCCGTCATTGAAAATAAGAATTTGTTCTTAACTTACTTGCCTGGAAAAATAAATATATCAAAAATGTGAATGTATCGAAAATCAAATCAAACTCTTCATGAGAGCCCATGAGCTCATGTGCAACATTTCTATATGCTATGAAATTACATGAGAAAACAGAGTGATGGTGTTACGTCCTGGCCATAGAGAGCTCTATGGTGATTTAGGTCAGGATGTGACTAGGGGGTTTTCTATGTTGTTTATTTCTATGTTGGTTTTGTGTATGGTTCCCAATTAGAGGCAGCTGTTATTCGTTGCCTCTAATTGGGGATCATACTTAAGTAGTCCTTTTTCCACCTGTGTTTGTGGGATATATATATATTTTTTTTGTGCCTGTGTGTGCGCTACTTATTGTTACGATCTGTTCAATAAATATGTGGAACGTCATGCACGCTGTGCCTTGGTCCATTTCTGAGAACGATCGTAACAGATGGCCTCTATCAGCTTTTACATTTTTTTGTAGAACAACTTAAATTGTTAAATTAATAACGCTAAATTAAGCATATACGAGTACCTATTTATTTGTTAACAGTTCAATATAGAATGGGTCTGATAATTGTGTCACACCAAGTGGACATTGCTTTTGGGGACAACATTTAATAAATCAGAACAATTTTTTTATATCATGAATGGACTTGGGGACTACTGTTTCCTGAAATACACATCTGTGTCATAAGTACCATTGTAGGTGAAGGGAATATTTTTTTCATCCATTAATTCAGTTAGTTCAAAGTTCCAAAACCTTACCAGGGACAGTCACACTATTGGACAATTACCAGGTCTTTTTCAAAATAGTAAGAAAACAAATAATACATTGCATGAATTCAGTCATGATCCAAGTTAAAAATCAAAGCTTTTAGTAATATGTTAACATTTTAACCAAGTTAAGTTATATTTGTGAAAAAAAGGGGCATCGCGTCAACTATCCAGTTCCATGCCTGCATTCTTCTGATACTGCTCTCTATCCGTGCTTTAGCAAACAAAAGTATGCTATTAAGTATTATGTTAGTGACTTACTTTGTAAGGCTCAGAGAAGACCTTGCATCATAATCACATATAAAGTAACCCTATAAAAAAGCATAGTTGTTGAAACGGATATCTTTCCATTCTATTTTAAGATTGTGTTTAATCATCTTTTTAGCCCTCACAGACACAAAAGATGAGGTCAGGTGTATTCATGCAACACGACTCCAAACAGCAGATGAGAAAGTTACTCCACATTCTATGGCTATGCTTTTCATATCAGTAAGATGCCGTATAAAACAATACAGACAACCATATAATGAGCTTCGTATCAAGAGCTTTTTAGATACAGTAGACCATACTACATTTGCATAGAACTGCATCGATTTATTTGTATTACTAATATATTACTAATGTGAGGGGGCTCTGAGTGGCGGTAATGTCAGTATTTTTTAACATGTAATGTGTAGAAACATCAGTGTGTAATTATTACAAGCCTCAAAGAGGTACACTGAATGTCTCCAAATATAAACCCAGTGGATATTTATGGTACAGCACTATGGCATTGATTTTAGCAAGAGATATTGTGTGACGGTTTACTTGGAATGTGTCCCTGGATGTAGCGTTTGTGTGCATATAAGATATGAGCAGAAAGGAATTCCTTCTATTTATCGCACTTCAGCAGTCCTTAAGCTTGTTTTTTCTTTCTTCATCATGGCTGCATAAGAAAATGAAAATATCTGGAAAATACTGGGATTTGGGTTTTGGAGTTTCCTATAGCAACATGTTGAGGCTTTAGGAAACTACAACTGTTATTGGTTTGACAACCAGAGAACTCCATGTAAAAAACAAGCTGAGCTAGAAATATATTTTAAACATTTATAAGGCTATTCTTGGTGTTCTGAAAGCATCACATTTGGAGTTTAGCCTGTTGGGATAAAATCAGTAATTAAAATATGCTTGATAGGAGTGCAAATATCAGTCATGGTTCATTTCAAGCCACATTTTAACTCAAGGTGTATAGTCTACCTTTGTAATGTTTTACTAATGTAGGTGCTTCACTGCAACTTAAAGGAAAAATACACCTAAACATGATCTTTTGATATTTGTTTCATTAGTCCATTGTTGACATAGTCCCAAAACATTTAGCTAGTTAGCAATCAAGTTTTCAAGATACGTGTCTTTCAAAATACAGAAATCATCCCTGTATGATGAAAAACGCAGCATCAAAGGATGCACAATGCATCATAGGAGGAGACAGTGGTAAAATGGGTTTTTATACATTGTCATGCTTCACACCTATTTTACTGTGTTAAACGAGGATGAGTAAATGTGTTTTGGAAACTAACATCACTCAAAGTCTACTTTTAACAGTCACTTCAATTTTCCAAAGCTTCAATCCCCTTTGAGTTTAAGCTGGCTGCTCTGTCAGAAGGAAACTCAGACTTAAATATGTAAAGCAATTGGTATAACCAGAGCTTGACTCATGGATTGTAACTAATCCCTTTTTCATGGACATTTCATAAGAACCTGACTCATAAAAAAAATGCATTCTTTACCTTTAGGAGCTCATGGACTTAAATATTACCCAAAGTCAACCTTTACTGATTGTAGAAGTCATTTTGGTCTGCGTAAATCGTTGGCGAGTTGTGTTGTCTATAGTTTGTCTGTATTTGTATATTCCACTTCATTTGTATCCTACAGTAGAGCAGACATTACCTCTCTAGGAGATTGGATTATTTCATGGACGTTGGATGGAATCGTTTTCCTGGCTGCAACGGATTCGGCTGCCATGGAATATTTACAGACGAATGGGAGGAAGGAAAACAAATCTCCTGTGCAAAATAGCATGATTGTCGGCGGTGTATCAAATGACAGTATGTGCACTTCAGCAGAGGGCGTTGTAGGACATTCAATGTAAAAACAAAAGTAGGCTAACAGTTTGTGACAGTTTATTATTGTTATACATTTATAGTGATCTCCAAATAAAGATATGTTGTGATCACACTTAAAGACAGATTAATAGTTACTTTGTTTAGTTCATTCACAAGCCAAATGTTTGGAGGATGATCAGTGCCACTTTAAAAAGAAATGCTTAAATTGTAAATAGGAACGTGAAAAAGGTAAATGCATTCATATTTTTATATCAGTGTGCATGATTTATTCCACAACTCAATTGTAAAGTTAAAATGAAAATAGAAAAATGTTAATAAAAAATTGGAAATGGTAAACAGAAATTCAAAATAAAAATAGTAAATGGAAAATGCCAAATCGTAAACAGAAAATCGTAAATGCAATGTGCAAAGTGAAATTGAAAGTGTCTGTTTTCTTTTTCCAACTACCCAATTCAGCATTTTCTCTTTTCCATTTCCATGTTCATTTTCAAAGTGTATGCAAAATGTATTCTGAGGCGTGAACCAGGAGAGCCAGTAATGCAACACCCCCATGCAATAGTACATCCTAGCCATGTTGGACCCTCTTTGAATTGATCATAGACTAGTGTAACCAACAGGGTGTGAGCCCAGGTCTCATTGGCACCAGGATGGCCTGCTAAGCTAAAGCCTAGTAATTGACTCAGGGAGCAAATGCAACTTTGCAAGTCTCAGGCAAGGTTGGGACTGCCCCGAGTGGGATTTTTAACTCTGGGTTAGTCCCAACCTTGCCTGAGACTTGCAAAGTTGCATTTGGGCGCAACTTTCACTGGGGACGGGGGCGGGCTTCTCCCCACATTCTGAAATTTTATGTTTACACCCCCCCAGTTTTATCATTGGAATGTGATACAAAACTGGGAAGGCGCAACGGTGTGCTTTAGGACCATGCGGACACCTCAGAGTGGTCAGGTAGGCTATTTGGAGTGTTTATCCAGTGGATTAAACATTTATTTCCGATATTTATAGTTATGTCCGGCCCCTTCTAAAACCAAAGTTGCGCCCATGTGGTTTGAGCACACCTACTCATTCAAGGGGTTTTCTTTATTTTTAGTATTTTCTACATTGTAGAATAATAGTTAAAACATCAAAACTATGAAATAACACATATGGAATTGGCTACTGTCAAACAGTAGCCAATCGTCAATCATCATGTCACTAGAATAAGACCCTTGATACTTATTAGAAAGGAGCATCAAGCTCATCACTGTGCACTTTCACCACTCTGTGAAGTTCGTCATAATTTATTTAATCTGTAGCCTAATAAACTGCATGGTTTTCCTAGTCGTAGTGGGAGGACCACACTACATATCATAGTACTCATCAGGCAAACAACTAACTAGGAGGAAGTTATGACCGGAGGAGGCTGTGTATTGTGTTGTGATTGTTGTTATCTTTCAAAGTACACCTGCTGTGTGGTCCAGGAGCTGATAGAGTAACGGAGGTGGTTCGGTGTGATGAGTAATTTACCTAGTGTTTTGTAACTTTTCCAAGTGTTGAGTAACTTTGCCTGAGACCAGAACAATTGCACTCCCCAAGCTAAATTGCCAAGGTTTGTGCTTAACAGGCTAAATATTATTCTGGTGTACAGCACACTAGGTTCAAACCCTGTCGGTTACACTAGTCTAAATTCAATGCACAGAAGTTGACATGGCTAGGATGTACCACTGCATGGTGGTGTCATGTTGCTGTCCTGGTTCACATTTGCAGGAAGAATTTTGCACTTACTTTGAAAATGAAAATAGAAAAAATCTAATGGGAAATTGGGCATTTGGAAAATGAAAACAGCCGCATTCCATTTCACTTTGCACATTGCATTTACTATTTTCTGTTTACCATTTGCCATTTTCTCTTTCCCATTTTCCATTTTCATTTAGAATTTATGTTGACTTTTTCCAATTTTCAATTGAACATTGCAATTGCAATGCACTGATATGAAAATGTAAATGCATTTAGCATTTTCACATTCCAATTTGACCAGATACGATGCTATTTAACAGTAAACAGACTTTCAGCACACTTATAGGGAAGGACATTCAACAAGCACAGTACTTAAACAGATTACTGATGAAATTAATGATAAAAAGATTGTGGGGGCTGTTTTGTTAGACTTCAGTGCGGCTTTTGACGTTATCTGTCATAGTCTGTTGCTGAAAAAACCTACAGTGAGGGAAAAAAGTATTTGATCCCCTGCTGATTTTGTACGTTTTCCCACTGACAAAGAAATTATCAGTCTATAGTTTTAATGGTAGGTTTATTTGAACAGGGAGAGACAGAATAACAACAAAAAAATCATTTTTATAAATTGATTTGTATTTTAATGAGGGAAAAAAGTATTTGACCCCCTCTCAATCAGAAAGATTTCTGGCTCCCAGGTGTCTTTTATACAGGTAACGAGCTGAGATTAGGAGCACACTCTTAAAGGGAGTGCTCCTAATCTCAGTTTGTTACCTGTATAAAAAACACATGTCCACAGAAGCAATCAATCAATCAGATTCCAAACTCTCCACCATGGCCAAGACCAAAGACCTCTCCAAGGATGTCAGGGACAAGATTGTAGACCTACACAAGGCTGGAATGGGCTACAAGACCATCACCAAGCAGCTTGGTGAGAAGGTGACAACAGTTGGTGTGATTATTCACAAATGAAAGAAACACAAAAGAACTGTCAATCTCCCTCGGCCTGGGGCTCCATGCAAGATCTCACCTCGTGGAGTTGCAATGATCATGAGAACGGTGAGGAATCAGCCCAGAACTACACGGGAGGATCTGTCAATGATCTCAAGGCAGCTGGGACCACAGTCACCAAGAAAACAATTGGTAATACATTACGCCGTGAAGGACTGAAATCCTGCAGCGCCCGCAAGGTCCCCCTGCTCAAGAAAGCACATATACATGGCCATCTGAAGTTTGACAATGAACATCTGAATGATTCAGAGGACATCTTGGTGAAAGTGTTGTGGTCAGATGAGACCAAAATGGAGGTCTTTGGCATCAACTCAACTCGTCATGTTTGGAGGAGGAGGAATGCTGCCTATGACCCCAAGAACACCATGCTCACCGTCAAACATGGAGGTGGAAACATTATGCTTTGGGGGTGTTTTCTGCTAAGGGGACACCGCATCAAAGGGACGATGGACGGGGCCATGTACCGTCAAATCTTGGGTGAGAACCTCCTTCCCTCAGCCAGGGCATTGAAAATGGGTTGTGGATGGGTATTCCAGCATGACAATGACCCAAAACACACAGCCAAGGCAACAAAGGAGTGTCTCAAGAAGAAGCACATTAAGGTCCTGGAGTGGCCTAGCCAGTCTCGAGACCTTAATCCCATAGAAAATCTGCGGAGGGAGCTGAAGGTTCGAGTTGCCAAACGTCAGCCTCGAAACCTTAATGACTTGGAGAAGATCTGCAAAGAGGAGTGGGACAAAATCCAGGTAGAATGAGGAATTCCCCAGAGCAGCTGTCTAGGCCTCATACTTTATTCAATCTTTACTAATGACATGCTTTAAGTAAAGCCAGTGTGTTTATGTATGTGGATGACTGCAACACTTAACAAAGAGCTGCAGTTCGTTTCAGAATGGGTGGCAAGGAATAAGTTAGACTTATATATTTCTAAAACTAAAAGCATTGTATTTGGGTCAAATCATTCACTAAACCCTAAACCTCAACTAAATATTGTAATGAATAGTGTGGATATTGAGCAAGCTGAGACTAAACTGCTTGGACTAACCCTGAATTGTAAACTGTCATGGTCAAAACATATTGACACAACAGTAGCTAGGATGGGGAGAAGTCTGTCCAAAATAAAGCGCTGCTCTGCATTCTTAACAGCACTATCAACAAGGCAGGTCTTACAGGCCCTAGTTTTGTCTCACCTGGACTACTGTTCAATCGTTTGGTCAGGTGCCACAAAGAGGGACTTGGGAAAATTGCAATTGCCCTAGAACAGGGCAGCACGGCTGGCCCTTGGATGTACACAGAGAGCTAACATTAATATGAATGTCAATCCCTCTTGGCTCAAAGTGGAGGAGAGATTGACTTCATCACTAGTTGTATTTTTGAGGGGTATTGACATGTAGAGTTTTTAAGAACAAACACTAACCCGGGTGACACTGGGCCAATTGCGCGCCATCCTATGAGACTCCAAATCACAGTTGGTTGTGACACAGCCTGGAATTGAACCAGGGTCTGTAGTGACACCTCTAGCACTGAGATGCAGTGCCTTAGACCGCTGCGCCACTCGGGAGCCTCAAAATGCACCAAGCTGTCTGTTTGAACTACTGGGACACAGCCCGGACACCCATGCATACCCAACAAGGCATTCCACCAGAGGTCTCTTCACAGTCCCCAAGTCCAGAACAGACTATGGGAGGTGCACAGTACAACATAGAGCCATGACTACATGGAACTCTATTCCACATCTTGGAAACCGATGCAAGCAGTAAAATTTGATTTAAAAAACAGATAAAAATACACCTTCTGGAACAGCAGGGACTGTGAAGCAACACAAGACACATGCATAAAAACACACGATAACATACGCACTATACACACACGTACACATGGATCTTGTGTTGTAGATATGTGGTAGTAGAGTAGGGACCTTGTGAAATCTGTTGTGAATGTATTGTAATGTTTAAAAAAATGTATAACTGCCTAATTTTGCTGGACCCCAGGAAGAGTAAGGTAATTGGGATCCATAATAAATACAAATACAAAAAAATAAAACATTTAGCATTTCATTTTCTAAGTGGCACTGATTATCCTCCATACACATGTTAGTAACGCTTTATGATCAAGTTACAGTAAGTGTCAAGCAGAGTATGTATTTATGCTGCCCGAGGATCAAGTCTGGTGACCAATACAACTATTGACAAAGCTTATGGGTGGAATATAAACATTAAGATGAATAATGTAATATCTAGCCAGAGCAACAACAACAAAAAATTATACTATGGGATGATTTTCACTGGCTAACATACCTTGTGCATTTTTTGTCTCGCCTGTACTTTACATTGCAAGTCACATATTACAGTAATCTATTCTTGCCCATAACACCATAGGCAAGACTCAGAGGTTAAATATTCAACACAGTATACACAATGGGTGTTCTAGTTCAAAGAAAACATGCCGGGGGAATTATATCTGCTAACTATGCAACTGCTTCATGCTGCTGTTATACAAGTTCCCACTGAGGATCTACATCAATTACAGTCTCTCCAAAAGTCACACATTTTAAAGCTAGAAAACTGAAAAACATGCCAGTTGTGGATTTCTGAGTGCCAAATCACTTGTTCCTGAAATAGCGTTTTCCCGCAAATGTTGAATTAGCTTGCTTTTGATCACATACAGTGCATTCGGGAAAGTATTCAGACCCCTTCACTTTTTCCATATTTTCTTACGTTACAGCCTTATTCTAAAATTGATAAAATAGTTTTTTTGTTTGTTATCAATTTACATACAATACCCCATAACGACAAAGAAAAAATATTAAAAATAAAACTTAAATATTACATTTACATTCACTACCGTTCAAAAGCTTGGGGTCACTTAGAAATGTCCTTGTTTTCTAAAGTAAAGCACATTTTTTTCCATTAAAATAACATCAAATTGATCAGAAATGCAGTGTAGACATTGTTAATGTTGAAAATGACTATTGTAGCTTGAAATGGCCGATTATTTATGGAATATCTACATAGGCGTACAGAGGCCCATTATCAGCAACATTCACTCCTGTGATCCAATGGCATGTTGTGTTATCTAATACAAGTTTATAATTTTAAACGGTAATAGATCATTAGAAAACCCTTTTGCAATTATGTTAGCACATCTGAAAACTGGTGTTCTGATTAAAGAAGCATCCGCATTTGTGGTTTCGTTTTTACAAGCTTAAAATGGCTAGAAACAAATAACTTTCTTCTGAAACTTGTCAGTCAATTCTTGTTCTGAGAAATGATGGCTATTCCATGCGAGAAATTGCCAAGAAACTGAAGATCTCGTATAATGCTGTACAGCGAAACAGCAAAAACTGGCTCTAACCAGAATAGAAAGAGGAGTGGGAGGCCCCGGTGCACAACTGAGCAAGAGGACAAGTACATTAGAGTGTCTAGTTTGAGAAACAGACGCCTCACAAGTCCTCAACAGGCAGCTTCATAAAATAGTACTTGCAAAACACCAGTCTCAACGTCAACAGTGAAGAGGCGACTCCGGGATGCTGGCCTTCTAAGCAGAGTTGCAAAGAAAAAGCCATATGTCAGACTAGCCAATAAAAATTTAAGATTAAGAACCCAGACACTGGACAGAGAAAGATTGGAAAAAAGTGTTATGGACAGACTAATCTAAGTTTGAGGTGTTCGGATCACAAAGAAAAACATTTGTGAGATGCAGCAAAAATGAAAAGATGCTGGAGGAGTGCTTGACGCCATCTGTCAAGCATGGTGGAGGCAATGTGATGGTCTGGGGGTGCTTTGGTGGTGGTAAAGTGGGAGATTTGTACAGGATAAAGGGGATCTTGAAGAAGGAAGGCTATTACTCCATTTTGTAACGCCCTGCCATACCCTGTGGACGGCGATTAATTGGAGCCAATTTCCTCTTACAACAGGACAATGACCCAAAGCACAGCTCCAAACTATGCAAGAACTATTTAGGGAAGAAGCAGTCAGCTGGTATTCTGTCTATAATGGAGTTGCCAGCACAGTCACCGGATCTCAACCCTATTGAGCTGTTGTGGGAGAAGCTTGACCGTATGGTACGTAAGAAGTGCCCGTCAAGCCAATTCAACTTGTGGGAGGTGCTTCAGGAAGCATGGGGTGAAATCTCTTCAGGTTACCTCAACAAATTGACAACTAGAATCACAAAGGTCTGCAAGCCTGTAATTGCTGCAAATGGAGGATTCTTTGACGAAATAAACTATTTCAATTAAAAATCATTATTTATAACCTTGTCAACGTCTTGACTATATTTCCCATTCATTTTGCAACTCATTGCATGTATATTTTCATGGAAAACAAAGACATTTCTAAGTGACCCCAAAATGTTGAAAGGTAGTGTAAGTATTCAGACCCTTTACTCAGTACTTTGTTGAAGAACCTTTGCCAGTGATTACAGCCTTGAGTCTTGGGTATGATGCAACAAGCTTGACACATCTGCAAATCCTCTCAAGCTCTGTCAGGTTGGAGTGTCACTACACAGCTATTTTCATGTCTCTCCAGAGATGTTAGATCGTGTCCAAGTCCGGGCTCTGGCTGGGTCACTCAAGGACATTCAGAGACTTGTCTCGAAGCCTCTCCTGTGTTGTCTTGCCTGTGTGCTTAGGGTCGTTGTCTTGTTGGAAGGTGAACCTTGGCACCCAGTCTGAGGTCCTTCATCAAGAATCTCTCTGTACTTTGCTCCATTCATCTTTCCCTCTACCCTAAATAGACTCCCTGCTAATGAAAAACATCCCCACAGCATGATGCTGCCACCACCACCATGCTTCACCGTAGGGATGGTATTGGCCAGGTGATGAGTGGTGCCTGGTTTCCTCCAGATATGACGCTTGGCATTCAGGCCAAAGAGTTCAAACTTGGTTTCATCAGACCAGAGAATCTTTTTTCTCATGGTCTGAGAGTCCAAGCGGGCTGTCATGTGCCTTTTACTGAGAAGTGGCTTCTACATGGTCACTCTACCGTAAAGGCCTGTTTGGTGAAGTGCTGCAGATATGGTTGTCCTTCTGGAAGGTTCTCCAATCTAGGGCTGTGGCGGTCACGAAATGTTATCAGCCGGTGATTGTCAAGCAAATAAATGATGGTCTCACGGTAATTGACCAATCATTAACATAAACACATTTAGCATCTCCTGGCTTCCACACAAGCCATTTTAAAAAGTCAAATAAATCCATGTAATATAGCCTACACCTTCACAAGAAATCCATGATTTATTTTAGACAGGTCTAAAGAAGCATGATATGAAGAAAATGTAATATATTTCAGAAGAAAAGAATAGCATACTCTTATACGCTGAGTTGATCCAGATGTGGCTATGCCAAATGGCTGTGGGCTACACTAGTTAATTAAGCAGAGACGATTTGCTTATATTCTAATTTTATAGTGTGAAGAATACAATTGAACAAAGCTGAATAAAATATATATTTTTTCTCCAAACGATTTGAGGGAGTCCGCAGTTAACAATGAAATAGGTATTCCTTTATGCTTAATTTAGAGTTATTAATGAAACTTTAGTTGTTCTACAAAAGTTAGGCTATATGTTTTGATTTTTAATACATTTTAAGGCAGCATGATGACACTCTAATGATATTTTGAAAAAAAGTTGCTTGAAAGGCATGAGCTCTGCTTTGTTTTTTTGCGCAGGCTGTACACACTCAAATAGTATCTCATTCACAATTTGACAAGCTTGATAATGCCTCAAATTTCACAGTGGCATCCCCTTTGTGGCCTTAATGCATCCTAAAAATATCCATGCCTTTTGCGGCCCGGAGGGCCCCCGTTGTGCCCTTCACCCTGAGTGTGCTACGCAATCCGAAGTGTCTCTCACTCACTCTCCGTATTTGGGTCTTTCTTACAGGCTACAAGTGAAGACAGACACATTGGGGACGCAACTGCGCGTGTCCTTATCCAATTCCGAGGTGCATATTGAAGATATTGGATGAACTGTCCACATTTACTTTTCATCAGCCAACAAGATGAGTTGGCCTAACGAACAGCAAAGCCCCTAGCCTCTGTCAATCTACTACCCCTTATAGTACAAATGTCTACCTATTCTATTCTGTGCGAGAAATAAATATTCCAAACAGTCTGGGACAGTTGTGGGATGTGATAGATCCCAAATTAATACAACAATGTGGCTGACGCAACAGATCAGAACGTTTAGCTTAACATGTTGATAAACTGTCAGGCTATTTCTTCACATTATAAGCGCAGCAATGTGCACATGGTAGTAAGCTATAAGAGTGAATGTTCCATTAGCGTCAAAACACCATTATTAAAGGCGACCGCAAATGCAATTATGCATGTAATGCTTTTTAGGGGCATTTTTATGGTGAAAATGATCTTCCCCAAACTTGAAACTCACGCGCTGCTTATGTATGCCAGTTAGGCTATACACCCCTTGTAAAGTGGAATCATCTGCTTAATTTGAAGAAGTTATTTGGCCACTTTAGTTGTGATACACATCTTATTAAAACATATAGGCCTATGTGCCAGGCTACATGAGGTGTGCGACTATGATTTGAACAAGTTGCAAAAAAAAGGCATTGGGTCTTACTATATATAATTCACAAGTGATAGGCTAATATTGTCACCCATCAGAATATTCTTGATTTAATATTGACTTTACATATACTAAATATTATATGTGTGACGTGTTTTGATTTAGAATGGACCATTATCATGCACCTGTATCAGAACCGGGGCAGCGGAAAAATATGTAGTCTATGCACTTAAACAGCGAATGGAGGACGCTTTTCCACGTGGTTTATTTTCATGCCAGCCAGGTAGGATATACTCCTGTTGTAAATATAAGCAATGTGCTTAATATTAGGAAAGTTGAAAAATAAACATAGTAGGCCTAGCCTATAGAAAGCTGAGGGGATCTTCCTCTTTTTATTAGCAGCCATCACTCTGTTTTCTAACCGCAATTGCATAGCCTATAAAAATGTTGCGCAACATTAGCTCATGGGCTCTCACGAAGTGTCTAATTAGATTTTCTAATCATTTTGCATTGATGTCAGAGTGATTAGAGGGACAATAGAGTGCTGAGTACCAGGCAGTTAGCAAATTTGGTAGGCTACTAATGACCAGTAGCAGCATCAGAACTTGGAAAGCCTAATTACCGTGACTAAACCTCCTTCATGACTCGTGACCGCCTGTGTGGCAGTTGTACGGTCACCGCAACAGCCCTACTCCCACCTCCACAGAGAAACTCTGGAGCTCTGTCAGAGTGACCATTGGGTTCTTGGTCACCTCCCTGACCAAGGCTCTTCTCCCCCGATTGCTCAGTTTTGCCGGGCGAGCAGCTCTAGGAAGAGTCTTGGTGGTTCCAAACTTTTTCCATCTAAGAATGATGGAGGCCACTGTGTTCTTGTGGACTTTCAATGCTGCAGACGTGTTTTGGTACCCTTCCCCGCATCGATGCCTTGACACAATCCTCTACGGACAATTCCTTCAACCTCATGGCTTGGTTTTTGCTCTGAAATGCACTGTCAACTGTGGGACCTTATATAGACAGGTGTGTGCCTTTCCAAATCATGTCCAATCAATTGAATTTACCACAGGTGAACTCGATTCAAGTTGTAGAAAACTCTCAAGGATGATCAATGGAAACAGGATGCACCTGAGCTCAATTTTGAGTCTCATAGCAAAGGGTCTCAATACTTACGTAAAAGGGGTATTTCTGTTTTTTATTTTAATACATTTGCAAAAATGTCTCAAACTGTTTTCGCTTTGTCATTATGGGGTATTGTGTGTAGATTGATGAAGAAAAATGTTTATTTAATCCATTTTAGAACAAGTCTGTAACGTAACAAAATGTGGAAAAAGTGAAGTGGTCTGAATACTTTCTGAATGCACTGTATGAGGTGGCATATTTTTACATGGATTTTCACTTCAGAATTTCATACCATTATACAAGGAATCTGTTTGTCTGAACATCCCTTTTTATTTGAGTAAAGTTGCGCTGGCATTATATTTTCTGTTATTGCCGAGCTGTTGGCTGTGAGATATGTCAGAAAGTGACATTGTGTGGACCTGAGCTGAGCTCTAAAGTAGGGATAAAGTGATGTGATGGACAGAAGATTGGCTGAAAATTAAAAAGAAGATGAGCCCTCTCCGAGCACATCAGGACAGCTGACAGGCAGCCTGTAAAGCTCTCTCCTCAGGTTCACATGGAGTTAGCCCTCTGTGGAAGGCCATAGGTGAGCTTGACGGAACTATAGAAGTCATCCTTCCCATACTGTGACTTGTGGGTGTGAGACCAAGCTAGCTAGAAAGGTAGTTGTAAACAATTTCAATTGATGTGCTTTGACAAATAGTTTCCCCTTATTCTATGGGTATAATTTAACTGTGTATATTTGCAGTATATCTGAATATTGCTCAATTTAACAGAGTTAACTGACAAGACTACCATCTGTAGGAACATCAAAGTCACCCATTAGAAAATAATAATATCCAGCAACATGAAAATATAGGAATATTGAAATAATGTGCCTTACTGGCAAGTACATGTACTCATCATTGCATATGAAAAGTTTGAAACGTGTAAAAGCTGCCTGTGAAGAAAATCTTTGATTGTGTGGTGGAGAAAAAATAATTGGGTAAGGGCTTTGGAAATCTCAGTCTGTAGAGAGACAGTTATTTTGATTTCAGTTTCTAGTGGGTCGCATATGAAAGAGGAATGGCATTTAAATAAACACACAGTATGTCATTCTATTTGGATCAAGATGTTTCAGACCGGAACATGATATATCAATGATTTGTATTTCATGTTTGTTTACAGTAGACACATCATTTACTCTGGAGGTGCACTTCTCTCTCACACGAACACTTAGATCAGCGTCACTCACATATCTATCCAAAGTCATTAAACTTGAGCAAAATCAACCTGTTTTGTGTTCTCCCAGGAGAATGAATTACAATAGAGATCCATTCCAGTCACAGTATTCTCTCACAAAACATGACATTCCACAGTCTCAGGGATTTTCTTATGGGACAGGATCAAACAATGTCTCTGATCAGATCAAAAGTAGAGCAAGGAAGGGAAGAGCCAAGTGGATCATAATGCCATCCTATTTCATCGACTTCTGCCATGTTTGTCTTTGTCATCCGTCCTGTCAACCATCCTGCCAGAGCAGCAGCATAGCCATCTTCAGCTAATCAGCAAAAGTATACAAAAGTCAAATTGCAGCTATATATTGGTGCTACTACAACAGCTCCTCGTGTTGTTTGGTTCAAGAGTAAAAATGTTAAAGATTGCACACACATTGAAGAGGAATGATCCTGACTTTTGTGCTAATCAAACCTTTGTCGAATGTATTATTATAAACTGGGTGATTCAAGTCCTGAATGCTGATTAGCTGACAGCCATGGTATATCAGACCGTATACCACGGGTATGACAAAACATTTATTTTAACTGCTCTAATTACGTTGGTAACCAGTTTATAATAGCAATAAGGCATCTCGGGTTTGTGATATATGGCCAATATACCACGGCTAAGGCCTGTATCCAGGCAGCTGCGTTGCGTCGTGCATAAGAACAGCCCTTAGCCATGGTATATTGGCCATATACCACACCCCCTCGTACAAAATATTTAGGCACACTTTCCTGATATTGAGTTGCACCCCCTTTTGCCCAGAACAGAACTACAAGGTGTTGACTCCAAATCTTGTGTCAAGTTGGCTGGATGTCCTTTGGGTGGTGGGCCATTCTTGACACATACGGGAAACAGTTGAGCATGAAAAACTCAGCAGCATTGAGGTTCTTGACACACTCAAACCCGGGTGTGCCTGGCACCTACTACCATACCCTGTTCAAAGGCACTTACATATTTTGTCTTGTCCATACTCCATCTGAATGGCACACATACACAATCCATGTCTCAATTGTCTCAAGGCTTAAAAAACGTACTTTAACCTGTCTCTTCCTTTTCATCTACACTGATTGAAGTGGATTTAACAAGTGACATCAATAAGGGATTCACCTTGATTCACCTGGTCAGTCTATGTGATGGAAAAAGCAGGTGTTGCTAATGTTTTGGCAGTTGGTGCAGCAGCTACACATATACTACTTGACCAAAAGTATGTGGACACCTGCTCGTCGAACATCTCATTCCAAAATGATGGGCATTAAAATGGAGTTGGTCCCCCCTTTGCTGCTATAATAGCCTCCACTTTTCTGGGAAGGCTTTCCAGCAGATGTTGTAACATAATGGACTTGCTTCCATTACACCAGAAGAGCATTAGTGAGGTCGGGCATTTATGTTGGGCGATTAGGCCTGGCGTGCAGTTGGCGTTCCAATTCATCCCAAATGTGTTCGATGAGGTTGAGGTCAGGTCTCTGTGAAGGCCAATCAAGTTCTTCCAAACCGATCTCAACAAACCATTTCTGTATGGACCTCACTTTGTGCATGGGGTCATTGTCATGCTGAAAAAGTAAAGGGCCTTCCCCAAGCTGTTGCCACAAAGTTGGAAGAACAGAATCGTCATTGTATGCTGTAGCATTAAGTTTTCCCTTCACTTAAACTAAGGGGCCTAGCCTGAGCCATGAAAAACAGCCCCAGACCATTATTCCTTTTCCATCAAACGTTACAGTTGCCACTATGCATTCAGGCAGGTACCATTCTTCTGGCAACTGTCAAACCCAGACTGGTCCATCAGACTGCCATGGTTAACTGTGATTCATCACTCCAGAGAACGCATTTCCACTGCTCCAGACTCCAAGCTTTACACCACTCCAGCTGACGCTTGGCATTGTGCATGGGGATCTTAGGCTTGTGTGGGGCTGCTCGACCATAGAAATCCTTTCATAAAGCTTCCGACAAACAGTTCTTGTGCTGAGGCAGTTTGGAAGTCGGTAGTGAGTTTTGCAACCAAGGGCAGATGATTTTCACACCCTTCAGTACTCGGTTGTCCCGTTCTGTGAGCTTGTGTGGTCTGCCACTTCGCGGCTGAGCCGTTGTTGCTCCTAAAAGTTTTCACTTCACAATAACAGCACTTACAGTTGACTGGCGCAGCTCTAGCAGGGCAGAAATTTGACAAACTTACTTGTTGGAATGTTGGCATCCTATGACGGTGACACGTTGAAAGTCACTAAGCTCTTCAGTAAGGCCTTTCTACTGCCAATGTTTGTCTATGGAGATTACATGTCTGTGTGCTTGATTTTATACCCCTGTCAGCAACGGGTGTGGCTGAAATAGCCAAATCCACTAATTTAAAGGGGTGTCCACATACTTATGCATTTATAGTGTAGCTCTCCACTTCTCTTTTGTCATTTAAAGGCAATTTTCTCTCCTTCAATTGAGCTTCAGTCCATCACCATTTGAGCAATCTGCAAGAACAATATAGCCTCCTTATCTGTTCTCCTCTGTCAAACATCCTCTTGTATTTCAGTCCATTAAGGTATGTATGCCATTAACCCTGGGCGGTCTCCACACTGCCATGCCTATCAGGAGTATCCTCTCGTCTCTCCTATAAATTATTGATTAGGAACTGTGAGGCTATCATGTCCAGCCATTTGAAGTAACCCATTGTTTACCTTCATTTTGCCTATGTTAATACAATTTAAAGTGCTAGTACTGTAGTAGAGCAGAAGAATCAATGTAACCAGTATCAGTGCTCAAAAGAGGCCACTATTTGACAGGTGAAAATTAGAAGTATGCAAGTACATTTTCATAAACAGAGTTGGAGAGTTCAGTACATGTGTTAGATACCTTATTCAACAATTTCACTCTTCAATAAAAGCGTTATTTGTGAAATATGTCACGTTCTTTCTAAAGAGCCGCTATGTATTTGTATAATGGCCATACTGTATTTATCTGTAGGTGGGACAGTAATAGTCCATGGGCCAGCAGGAAAAATTCACATTTGTCACTTTGGTGTAGCAAGTCTAATGATGATTTTCATTAAGGTCCATGTCTGCGGGGTAGGTTTTGGTATGATAACCACGTATCGCAGGTAACTAAATGTGGTAGCTGAAATCACTACATTATATGTTATGACCCCTATGCGGTTATTTGGGCCAACAGGATTGAGGGTATGAAATGTTTTCTGATTATCAGGGCTCCTGAGTGGCACAGTGGTCTAAAGCACAACATCTCAGTGCATCTCAGTGCTAAGAGTTAAGTCCCTGGTTTGATTCCAGGCTGTATCACATCTGGCCCTGATTGGGAGTACCATAGGGTGGCGCACAATTGGCCCAGTGTCTAAGATATTTGTTCTTAACTGACTTGCCCAGTTAAATAAAACATATTAATCAAGGAGCAATCTTCTGAAACTAAGACAATTTGATGTGTTAATGACATCATGGTCTCACCTTTGGGAGTCAAAGGTCCTACATGTATGCATTTTGGGGTACATCAAGACAGAATGGACAGTATTGGGATGCACTCTATTATCACATGGTACCCCAGATCAGGGTTTCCCAAACTTGGTCCTGGAGGCTAGTTCAAAAAACTAAACGTCCTCCAGGACCGAGTTTGGGATCTCTGTTCTAGACTAGCCTCCTCTGTACTGCCAGCATTGGAAATGTGAATTTAGTTTCTTAACCAAGCAATGACAGCAAATACAGAATGGTTTAGGCTAATTTGTTTGATTTGATATTGTTTGATTTGTCATACAGTAGCTAAAATCTGTATGAATCTGTGTACATATTGATATTGTTAAAATTAACTAGTTCACTAAACACTAATTTCCCTGGAAGGCATGTGATTCTAAAGTAACCAGGCATTCAATAACTCCTGATCTGAGCCCACTTGCCTCACTCTTTTGAAGAGTAGCCAGGTGCTCCCAGGAGATTATGTTTGACATCATCAAGGGCTTAAAGACCTCTTATGCGTTTTGTTATAATAACATGGTTACTTTAATCAGCCTTGCATGATTTTGTCACAGCCACAGAATTATTTAGCTGACAGAGTTTGTCATTAAGGGCCTCAGCAGTTTTGCTTAGGTCTGGGGGAATGAGACTGTTTGGTTCATGATAGAGCATGATACAGCGCTCTTATAGTCCATGGGCCAGTGGAAAAATGTGTCCACTTTGGGGTGGCACTGGTTTGATGGTATTAAATTGTACACCACAAGCCTCTGATCAAATTGATATATGATCTCTTCTCCCAAAAAGTAGCTTCATATGTTTTTCACACCTACGGTATCTTGTTGTATGGGAGTCTATGCAATAGAAAGTTTGAAAACTGCTAATGGAATGTTGAGACAAGTTGGAATGTTCACATGCTCATTGTAAATGATTATCGAAAAAGAATGGACTATTTTATTGAGTAGATCTCGTCTTAAAAACTATGGGATTTGGTAAATTTTTGCCATCAAATCTAATGATTCAGATGGACACGTCATCGAAAACGTGGAATCAGCATTTGTTGTTTAATCCCCCAGAAAACTATTATTGTGCCCATGAATATGAATCACAAATATGAATATAAGAAGGGTGATTAGCAAATATGAATATAAGAAGGGTGATTAGTATTCAGTGATACATGGCTCCTTTAATAAGATGGTTTGCTCTGTAAATTAGTGCTCGTAATTGCTGCCTAATTGGTTTGTTAAAATGAAAAATAGACAACAGTCTATCATTGGTGCTAGAGCATGAACTCTCTAGTACACAACTAACATTCATATCCCTAACGCATTCATTCATATCCCTAATGGCAAACCTGAAAGCATGTCAATCAAAGATGTACAGTATGATGTGATTTAACTATCCATTTTCCCGTTAGGTTTATTCCCCAGGGATTCATGTTCTACAACTCTACAACTTGTAATGTCAAGCTTTACAATTTGTAATGTGAATATATGTTAAATATATTGTTGATGTAGCTAGCTTACTATTAAACGTAATGAAGCAGATACTTGTGAGGGGGATGTATCAATGTATCAATATCCAATCAAGGATGACTGTCATTACAGAAAATGTTCAATGTATCTTTCTCTGAGGATCTACAGTATATTGAACAATATTAATACACCGTAATACATCTGTTATATTTAATGAATTGACTATGTGCACATCAGCCTCCAAAGCTAAATCATAGCTGAGATTGAGTCAGGAAACCTTGGCAATTTTTAATTTTTTTTAAACAAAACATCCCTCAAGTTGTAGGGATTTTCTATTTTTGTAACATGATGAAACTCTTACAAAATGTTGGAGAGGTCCTACAAATATAATTTGAACTCTTAAATGGAAAAAGAATGCAGGAAATGCTGACAATTGCCTAATACGTTTGTTGATGATTAAGCTTGTTTGTTAGAGAATCATTTCCATGAATTCATCTCACAAGGACACTACTTGTGTGAGTATTTTATAAACCATTTTAAACTGGGTGGTTCGAGCCCTGAATGCTGATTGGCTGACAGCCGTATACCAAGGGTATGACAAAACATTTATTTGTACTGCACTAATTACGTTGGTAACCAGTTTGTAATAGCAGTAAGGTACCTCAGGGGTTTGTGGTATATGGCCAATATACCACGGCTAAGGGCAGTAACCAGGCACTCCACGTTGTGTCGTGCTTAAGAACAGCCCTTAGCTGTGATATGTTGGCCATGTACCACACCTCCTCGGGCCTTTATACAAGGGTGGGTCTAATCCTGACCTGGATGCTGATTGGTTAAAACCACATTCCAACCAGTGTATATTCCATAAATTACCACTGGCTAAGGCTTTGACGTTGAAAGGTCTATTTAGTCACTGTCTCATTAGCCCAACCCAGCTATTTATAAACTTAATCTACACTGTAAAAAAGCATCTGCAGTTGACATTATCTCCCATTTCTTTAAGACTAGCATTTGGTTTACAAATCATGACTCAGAATGTTTATGGATATAAAAAAAGTCATTAGAAAACCAAGTGAAATGAAATGTAGCTAGTTTGCTTTCTTTCCAGTTTCAGTTTGAAGTTATTGTTAGCTGTGTAGTTGGATATCTCTTTTGAACAGAACAGTGTCCTGACGAGACAGCACATGTTCTATGCCAGGCGAAATCGTGCATCAAATAAATATCACTAGAAAACCGCTTAAACAAACATAAATACAGCTACGGTACTTTGCTGTTATTCTGGGTGCAGTGTTTGGCGTAACTGTGTTAACCGTAGCATGGCAATGGAACATTTAGAACGAATGACTGAGTCGCATCCATAGATATAGAAAAAACACTTCATGACAACACTTCAAAAACACTTCTGGCAACCTAACCGATAGAATTAACGACCAGCCTGCTTGGTAGCAAACCTAGATTTGTGTCAGGACTAGATCTCGTGGAAGGATCCCTAAACGAAAAAATATTGCAGTCAGAGTGCAGTTTAACTACAGTACAATGCAGTAGAACTGCAGTTAAAGTGCAGTCTAACTGCGGTATGCTCTAAATACTTTGTCCAAAATAACACCGTTTTTTTTACTACAGTAATTTATAGTGTAACTGCAATTATTCTGCAATTACTGCATCCAAAATACCACAGTTGAGTTACTGCACTTTTACTGCTGTCATAACCTGATCTGTTTCACCTGTCTTGTAATTGTCTCCACCCCCTCCAGGTGTCGCTTATTATCCCTGGTGTATATATCCCTGTGTTTCCTGTCTCTATGTGCCAGTTTGTCTTGTATGTTTTTCAAGTCAACAAGTGTTTTCCCTGTACTCCTGCTTCTATTCTCTTTTGCTAGTCCTCCCGGTTTTTGTCCCTTGCCTGTTTTCTGGACTCTGTACCTGCCTGCCTGACCATTTTGCCTGCCCTGACCTCGAGCCTGCCTGCCACTCTGTACCTCCAGGACTCTGAACTGGTTTTGACCTTTTGCCTGTCCACGACCATTCTCTTGCCTCCCCCTTTTGGATTGTTTAATAAATATCAAGACTCAACCATCTGCCTCCCGTGTCTGCATCTGGGTTTCGCCTTGTGCCTTTATAACTGCAGTTACAGAACTGCAATATTTTTTTCTAAGGGATGAAATAGTATAAATAAATGTATCAAAATAATGTTTTTAATGAATATGTCAATCATTATTTCAATTTGTTGGTTACCTGTTGTATGAAAGTGTCGTCAAAGCCGGTGTTTGGATGATATATTGACTTATGCCGCCCTAGGCGAGACCAAAGAATTGCCTGGCCCTGCAAAACTAGTATAGTCCCAGTAAGCAAACTTATGTTGAAAAGACGTCTAAAATGCGTATTTTCCAGACGTTGAAGTTTTAATTCAATTTAAGTTCTGAATGAAGTTGAAAATACGTATTTTTCTGACATTGAAATCAAGTAAATTTTTGCTTCTGAATGAAAGTTGAAAAGATGTCATTTATAGACATCTATGTTTGGGACAAATCAAGGCTGATCTAGACCAGATCAAATCTGAACCAAACATAGACGTCTATGATTAGTTCAGATTTGGTGCAGACCAAAAGAAAAGGCGTTGGCGTCAATGCCCATCTATGTGGTGGGCTACCGTTTGTAAAACACCAAAAGAAGACAGCCGGTCCGGACAGGACCAAAAGTCCAAAAGACGTCTGTGGTATAGCCTTTTTAAAACATGCCATAGCATTGGCTTTATTAGTTCTCATTCCTGTGACTAATTAATTTGGCTTTTTAATTTCTGAATATCAGCTACCTGACTTTATCAGGAGGAGTTATCCAGAGCCTATTTGCAATGTGTTTACACAGAGGGAAATGCAGAAGTATTAGATTTTTTCGCTATAATCAGCTCATCAGAAATTGACGGACACAAGCGTGAAACCACAAATCATGACAATTTAGCGCAAGGGATGAAATTCCTGGGCAGCAGTTGTGAGTAGCCTGATTCTCCATTCCATATTGTCCATTTTACTTTATCCTGTCATGTTTTTACGATATGTTATTTGTTAACATGTCAGCACATTATTTGATTGGGCGCCATTTACAGCGGCTTGTATTCATGTAGGCCAAGGGAAGCCAGGCTTCCCACTAAAATTGACCAATATATATATATATTTTTTAAATAAAACTTATTTAGTCTGTGTTTCATAAATGTCCTTTATTTCACAAGAGGCTGAATGTATCTCACAAAACAAAGCATCCGAATGAACTAAACAGCACCCTCTCTGTCTCAGTATGTGTAGCCCATCTATCTGATGCTGTCTGTTCAAAAAGAGTATGATACTGTTGTCGCCCATAGCATTGAATACAATGGACTAGCGAGCATTTGGCCTTCCTTGATAAAAAAATAATAATAGCCAATCAGCATTGAACTAAACTGAGTGAGCTCAGCTGTGAATGGTCCTGGTGCACCAAAAAAGTGTAGAGGGAAGCCAGTTTGGATTTGGCTTCACACCAATCACGTTACATTTGAAGCAAAACGTCATTGACAGAATTTCTTGGGGGCATCTTGCTCTGTTGTTGTCCTCCGGTGGCTAGCTAGCTATACTGAACAAAAATATAAATGTAACATGCAACAATTTCAAAGATTTTACTGAGTTACAGTTCATATAACCAAAAGGACCAAAAGTATGTGGACACCTGCTCGTTGAACATCTCATTCCAAAATCATGAGCATTAACAGTGGTGTAAAGTACTTAAGTAAAAATACTTTAAAGTACTACTTAAGTAATTTTTGGAGGTATCTGTATTTTACTTTACTACTTATATTTTTCACAACTTTTACTTTTACGTTCCTAAAGAAAAGGATGTACTTTTTACTCCATAGATTTTCCCTGACACCCAAAATGTTTTGTGCTTAGCAGGACAGGAAAATTGTCAAATTCACACACTAATCAAGAGAAATTGCATTTACTTTTGATACTTAAGCATATTTAAAACCAAATACTTTTAGACTTTTACTCAAGTAGTATTTTACTGGGTGACTCTCGCTTTTCATTTTCTATGAAGGTATCTTTACTTTTACTCAAGTTTGACAGTTGGGTACTTTTTCCACCATTGAGCATTAATACGGAGTAGATCCCCCCTTTGCTGCTATAACACCCTACACCAGTCTGGGAAGGCTTTCCACTAGATGTTGGAACATTGCTGATTGCTGTGGTGAGGTCGGACACTGATGTTTGGTGATTAGGCCTGGCTCACAGTCGACGTTCCAATTCATTCCAAAGGTGTTTGATGAGGTTGAGGTCAGGGCTCTGTGCAGGCCAGTCAAGTTCTTCCACACCAATCTCGACAAACCATTTCTGTATGGACCTCACTTTGTACACGGGGCATTGTCATCCGGGAACAGTAAAGGGCCTTCCACAAACTGTTGCCACAAAGTTCAAAGCACAGAATCGTCTAGAATGTCATTGTATGCTGTAGCATTAATATTTCCCTTCACTGGACAAAGGGGCGTAGCCCGAACCATAAAAAACAGCCCCAGACCATTATTCCTACTCCACCAAACTGTACAGTTGGCACTATGCATTGGGGCAGAGTGAGTCATCACTCCAGAGAACACGTTTCCACTGCTCCAGACTCCAATGGTGGCGATTTTTACTCCAGCCAACGCTTGGCATTGCGCACCGTGATCTTCGGATTGTGTGCGGCTGCTTGGCCAGTGAAATCCATTTCATGAAGCTCCCGACGAACAGTTCTTGTGCTGACATTGCTTCCAGGGGCAGTTTGGAACTCTGTATTGAGTGTTGCAACCGAGGACAGATGATTTCTACACACTACGCACTTCAGCACTCGGAAGTCCCGTTCTGTGAGCTTGTTGTTGCTCCTAGATGTTTCCACCTCACAATAACAGCACTTACAGTTGACTAGGGAAGCTCTAGCAGGGCAGAAATTTGACCAACTGACTTATTGGAAAGGTGCCATCCTATGACGGTGACACGTTGAAAGTCACTGACCTCTTCAGTAAGTTCATTCTACTGCCAATGTTTGTCTATGGAGGTTGCATGGCTGTGTGCTCGATCTTATACACCTGTCAGCAACGGGTGTGGCTGAAATTGCTGAATCCACTAATTTGAAGGGGTGTCCACATACTTTTGTATATATAGTGTACTTCCACGCACACACACACATGCACATACACAGCCATGCACATACACATACACAGCCACAACATGGACAGCCACATCACATGTAATTACGTTGATTGGACTAAATGGTTTTTGGTATCTTTTAGCTGTCACTGTATTAGACTCAGCATAGGTGATTAGATGATGTTGAAGTTGAAATGGTGCTGGAATAGTGGAGGCAGAGCCCATTTTCTTTGCGACTTCCGGTAATTCCCTGTGGCTCCAAATCAATAGGCCTAGTTGTTTAGTAGTTGGAAAATGTCAGAAGCATTAACTTGCTTGACAATGCTGTAGGTCATGTAATTGTTTGTGACATGCAATATGTTTTGTGGACTTCGCCGGACAGATGTTGTTCTCTGGTTTTGCAATGAAACAAAAGGAGTGGTTGAATTTATTATTCTTAATGTCTCGGCCTTAGGCCTATATATGACATTGTCAAGGCACATGAACTAACAGGTTATAGAGCAAACAACGCAATTATCACAACACATTGTAATATGGTTGTAATATGGCTTTTCTTTCCTGGCTTGGCTTCCCCAGTTATTTTAATCACGCACCACTACTGGCCATTTAGATTAGGCTATTTGATCGGAGAAACCTGCATGATGTAAAAAGTTTCCGTCTCATTACGTTGTTATACATTTTATCTCCTCCCTGTAGGCTACAGAAAAGGCCACTTAGGCCTACTCTTTCTACCATAAGATTTATGTTGACAGAACGCTGGTGGAGCGCCGCAGCGATGCGTCTCTCCAACAGCACCCTGGAGAGGTGCACTGGGAATGGACAAGATAAATATTTTGCGGCCCTGCCTTTGACGAAGTGGGCACTTCTTATCACAGGGAGGCATCAGCGCTCAGCTAAAAATGTGCCACCGGTTGAGAGAAATTGTCATTGTTTTGGGGCAGAATTATGTGAGGTTTTATGTGTTGTTGGAAGTGCGTATTGGTCAGTTTAGCTCAGAAAATGCAGTCCTTGTTAATCTGTCGCCGTAGTCGGCCGCCTAATCCTCCCTAATGATTGGGCCGGCCCTGCAACACCCGTGCCAATTTACCCTCCAAACACTGGCTTCTCTGGCATTATCACTTAACTGACTACTTGAACGAGAGGAGAACGATTGATCAGATGTTTGTTATTGCTATCCCAACCATAGAGACACGTAGCCGAACCTTCCACTGTCTGACCACAACAGGAAATGAGGGGTGTAAATACCGTTTATCCATTTTGCATTTCACCAATGAACATTTCATTATACATTCACCAATTATCCTTCCCTAATTTACAGGTTGGCATGAACCGCACAACACATCGCTCCTAAACACACCCCTGTTTGCCTGCCACAATCTCCAACCAGGGGTGTATTCATTACGCTGAGCCACAGAAACCATTTACTCCAAATGGAAAATGTTTTGAAATGAAAACAAGAGTTTCTATTGGACAAATTCAAGTAAGTCCCTTCCTGTTTTGTTCCGTTTGATCTGTTTTCTTCCGTTTGTTTCTTAAATGGGAAATGGTTTATTTTGCAATACGTAATGAATACACCCAGGAAACATTAAGGACCCCACAAAAAATGTTTGTACAAAGAAGTAAGCGTTTACATTTCTTTAGCTTAACTTTAGCGTTAATTCTGAAACAGGATCATTGGTACTGTAGTTTTCATTTTAATCAACAAATCCATAAATGGAAATAGTGTGGAGCCAAAAACAAAAACTTTGGTGCCTAAATGAAATACATCGGCATCCGTGACCACACATTATCATGAATTTTCACCAGTAATAAACAATCAAACTAATTGTGAACATTTCTGCAATTACAAAACCTATTTTTTATCAAATGTTTTTGATAAATTACATTACGGCATTTGTCCATTTGTGCAGGGAAGGCTTATGTGAAGATAACTCTTCTTAGGTCCCAATTGAAACTGGTCTTCAGGGAAGCTGCAACCAACCATATGGTGAAAATAAACAAGTGAATTTCCCCATAAAAGTGAGGGAGGCATGGAGCTGTTATGAGCTGTTTCCATTAGCCCCAATGAACTCTGAAGGTGAGGCGGAACAGTGTGACAGAATCTAAACCGACAGCAGTTTGTTTTTGCAGCTTTAATTAAGGAAGGCAGGTGTGCTATTTATTGGTGTGTTATGCAGCATATTAGTGATAATAACACTAATTACTGTTATTTTCTTCGTATTATTTAGAACTTAATCTCCAAGTGCTCTACATAAAGAGAGAGACACACTAACAGGTTACAAGAGGCTAACAAGTACAAATAAGACTATTTTGCATAAGTGAACACTTGGATCAGCAATACATTTTCAAAACTAAACAATGACAAAAACTGAGATCATGGGCCCCAAATCCCTCATCAAGAAACTGGGTCAACTCAACATGACTCTCGATGGCTGCACCATCCACTCCGTCTCCACAGTCAGGAACCTTGGTGTTACATTTGACCCCAGTCTGTCATTTAAACCCCCATCATACAGAACATCACCAAGTCAGCCTTCTTCCACCTCCAAAACATCTCACAACTCAGACCCTCTCTCACTGACCCCACTGCTGAAACCCTCATTCACGTCTTTATCATTCATGGACTACTGCAACACCATTCCCTATGGACTCGCCACCAAAACACTGGACAGACTTCTACACATAAAAAAAATGCAGCTGCACGAGTCCTCACACACACTACACCTTGGGACCACCTCACCTCCACCCTCATAAAACTCCACTGCCTCCCAGTTCAATACAGGATCACCTTCAACTACTCATGCTCACCTACAAAGCACTCAATGGACTGGCGCCCACATATCTCACTGACCTCCTGCACCCCTACACTCTTAGAAAAAAGGTGCTATCTAGAACCTTTAAGGGTTCTTCGGCTGTCCCATAGGAGAACCCTTTGAAGAACCTTTTTGGTTGCAGGTAGAACCCTTTTCGGGTTCTATAATGCATTTCACCATTGAACTCTTCATTATACATTTCAATGTTCACCAATTATCCTTCCCCAATTTACTGGTTGGCATGAACCGCACAACACATTGCTCCTAAACACACCTCTGTTTGCCTGTTACAATCTCCAACCAGGGGTGTATTCATTCTGTTTGCTCTGTTTGCTTCCGTTTGGTTCTTAAACGGTAAACGGTTTCCGTTGAAAGATGTAATGAATACACCTCAGGAAGCATGAAGATGGAGAACCCTTTGAAGAACCCTTTTTGGTTGCATTGGGACCCTTTTGGTTCCAGGTAGAACCCTTTTGGTTCCAGGTAGAACCCTTTTGGTTTCAGGTAGAACCCTTTTGGGTTCCAGGTAGAATAGTGCACTGGCCTCCTCACCATCCCTCGCACCAGGTTCTGCTCCATGGGAGACTGGTCTTTTAGCAGTGCAGCTCCCCAACTCTGGAACTCCCTCTCCATGTCAGAACCTCACAATCCATACAGATATTCAAGTCCAAACTAAAGACACCTCTTCACATAGGCTTACCCGGATACTCTGTTGTCTTAGCTTTTATCCCTCGTCTAGTTCCTTCCCTGTTTAGTCTGTCATCATGATTAAGTCTGGTAAGTCTGTACTGGTAAGTCTGTCCTTATGTTAAGTCTACTTTTACTTACTTATTTTAATGTGTGATTTTATAGCTTTTTGTCCCTCTGATTATCTTGTGTATGTAAAGTGACTTGAAAAGTACTTAAAATAAAATGTATTATTATTATTATATTATACAATCAGTCAAAGTTAGTTTTAAGGCCTGTTTAAAACTCCAGGTGAGGAATTGGCTTCAGTCTATGGTAGTTAGGAAGAGCCCTGAGTGATACATTTAAATTTTAAGGCCTAACACATTTGTCACAATCATTTGTAAACATTGTCACAATGTAGCATACCATTAAACATGTGATTATGTGTTAACAGGTGCTCACAAATGATAATAAAATTGGATGATTATGTTGTATCTATTGAAATGTAATTCTAAAATGAGAATATTTCTAATTAAAGAACTAAAACCAATTTCTCATCACCAGCAGTCTGTTTTCTACTCCTTTGAGAGATTTGAGTAATTGAGTGGAACCCACCAAGAGATTAATGACATGGTTTTTGAAACTTGGCAACTAGTCCTTATTATTGCTGGCAAGAGGGAAATAGTACACAACAATGTGTAAACACAGATCTGATTTGATGTAATGATCCCAGTTTTCCCAAATCACAGGAAACTCTCTGAAGAAAAATAAGCTAATTTGTTCAAATCTTTCCCATGCTCCTGCGGGCAAAGTCTGGTTCCAAGGAAAATTGGGTCTAATGGAGTGTGCGCCCTAGTGGTATGACCTCAATTAACGTTGCCATCCTCAATGTCTGTACAGTGTTCAACCCTCAGTGACCACAAACATCAGAAAATCTGTTGCATGTCTTGTTCCCTCCTTATTTTTTTACATTTTTATGAAAAGCACAGATGTTCGTTGCTGCTGTTTTCCATTGCTTCCTGGACTTCTGTCTTTCAATCATCTTTCTACATACGAAGACACTCAAATCAGGTAGACGAACAGCCGTCCCATTTCAAAAACGTATTTGATATTTTCCCCTACTTAGATCATTATTTTGCATCACTGGTGTAGCTGAACATCTCTCAAATATACCACTGCACCACTGAAAAATGGTTACTGGTTTTTATTAAATAAGGGTCAGGGAGAATATTATAAACTGCATGAAGGGCTGCTGCATGACCCTAAGAATGATCAGAATTAATGTTTGCACTGCTTGACAAGAACTTATCTCATCCAAGAGGCCCCATTTTCAGACGTCTCATGGCCATGGCTTAACAAACCTGGCACAGGGACTGGACCAAGGGGCGTAGCTGCCGTGTGAAATCCTTCATATGCATAACTAGGCTGAAAAGGACAGATTCCTGAAATACCCCTTAAAAAGGGAGGCAGTTGCCAGCTCATAGCTGAGATAACTACACAGACAGACTGCCTGAAGCCTCAATGCATCATTGGGCCATTAGTGCAGACAGTGTTGTTTGTTTGTGTGTGTACGTGTGTGTGTGTGTGTATTTCATTTTGGGTGTGTGTGTTTCATACTTTCCATTTTTTGATTGACACATGTTTCTCTGAGGCATCCGTCTCCTAAGAGTGACAGCCCAGGGGTCAGGAGAGCCAAGTTGCCAGACTTGATGATGATAGATGATGCCAATGGGACACGCTTACCACACGGATCAAATATAAAGGAATGTGACACTGAAAAATGACTTGACCGAAAAGTATCATTTGATTGAATAGTTCTGGATTAGTCTCATTATCTCACACAGAGAACTGCATGACGGTTCTTACATCACTGCACTTCCTGCCTTCCCTGCAAATAGGATAGAGCATGTAGCACTGAGATCTGAAATACTGAAAATAGTCTTTCATGTCTCATTAACTTGCAAAGACATTGGGAGCTTAATAGACTATTATTATAGAGTGCTCTGAGTGCATTCCTTTTTATTTTCCACAACGTAGCTGCTGTGGGCTTTGATTTCTCCAGTCATCCTTAACCCCCTATTATTTGAATGCAGCTGGCATCTTGAAATTAGAAAATTGCTAGACACTTTTTGTAATATATTTATGACACCAGTACAACAATCTTCTAACTTGTTGGGTAACAGTTAGAAGCAGTTGAGTTTGACAATCTTCCTCTGGGCTACAGGAGAGCAGTCGTCTGGGAAGCCAGTAAATGCTATTGAAGCATCGCTGAGCAAATATATCCAACCAAGTCACAGCTATTTTGTTCAAGGAAATACAATCTGCAGTCCACTGACAATTCAGAGAAAAGGGTTGGCTAAAATTGCATTTGTGATGCCAGTAATGTCTCACTGGAGAAACGGAGTCCAATTTCTTTTTGAAATAGTTTACAGTAGCGCTAGGCAGGCAGCACCCACAGTTGTCCCACCTCAGTGTACTCCTACATGAGCGTTTTCCAGGTTTTAGTTAATCCTGTCAGCAGGCTGGCGAAATCCAAGCCTGGAACTCAATCATCATACACAGAGAGAGTCTTGTTACTGGAAGTTTACCATGGATGCAAACTAGGCTACACCCCATGAAGTTGAGACGTAGCAGATATGTACGTTTTGAGAATCTACATGGACATAGCATTTACTGCAGTTTCCGCAGTAATCATCCAGGGCAAAGAGTATGAATCGGCTGATGTAAAAACGGCTTTATAAATACATTTGATTGATTGATTGACTGAAAAAGCAATAGAAGGTACTTTCTAACTCCAGACAAAATAGTGAAGATAAGACCAGACATTTTGAAACAATGTGATTTAAATGTTGCCTGGCAAAGAACCCAAAGAGGGCCATACTTGGAGTAATCCCTGAATGGTTTGAAAAAGCCTACCTGTTGAATATACTTTTGTCTACAGCAAATGCCTGGCTTTACCTTAGTCATCAATAGAATATTTCTTGCAAAACTAATATTATCTGATATTTGACAGATGTGTCATGCAGAATGTATACGCTGGAAATATTCCAATGAATAGTTGTTGTTTTTTTACTGTCAATGCATTTACAGTACCTGTGATATCATTCCAGAATGTCTGATAAGACCATGGCGGTATAATATTTCAGTACTTGTCTTCTATTTTTTTCAATTGAAATACTGTATCCTTTGTAGTGTAGAAAAACAGCGGGATAGTGAGATTGTGGTGGGCCTACCCTATGTTATTGGAAACACGGCAGCAGGTTTCTGGTGGGTTTAGTAGCAGCTGTGTCAACTGCAGCACCAGTCCCCTTTAAGCATCACAGCTCAATCCATCAACCCAGGAGACACATTTTCTACACAGATATACATACATAACTGTATGTGCTGCAATGCCTCATGGATGTGGGCCAACTGTTTGAAACATTCAGCAATGGGAGATGTGAAATAATTTGTAAAAAATACAACATTTAATGGTGAATGTATCATTCATTACATGAGTATTATACATGTGCATGTTACGTTTATGATTTTCCTTTTTCTTGCTGAAATGGGAGCTGTAAATGAATAGGCGATACATGCAATTGTCCTCATTATGTCACAGTGATAGAGTGTGCGAGTGCTCCTCTGGCATTCTTCAGGGCGGCTGTTTTATCAGGGCTTCTCTGCAGACAGCCCCATGGAGGGAACCAACATTTGGGCTTGTGACTATCAGAGCCTATTGTCAGAGAGCTCTGACTCGCACCCTGGGAGCCATCAAACCCTCACAGCCCGAGTGTCTGTTGCATGAGTGGCGAAGCAGGGGCAAAGAGAAACAGGAGGTAATATCTGGAGCGTGGCTCTCCGTAAAAAAAATATTTCATGCAGTGTGCTGTTGGGATGTATTGTGGCATTTTTATACACCTAAACACTACAGGTTTTATTGTGCTGCTGTGTTAATGCTGAGGCTTGTGTTTCTTTGCCCAGTGATTGCATTAAGTGCTGTTTTGAGTAATGTATGTCTACCTTTTACCTTGGAGGGTGTCTTGTGGGTGGTGTCTGCTCCCCTCCATGTCTTTGTATGGGAGGTGAGTGGGAGGTGGGAGAGCGCCTGTCTGAATGAAAGACTAGGGCAGGGAGGTTTATAAATAAAATTGACAGCAGACACCTTGCTGAACCATGACTGGAATTTTTAAAGGGTGGCAGCGCTTTTGTGAGAGGCCAGGGAAATATCTAGCTCAAACGCCTAGCAGAGTACCCTGCCTCACTGGGTATAAATATGGATAGGGTGGTCTCTTTAGAGTGTTGGTCTGTGGGTTCACATGGTCTGTGCAGTACATCCCAATGGTGGGGAAAGGGAAAGAAAGCTACATGTGGCGTAATTTGAGACAAGCTGGAAATCAGATAGTTGATTCCGAGCTGTTACCTGAAGCCAAAGGCCACCTGAAGCAGACATGTCCTGGCTGGACGGAAAGCAATGTCACAGCTCTCAATTTGATCAAGATTAAAAATGTACAAAAAATATTGAAATAACAAAAACCTTTGCGAGGTTAATCTTTTGCACTCCTTACAAAGACACGAATGACAGAGAAGGGATTGAAAGAAGAAAAAAAACGATCCAGGAAGAAAATGAAAATCATATATCTGAAAGGACAACCTGTTTTCAGTTTCCATTTTTTCCTGACTGACAACCTTATCTCAAGCAAATAACAGTTGTGTCAAAGATTCTTGATGTATAGTAAGAGTGAAAAAAATTACCTTGGGTCAATCAATACTCATCAAATTCTGTTATCACCTTGAGACCCCATATGAAAGGTTTGTGTCTCTACTGGGGGTGCACATTTCACCTCTGCTCTGTAATTGGCTTTAAGGAGCTGATATGGCTGCCTGCTGCAGATTCCCCTCTCCCTCACACACACAAACACCTATGTAGAAGTGACTCCAGGGAGATATACCCTTTCTTTTGGCTGCGATAAATCTCAACACATTAGGAATTTAACCTTTTGTTTTTGAACTTGAGCCTTGGCCTAGCTGTCCCTGTTGTGACATCTCTAGGGCAATGGAGATGAGACATCCATCAGATATAAGCTTCACCTATATTAAAGATTACTTACACTCAGCCCTGCCCTTCTGCTCCGTGCACACACATATAACACTATTCTGTCATTGAAAGGGAAGAACAACCTGGAGCACAACATCAAACAGAACTGCTTGCACCATCCATGAAACCAGCATGACTGATCATCACAGCATGTGAAATGTTTATCCTTCACATTGACACGTCTTTTTTAAAGTCATTTAGCAGACGTTCTTATCCAGAGCGACTTAAAGTAGTGAGTGCATAAATGTTCGTACTGGTTCATCGTGGGAATCGAACCTGGCGTTGCAAGCACCACAGCACAATCTTAGCGTGCCTGCATCTTTTATCATCTAATTTTAAAGGCACAGCAAAGCCTTGTAGCGTTTTCTATGAATGCGCATTTCTATGACGCCACATTTCTATGACGCCACATTTCTATGCATGCGTTGCTGTGTATCTCTTAATGGTCCTGCTTTACAAGAGATCCACGTTAAAATACGACACTTAAACCCATCTGTGTTTTACATAACTGCATCTAGAGATGTTATAGTAAGTCTGCCTTCATGGAACACAAATGCTTGTGACAGCCTGGTCTTTTTGTTGTCCACATCAATGAACGAAGCGAAGGAGAACGTTTTCCAGGCCATCCCATCAAAGGGTGTTTTCGAAAGACCCTCCGTTTGTAAGGTAAAATAACCTATTCTGAGAAATAAACTAATGTCTCAATTTCTCACACTGCCTGCCTCTCCGGCTTCCTCAGGGGACCCACCGCCCCTGTCCCTGAGTCTCCAGAGGTTGACGTAGACCTGCTCATTGCACATTTTCTCTCCCCGTCTCAGCTTCCCCCGGCTCACTGTCAACTGATTAGTACACAGTGTCATAGCCTACTTATTATTAAATTCTGCCAGCTACAGGGACACGTTCCAATAAGTTCTCAGAAGGAAATGGGGGATTAGTTTGCATGTTTTTAAGATTGCTTTTGTGAGTGAAAAAGGAAATGCTATGAGCACTAGAAATGGAAAGGTAAGAAAATATGAGCTTTATGTATTTGTATCGTTTTTTTGCATAAAGGGCATTTAAAGGCTGAAAGTATTAATCCCAGAAATTGGGTAATTTATTTGATTGACATGACGCAGTACCATTAAAGGTATACCCTTTCAATAAAAAGGTAACTTTATCCATGTTTCCTAGTCATAATAGATAGGGACTCTGGTAGTGACCCTAAAGCACTTTTGTTTAAAACCAGTCAATCAATCAAATGTATTTATAAATCAGCAGTTGTTACAAAGTGCTTATGAAAAAAAAACAGCCAAAAACCCAAAAGAGGAAGTAATACAGGTGTAAAAGCACAGTGGCTAGGAAAAACTCCCTAGAAAGGCAGAAACCTAAGAAGAAACCTAGAGAGGAACCAGGCTCTGACGAGTGGCCAGCCCCTATCTGACTGTGCCAGATGGAGATTATAAGAGTGCATGGGCATTAGGGCCAGATCATTCTGGCCTTTAAACACGGTCAATAACTTAAACAACTGCTATTGTGCCTCAGGGCAATATCACACCACTTGAGAAGGTACAATTATTGACCAAAGTAAAAAAAATACAGGGAGGAACAACACTGACCTGATTGAACAGGTGAATTAAAAAGCACACTGATATCTCTTGGTTGATTTTCCACCCACCCATTCTTGGGATTGTGGAATACGGTGTAACTTGGTTTGATTCTATAACATCAGTATAAATGTCAATGGAGAGGGACTCTAATGATGGCCACACAATAGCAGCTTTGCTCCAGGGACCTGATTAGGTTAGAGGAAAGAGAACTCACCAGGTCCATTGCACTGGCCGTAATGAGTGGAAGCTACACAGGGTATTTGAATGTCAACTCTACCTCCCGAGAGCTGCTTTCTTACATTTTTGGGGCATTCTAGTGTGAAACATCAGGGAAGATCCGTGAGCTAAGGGTGCCATTTTACAGGCAAGACATGAATATTCCTGTTGCATGTTCCCGTGTCAAAAACTGATGAGCGAGGATGACATGTCACTTCCTCCTGACAATTTGAGCAGATATGTCTATAATGATATCCTAGTGTGCTTTATTTGTAAGGATGTTGAGAACGTCAGATTTTAAGGGGAATGACATGTCAGACCAATATGGCAGGAAGGTATTCAACTCCATAAAACTGGGTAATAACACCACTAGTCAACTTTCGCATACTGTAAGCCTAATTTAGTATTTACATTTTACTTCAAAATATTCTGAGGAGTACTGTTGGGGGAAGCAACTGCCCTAGTTTAGTCAAATGGGTTCTCGTCAATTACCTAGTAAACATTTCCTACCTAAGGTTACCTATTTTTGATTGTCACCCTAATGTCTATCAATGCGCTATTCAACCATTTAAGCGACATAAGAAACACATGCATAATTGGTGCGTTCAATTGCTCTTTAACTTTTATCTTTGGTTGAGATGGAGACGTAATTCCAACATATCATTTCTTAACTTGTCGACAAGTTAATAGGCTATTTCTTCTATTTCAAAAGTGGTATTGAATTGTGTTTGGTTGTCAATGCAACCAAATAGTAACATTTTAATGAGATTTATATTCTGCTTGGAAAGTTCCATCTGTGCCAATAACAATCTGGCTTTAATTCCAGTTTGATTTGTTGGATTCGCGAAAAAATAAAAAAATCTATAGAATAGTACTAAATCAAATAAACTTAAAATATATATATATTTATTTAGCTCAGCTCAAGTACAGTGGGCCTGGCAGCACCTTCCTGCATGGCGTCTCTTCCTGTGGTGCTGCTGTGACAGGCTCTTGCTCATTGACTGTCAGACAGTCTATTGTCTGGAGAATCATCATGAATCCTCTCCCTGGCCCTGACTAGTCCTCCATCATGAGGCTTTAGCCCTGGTTCTCTGGCGGGGATGTGCCCCTGTCACCTCAGCCTAATCTCACAGGCAATCTACAGTTCAGCCAGCCTCATGTCACTGTGACATTGGCCTGTTATTAGCCTCGCTATTCTTTTAGGGCGCATGCAAAGGCACATTTGGCAATCCGACAGCTCCGTGGCCTGAACTTCATTTGGGTGCAGGTAATACAGCTGCCAGTGGGACTGGATCCTGATGCTCAGATGAAGAGGAGAGATTAAAGGTAGGCCCCAACCTCTCCATTTGGGAATTCTATGAGCCAATCCCCTTCAAACTCCATTCTATGGTAATATAGCCAGGCAACATTTGCATCTTCCTTGTCTCTTCCATGCTTTGGATATCCCTGACATCATGTTTGACTATGGATTGGATCTGCTGAGATATCCCACTTACCATGGATAACCCATGATCTACCTATCTAAAATGTTCATTATTACTACTGCAATGTAGGGAAAGGGTATACCTAGTCAGTTGCACAACTGAATCCCTCTGAATCAGAGCGGTGCGAGAGGCTGCCTTAATCTATGCTATCGGCGCCCGGGGAGCAGTTGTTGTTGGTGGTTAGGGCAGCAGGTAGCCTAGAGGGTAGAAGCGTTGAACCAGTAACTGAAAGGTTGCTGGATCGAATCCCTGAGCTGACAAGGTAAAAAATCTTTGTTGATTAAGGCAGCCCCCCGCACCTCTCTGATTTAGAGGGATTCAGTTGAATGCAACTGACTAGGTATCTCCTCCTTTTAACTGCCTTGCTCAAGGCCAGAACAGTCGATTTCTCCACCTCAGAGATTCAAACCGCTAAGCTACCTGATACTAGTCGCTCCGGGCTACATATTACTACTATTACCTAGTATCCCACAGAAGGCTACTATTTATAAAACAGTCACTCCCTCTAGTACACCAGCCTCAATTTTTGATACAATAACAAACTTCTAAACTTCCCCCAGGAGATGCACCATCATATTTCTCTTCCTAGATATTAGCCTAAAACTTTTAGAATTTCTTATGAGTAAAAGTGTAGTAGTCTGAGTGTAGTATTTTGTGATATGTGATCTAACTGCCCCACACTCCAAAGTCATAACGTTGATATAGTAGTCTGTCAACGTAATCAGACCAGATATTTCAATATATTTACCTTTCACAATATTTCACTGCCTCACTTAAGTAAAAGGTTTTAAACTTCTTCAACTACCACAAAAATACTTGTATAGAGCTGAAGCAAGTCCCACAAGCAAGCCCTTTTGTATTTTTTTCCCAGGGAGAATAATGTATTACACTTAATGAAACTAATTACACATTACAAACAGGCATAAGAAGAATATTTAGCTCTAACTTGACATCTTCGGTGTTGTTAATTCAAGCCACATTCACCCTTAAATTACATCCCGATTGCCAGAATTTCAGCACAATTGGTCCATCAAACAAGAATAACTAAATAGCACATTTACAGAATTTAGACACAGCACAAAAATATATGTTAGGTTAACAGGAGTTAGTTGACTGGATAAATAACATTTGTCCAAACATTGTACAACTGCAAATGCACAGCGGGGCCTTGGACTTCTGTCTCTTTACATTCTATTTAGAGGAAGCCAATCCAGATCTTTCAACTATGCTTGTTACAAGTCAAAGAATGATGTATAACTGTCTTGACTAGGAAATCCCTAACAGGACCACAAGAGAGTTGTTTCAAGAGTACAAAGAAAAGCACATTTCTTATTTTATCTGCTGTATGCTCTGTTCGTCATCCCTCATAGTGGGCGTGCTCCACTGGCTAATTATGCAGTTATGTTCTTATTTGAGATCTCCCCCAATCAGATTCTTAGAAGTCCAATACCAACTGCATCTACATCAGGTGTACAAGACAAAAAACAAGTTGCTGTGTCAAATGAATAGTATTTTCACTATCTTTTAAAAAAATGTGTTCAAGCTGTGTGTAAGGCAAGCGCAATTGTTGGTCTGATAATAAGATGCTGGCTCTTAAGCAAGAAACACAGTGTAGGAAAACCCTAACCTTTCATTATAGACAACATGGCCATGTTAACTTTGTTCTCCATTAAGATTTCTATCCGTTTTTTTGGACCATTTCTGTGTTAAGGGGAACCTGACCTTCTAGATATAAAAACATCTGCCAATGTGTCTTTGATGGGATCTGCAGAAACATAGGGAGATATTGAATTCATTAAGTCTTTATCCGAGTACTCAAAGTGCTTCACGTTGACTGCAAGAATACAGTGTATTGGAGTATTTTAATTAGCGTCGAGTAGGGAAACCACATTCTGTAATTGTTTTAACACTTGTGGTTATCATACCCTCTCATGTTATTAACAGCTGTTTACATACAGTGAGTGTATAAAACATTAGTAACAAAATCCTAATATTGAGTTGCACCCTCTTTTGCCCTCAGAACAGTCTCAATTCAGCGGGGCATGGACTACAAGGTGTCGAAAATGTTCCACAGGGATGTTGGCCCATGTTAACACCAATGCTTCCCACAGTTGTGTCAAGTTGGCTGGATGTCTTTTGGGTGGTGGACCATTCTTGATACACACGGGAAACTGTTGAGCGTGACAAACCCAGCAGCGTTACAGTTCTTGACACACTCAAACCAGTGCCCATTCACCCTCTGAATGGCAAACGTACACAATCCATGTCTCAATTGTCTCAAGGCTTAAAATCCTTCTTTAACCTGTCTCCTCCCCTTCATCTACACTGATTGAAGTGGATTTAACAGGTTACATCAATAAGTGATCGTAGCTTTTGCCTTGATTCACCTAGTCAGTCTATGTCATGGAAAGAGCAGGTATTCCTAATGTTTTGTACACTCAGTGTAATTCTCACTTATTCAAACACAGGGTTCTCAGAATTGCAACCCAGATGGCTAACTAAGGGTATGATGGTGTGTGAACCTTCTTAAGGCAAATATGAGTTGTGAGGCTAAAAAGCAACAATTCTCTAAATCACACTTAGTAGTGCTGTTGTGTGTATTTTACCATATGCTATTGCATTTAACTATAATGGAATTTCAAACATTCAGTTCAGGGGTATTTTAAAATGGGCAGATGTTTTCAACTTTATGGGGCCATACTTGCAAATATAAGCAACCATTTAAATTTAACAGTTTCGTATCAACGTATGAGCCAATTAAAATAGCTGATTTACACGTGACAGAATGCTAAATTGTAGCTAGTCCAATCATGGCACACATTAGCCCTACAGTATGCTAACCTCACCAAACAATGGCATTTCTTAAAATAGATCAACCCTAGCCACTAGAGGGATATTTTAAACGTACAAATTCAAGGTTTACTTTTGTTCTGTTGGTTTGTAACAAAATGTTGTGTACCGATGTTGTTTATTTATAAAAAAAATTGTATATTGATTGAATTTCAAAAACATACAATCTACCTGCTGGGAAGCCGTTCAACATCTACATTATATTTCAGTCTTCTAGCAGACGCTCCCATCCAGAGCAACCCACAGGAGCAACCAGGGTCAAGCACCCCGACCAAGGGCACATCTACAGATCCCCAACCCAGTCGACTCTGGGACCCTAACCAGCGACCTCCCGGGCCACCAGCCCCAACGCTCCCAACCGCCAGGCCACCCGTCGCCCCCAATCATCCAAGATCCCCACAGCCCCCAAGGGCTGCCCCGCAACCATACAAGACCCTCCCCAACCCCCCACGAAAAACCTATCCCTCCTCCCATCCCCAATGCCCCATCTCCACCCCCTACAAGCCACCATCCCTGTCCAACCCAACCAAAACACAGTTAGCCAAAGTTGGCTAGCAAGCAAGCAAGGAATAAGAACGTTGCCAGGCATCATGGCAACGGAACATTTAGAACGAACGACTGGGTCGTGTCCATAGATTTAATACAAAAAGACTTAATGACTGAGTCGCGTCGCTGGCAACCGAACCGATAGAACAAATGACCAGCCAGCTTGGGTAGCCTAGACCCTAGACTTGTGTTGGGACTATATCTCATGGAAGGATGAAATAGTATGATTAAATTAATCAAAATAATATTTTTAATTAAAATATGTCAAGCCGTTGTGTAAAAGTGATTAACGCCCTCGAAGGCGGTTTTTGGGGGATATATTGGCATGGTTTGCCGGCTCTCAACTTCATCTCGTAACAACACCTGTGCCAATATATCCTCCAAACACCAGCCTCAAGGGCAAAATCACTTAAATGTAAGTGGGAAAAAGGTATGTACAGCAGTAGTTACAGCGCCTATAGAAAGTCACCCCCCCTTGGATTTCTTCTCATTTCATTGTGTTACAAAGTGGGATTAATTGTCGTACACAAAATACTCTGTAATATCTAAATGGAAGAAAAATTACAAATATACCTTGGTTACATAAGTATTCACCAACCTCAGTTAATACATGTTAGAAACATCTTTGGCAGCAATTACATCTGTGAGTAGCTTTGGAAACCTGGATTGTAAAATATTTGGCCATAATTAATTCTTCAAGCTCTTTCAACGTGTTGTGGATCATGGCTAGAGAGCAATTTTAAAATCTTGCCATAGATTTTCAAGCAAATTTACACTACTGTTCAAAAGTTTGGGGTCACTTAGAAATGTTCTTGGTTTCCATGAAAACATACATGAAATTAGTTGCAAAATGAATAGGAAATATAGTCAAGACGTTGACAATGTTATAAATAATGATTTTTCAGCTTGCAAGTCTCCCCCTTTTTCCTCCAAACATAACAATGGTCATTATGGCCAAACAGTTCTATTTTTGTTTCATCAGACCAGAGGACATTTCTCCAAAAAGTACGACCTTTGTCTCCATGTGTAGTTGCAAACCGTAGTCTGGCTTATTTATGGCGGTTTTGGAGCAGTGGCTTCTTCCTTGCTGAGCGGCCTTTCAGGTTATGTCGATATAGGACTCGTTTTACTGTGGATATAGATACTTTTGTACCTGTTTCCTCCAGCATCTTCACAAAGTCCTTTGCTGTTGTTCTGGGATTGATTTGCACTTTTCGCACACTAAAGTACGTTCATCTCTAGGAGACAGAACGCGTCTCCTTCCTGAGCGGTATGTTGGCTGTGTGGTCCCATGGTGTTTATAATTGTGTACTATTGTTTGTACAGATGAACGTGGTACCTTCAGGCGTTTGGAAATTGCTCCCAAGGATGAACCAGACTTGTGGAGGTCTACAATTTTCTTTCTGAGGTCTTGGCTGATTTCTTTTGATTTTCCCATGATGTCAAGCAAAGAGGCACTGCGTTTGAAGGTAAGCCTTGAAATACATCCACAGGTACACCTCCAATTGACTCGAATGATGTCAATTAGCCTATCAGAAGCTTCTAAAGCCATGACATCATTTTCTGGAATTTTCCAAGCTGTTTAAAGGCACAGTCAACTTAGTGTACGTAAACTTCTGACCCACTAGAATTGTGATACAGTGAATTATAAGTGAAATAATCTGTCTGTAAACAATTGTTGGAAAAATTACTTGTGTCCTGCACAAAGTAGATATCCTAACCAACTTGCCAAAACCATAGTTTGTTAACAAGAAATTTGCGGAGTGGTTGAAAAACGAGTTTTAATGACTCCAATCTAAGTGTATGTAAACTTCCAACTTCAAGTGTAATATTGGGATGCAAACTCAACATGTAGGACATTTCAACTCTATATCTGACATGGTACAGGTGTTTTCTTTTTTTAAGCACATAACCATGTGTGTGAGGTGTATACTTTTGTTTCCTAGTAGATTTTTTTAAGACTACCAAGAATCACTCTGTGTGACCCTGGTTTAGCCCACTGCAGTAAAAATGCGAAAAAAGATGTGCTATGCAGAAATCACTCAAATATTTGAATAGTTTGCCTAATTTCAGTTTATGTGACAAAACAAGCAAGTATACACTGAATATACAAAACATAACGAACTCCTGCTCTTTCCATGACATAGACCAACCAGGTGAATCCAGATGAAAACTATGATCCCTCTTTGATGTGACTTGTTAAATCCACTTCAATCAGTGTCGATGAAGGGGAGGAGACAGGTTAAAGAAGGATTTTTAAGCCTTGAGACAATTGAGACATGGATTGTGTGTGTGCCATTGAGAGGGTGAATGGGCAAGACAAAATATGTAAATGCGCACCGGTTTGTGTCAAGAACAGCGACACCGCTTGGTTTTTCACACCACCCAAAGGACACCCAGCCAACTTGACACAACTGTGGGACACATTGAAATCAAAATGGGCCAGTATCCATGTGGAACACTTCGACACCTTGTAGAGTCCATCCCCCAACGAATTGAGGCTGTTCTGAGGTCAAAAGAGTGGGTGCTACTCAAGGTGTTCTTAATGTTTGATATACTCAGTGTAGTGAAGAGAATCATTGTACCATTTAAACTGCTATGAAACATCTTTTCCAAAACCCAAAATATTATATGTTCAGATTTTTGTAGCTGGTGTACGAAATTGAAAGTAAAAGACGCAAAAATAAACTAACCTGTACCCCGCACATATACTCGGTACCGGTACCCCCTGTATTTAGCTTTGTTATTGGTATGTAATTTTTTTGTGCTACTTTATTATTTAATTTTTTTACTTTAGTTTATTTAGTAAATATTTTCTTAACTCTATTTCTTGAACGGCATTGTTGGTTAAGGGCTTGTAAGTAAGCATTTCACGGTATTCGGTGCATGTGACAAATAACATTGGATTTTAATATTCTTACACCAGCTAACCTCTCTAGCTAGTCAGCAAGCTACCATGCAATGCTAAAGGGATTGCTAACGGGTTAGCATAACTCTAGCCAAACCAAAAATAGTTTTTCTAATTATTAGCTAACTGGCTGGCATTTATGAGTCCAGCAAACGCTAGGAACGTATTTCCTCTAACGTTATAATGAAAAGGTGCCTCTCTGTCCCAAAACACATGTTTTTCTGAGACTTCTGGGAGGAGAGCTGATGATGTTGTGCGCTGTACGCGCATTTGGTTGCCTGATTGCATCCAGACTGAGGAGAAATCCACACAAAATGCATCCCTGACCACCTCCTGAAGTGGTCAGACAGATATGAACACAATCAGAACACAAGGTGACTATTGTGCGTCTAGACCCGTCTTTGCAATGCGATCTTCATATTCTGATAACAGAAGTTGCATGTAAGTGTCAAGGGTAGACACGTCCTCTGTGAATTTGTTTGGGTCGCCCAAAAAGTTACATATTGCAGCTTTATGGCCCGCACAGACTGTACAATTTTAGCCACCTTATTCCACGATTTTGCCATCCCATGTTGTGGGCAAATTCTTAGGCCGTAAAAGATTGTCAGACGTCTTGATTCAGTGTGACAGGGTCTAGGTGTGCCATGCAGTCGTAGGCTCTGACATGGTTCTGGCAGTGTCCTAAATGTTGAGCCTTTATCGTGTAGTGTGGCTGTTGTTAAGAGCCGATCTCGGTGACTGACCAATAGGAACATGGTCTTAATATCAAGGATAGAAATTGAGGATATTAAATGACACCATGCATTATTTTTTATAAATACGTCTGTAGAATTCACACATCGTATAATTAAAACTTGGTGCAAGTAATGGGTTGTGTCTAGTTACAAATAACATAAACAAACTGCAAATGTCAAAATCGCAACTCTTGTATTGAGTAATGCCAAGGATTATGTGGAGACCCATATCACATTCAAGTTATGGGGCTTATATTCGGCATAACTGTTCCATGTTGTGATGTGCCTCTTAAATTCGAGAGTTGAGCTTTTCATCACGAGGAGCGCACTCTGGCCAGGTTGATATAAAGATTTTAATTTGGTCACATCACACAGTGTGACGCGTAATAATCGTAAAAGACCGAATCCGACGTATAGTGTGGGAAGGCCTTTAGTTCCAATATCTCTGCCCCAGAAAGTGCCTAATGCCCAAGTTTGACCACCATTATGTAAAATGTGATTTTTCTGTGTACTGTATATGCATGACTTACAGCATAATAATGATGACAAAAGAAACTATAAATATGGTTATTCCATACTCTAAGTATGTATGATTACATAGTCAGTTTATATTATATTATAAATTTGATCAGAATGTGACTATCCTATTTGGCTGCTTGTACATTTTACCCATTCAAATTTGCATAACAGTTTCAATATCTCTGGCCCAGAAAGTCAGGTAAAATCTCCCACAGTTTTCTCAGAGGGTCTACATCATCTGAGAACGGCTCTTGGTGGTGCTGTTCTACCTGATAATGAATTGCACATACTTGGTGTCCCAGGTCTAAATCAGTCCCTGATTAGAGGGGAACTATAAAAAATGAAGTGGAACTGGTTTCGAGGTCCAGAGTTGAGTTTGTGGGGTCTAAGTGTTTATGTTTGATAATGCACTCAGTTTTTGTTGAGAATTTCAGGATATTTGACCTAAACCTATTACTATTTCCATTATGCCCATTTTCACCAGATTTGACCTTTAACCCTTTGAAAATCTAAATTTAACTTTTTATCTAGCCTAACTTTGTATCACCCAATCACTGTTTGATATAACATGGATAACAGCCTCTAAAAAGCAAAAAAAAGAAACATTTTCCACTGAACTACTATTGTTGGTTTTTGGTTGCAAGCAAGTTTGTAATCTCCTTTTTTATGAAACCCAGTGCTAATGTGCAGCTATGTGATACTGTAAGTCCTGCCTGTTGGGTACAATTGAGCCTATGGTACTGACACACTGGCATTCCATTGGTAGGCTACTTGGAGCTGAAGAAATGTCAATATTGGCAGTGAGCTGTATGCTATGACAGTGTGAACTTTCTGAAGAGTGCTTAATATCAAGGATAGAAATTGAGGATATTAAAGTTCCTTTAATATCTCAACTGTTCTCTGACACAATCTAATCTCACAAGCTGCATCCTCTTTAATCATCAAGGTTTGGTTAAGTAGCAAGTCATGATGTCTGTCAAATAAATCTGGGACATTTTATTAATTAAGTTAGTGTTACATCTTCACCAGAGTCATTTTGATCAAGGACCAATTTCCCTCTAGATTGAATGCCAATCAATAAAGCTGTGGCTTGCTATTGACCTTCCTAATGGTTTCAGTGGATGTTTTTTCCTTGAACAGAAACTTAGTCCCCAATTCAATCTAAAGTTCGTCTTGGAGATAGGAAATTATTTATCTGTGTAAATCTGGCTTTAACACCACACCACACCATTGGACACCAGACGCCAAGACCATGCTGCTGCTCCCTGCCAACATAGTCAACATAAGATAAGAGCCTATCTCCAAAGTGCAGGTACACAGGTAATTTAACCTACAGGGAGGCAGGTAAAACGATTTCTTGTCTGCTGCAGTTCATTGAATATCAGTGAGAAGAGCAAAATGTAGATTATGCGTTGCTTTACAAGTATTGCATTTTTTAAATGTAGACCTCTTGCATTTCCTTTCTGAACCATTACAATGCATTAAAAAAATAACGGGACAAATATGTCATATAGATAGCTAGCCTTTCCTGCTACAGTACATTCATGACCTTAAGATGCCCTTCCACTTACTACTGACCCATATCTTTTAGCAGTGAAGCACAGTTATGCATTTAATAAACCTGAACACTTTAGTGAATTGGAAGCTGGACTCTTTTGTCCAAGTTCAATTCCCCTCTTGGTTTGTGAAACAACAGAATAATTTCCTGAGCTGGCTGGTTAAGTAATATAAACTTAAAGTAGAATTTATATGAACCGTTTAGGTTAGCCTCAATAGCCCAGAGGTGTGCTTGAAGACAAAAAGCTCTAAGCAGCCAATCGTGAGTTGTACAAACAAGTCAATTGGATTAAGATCCATCTGTGATTTAAATAGGAACAATAAAAAATAACATCAGTGACAAGTTCAGCAATTAGAGTGCAGATGGTGGAATGAAGCAGTTGGTACCTGTACAGGGAGAAGGGGCATGTTGCACAATGCATCTTTCAATTAAGTGTGCTTTAATGTTTGATTGTGACACTAACCTCTGAAAGGTTGTACTTGCAGATCTTTCCTGCTAACCATTAATAATGCATTTTATTTCATTTGGACGTCGTCTACTTGTTAATGAGTGCCTGTATCTGGTATAAAAGTGCGTTGTCTCTGCTATGCTAAACCAAATTAATTTCAGGACCTTTAACTTCATAAAAACATTGTAATTTTGGAGGATTTGATTTGATTTATTATGATCCCCATTAGCTGATGCCAGTAGCGACAGCTAGTATTACTGGGGTCCGGCACATAACGAAAAAGACATTACAGACTACAATTTACATGCATTTAAAAACATTAACATGTACTGTGTGTGTGTGTGTGTGTGTGTGTGTGTGTGCGTGTGTGCGTGTGTGCGTGTGTGTGTGTGTGTGAGTATAGTCACATGGGGGAGAGGCGTTGTGCCATGAGGTGTTGCTTTATTAGTTTTTTGGAAACCAGGTTTGCTGTTCACTTGCGCTATATAAGATGGAAGGGAGTTCCATGCACTCATGACTCTGTATAATACTGTACGTTTCCTTGAATTTGTTCTGCACCTGGAGAATGTGAAAAGACCCCTGGTGGCATGTCTGGTGGGGTATGTGTGTAACTATACAAAAAAAATTGGGAGGAATGCTTATTTTTGGAAAGATTTTGTCAGAGATCAAACTTTGCTAACTGTCATTATATAAATTGATGAGGCCCCAAGGCACATGACAACACCCATGCCAATGTATCCTCCAAACACTGGCTTCTCTGGCATTATCACTTACTGTAAGTAAATGGTGGTGTCACCTGTGTTCTTAAATGTAGGCAGAGAACTTCATATTTCTTTTTAAATTTCAGCATTTTCCCTTGTAATGTTAGAAACAAATGCATGACTGGAAACAGACCACAAACTCTCATACTTGTTTTTCTTTTCAGGTGATCAACAATCAAAATACTGGAGACCATATCTGCAAGTGGGGAAAAAAAACATACTATCCTGCCTCCTCACTGCACAACCTCCAAGACAGCCTACCACACAACAATGTATGGTAAGTAGTGCATTGATTGTGCATACTATTCCTTCACACCCATTCGATTTTTTTTAATTACTTAGCAAATTTGTATTACTTCTGTAGTCTAGCCCTTGAAGGTAAGTGTGTTCTGCACACATTGAAAAAACAAATGTTACTAGAAACACATCATCTTTCCAAAGAAATGTTCAGGTCAAATATGACAAATGTCCATATCATATATTTTGGCCCATGCAGCCTTGTGGAGTCAGATCCAGATTGCATTAATATGACTGTGCTGTAGACAGATATATCCGACAGAAATTGACACCTACCCGAAAATGACGTCTGACACTGGAGAGAGGAAACTGGGTTGACAGCACCTGCTGCTGCAGCAATGAGGCGATAAGACGGGGGGAAGAGGACGAATGGGAATCTCATCAGATTAGTGGAGAGAGAGAACCTTCAGGTAGAACTGACATAGACTCCATTTAAATCTCAGCTGTCACTTCTCCCTCTGAGAGACACTGTGACGTTCAGGGAAGCCAGAACAATGCAGGCTGCACAAACAATACAGCTCAGCTCATAGACCGTTAATGCGTTCTTATCTTGTTTCCCATTTAGTTTTGATTTTGTATTATATCTGTATCATATAACTGCTATCTATGAAAATGCATTTATTGCATTGGATTGTCAGTGTTTGCTTAACACATGATTTCGCATGTCTCAGAACATCTTGGTTCACAGTATTCTGATCTTCCTGCTATGCCACCATATCTGTGTCAATGACTGATTTCCCATGTATTCCTACACTTTGGACTTCAAAGTAAATCTCTTTGTTAAAAATACACTAAAGAAAAACTGTTATATTTATCATAGTGAATCAGGAATAACAGTAAGCCAGAATAATATGCCCCACCATTAGACAACTGTAATCATATTGTCATTGATGAAAGGTTTTTGCACTCTTTTAGCTTACTTACTTTAAAACCCCCATACCATTTAATTCCCATGCAAAAAACACATTTGAAATTGCATTTTCACATGAAATAGCTGTTTTCACATGTTGATCTGAAATGTTCACATGTGAAAACAAAATAGACAATCAGTTGTTGTGAAACCATATGTTCACGTATTAAATTGAGTTCACATGTTTACACCACCTTTCCACATGTGAGGAGAATAATCAAATCTGCACTTTCACATGTGAAAAAGATCCAAATGTGAAAATCGAATTTGCAGTTTTACATGTCGTTTTATTTTCTTCACATGTTAAAATCTAACTCACACGTGGAATTCATTTTCACATGTGAAAAATGTTCACATGTGAAAATCTGATTTGTACTATCACATATAAAACTAACTCTCACGTGTGGAATTGTTGAAATTTTGCATCCCGATGTTTTAACATTTATTTCACATTAGATCATATTTTCACGTGTAGTTTAATTTGATCACATTTCTTTTACATCTTGTCACATGTTAACACATTAATTTGACAAAAGATTACATGTGAAATTGATTTGGTTTTTCTGTTAGGAAATGGCCAATCAATATGCAAATTACAGTATGCTAATTAAATGACCAGAAAGTCATACTTTTTACATTACATTAGACACATTAGAAATTTCAATAATACATGATTCCTCAGAACAAAATATGTTGCATGGATACAGAACCGCTTGCATTTACTCAGCAAATGAGTGAAAGGGCCAGTGTTATTGTCTATTAGACTTTAGGCCTCAGTGTAGCATTTGGACATTAAATTGCCTCCATGGAGCAGCCCCTGGCAGCCCCATGTTTAATGGGCCGTGATGACCACTTGTCATACTCAGCAGTCACATCTGATAAGTTTAGAATGGGGAGCCAGTGATAACACTTTGTGTCACATCTCCGTGTAAGCATTTTGAGGGGCTTTGAAAAACCCTGTGTTGCCACACAGAGGGGATAAGTGCTCGCTACACTATCCATCCTACCATTAATCTCAAAATGGTCCAATCTTACAAATTAAACACAATGATAAAAAGGTCATTAAAGACAAGAGAAAAACACTAATCCTTGTTAACTACTGTACTTTCATAATCAAATGTTGTTTACTTGAAATTTGGGACACAGTACTGTTATATAGATTACCGTAGCAATACTGCAACACTGACCGATTCAATCTGAAGTTTTTATGTCAAACCGAGAGATGTGTAAATGGCAAAACTGAAAGCATGAGAGGTGATACAGCTCCTAGGTGAAATTAGGTCCCATACTAGCAATGTCTGCCCTGCTTTCTCGCAGACTATGTTTGGCAGCGAGTGTACATTCTGTCGAGCTGTCCACTGAGTGAGAGTGGTGACTGGTGTGCCAAATAATTTGTAAAAGGCCATTTTGCTCACCATGCTTGACAGGTAGGGAGAATGAAGGACCAGAATCTTTTTTGTGGCGCCTTGCCTAAGCAGCAATGTGTGGACCATAGTGAACAGACCACTAAGCTTAGTGCCATAAAATTAAATGTTGTAGAATTTTGTCGGGGAATCAACTGTGTAGTTTCCTGAGGTGAAATATAGTGTGCAGAATGTGCATTCTCAGTTAGCTATCACAAATCACAGAATGTACTTTGAATTCCCTTTCCCCTTTAAATACATACTTATGACAACCCCTCTTAAAGGTGCACTATGCAGAAATCCTGGTTCCCCCCCAAAATCCTGGTTGTCAAAATTATAATAGTTTGTCTAATTTCAGTTTATGTGACAAAACAAGCGGTCATTGTGTAGATAATCATTGTACCATCTAAACCGTTGTGAAACATATTTTCCATAACCCAAAATATTGTATATTTAGCTTTTTGAAGCTGGTGTAAAAAAACTAAAGTAACACATAGAACATCTACCACTTCTTAGATTTGCTTTCAACAGGAATGAAATATCATAACTTACATTTCTATTTTAATTTGGTTGTATTGTCCAAAAGGTTACACATTGTAGTTTTAAGTCTTTTCTTACTCTACCCTTTTTGAAAAATTGCCATTTGAGGTATGCCTTGGACATTCTTGAGGACCTGTCAGATAAACTCGTAACACGACAGAACCTAATAAAATGTATTTTACATTTCTGGTCTCTTTTATGACAGTGGCATTATTAACTATATATGGACTATCGAATACATGTTTCATCTTTCTCCACAATGGCAGCAAAATAGTTATTCATATCATTCATCTTTACTTTACTCATCTCATAATTGCAATATCCTCCAGCTCTTTGTAAGGTTAAGTTCAGAGAAGCAGCCTCTTTGAAAATGAAAATCAGGTGGGAAATTCTGTTCCCGTGACCACCAGTAGCATGATGTAGGGTTCATCCATGCATGTTGACTATCACACGGCCCTCTGTACCTGGGGCCTGATGATGCCATAAACCAATCATAACCAGTAATGACAATTTCTCAAGTATTTTTTTCACTGCCAAGCTGATAAATGTACAGTATTCAAGAATTGTACACCATATACCTTTTTAGTGATTCAAACACCAATGCACGTCTTCTATGATTACTAGCGGCGATTTTAGCATGTAAATCTTGCCAGCAAAGCCATTACACACCTCAACACTAAACAATACATGAATTGCACTATAACAATGACAAACGGTGCCCACAAACTGTTAGGGCCTACATAAAGCTGTCCCAACAGCAGAGCTTGCTTTTCAGCCTCATGGAGTGAATCCTTACCACTGCTACACCTGGCTATCAGTGAAGCCTTGTCTGGCAGCAAAACAGTTAATTCAGCCTCATTTACTGCCTTTTGTAAAAACATAGCTGATATGGCTGACTTGCTAAACAAATTTGGTTTCTGCTGACACTTGAGAAGTACAAACTATGGCATAAGGGGACGACGAGCGATATGAGGCAATCCATAATTCCGAGTAAGACATTAATGAGCTAGCTAGGATGGACGTAGTAAATATAACTATTTGTTAAGCACTTTTGAAATGTACAGTAACAAAATTCAGAACATGGGCCATTCTTATAGTATTCTGCCTGGAAGTCAGAACCGTAGTATAAATAAAGGGGGCATATAAGCAGACAATGAAAGCTCTTACAATATTCCATGATGGCATTTCTCTAAAACAGGCTATAGGCTACCACCAACAGCTAACAGCACCACCAACAGCTAACAGCTTACTACACAACATACACTTAGTAATACTTACTTAGCTACGGTATACATATCTCCCTGGCATATTACATAATTTATGCAGCAGCATACATGACATTTTTTAACTCTCCTTGTTGTACTATGCTCACTTGAACAGGAAGGTGGTCCTTCGTGGGCAAATTTTGTCATCAAACTTTGTCATTGTCTGGATTTGTCTGGATTTATGGTGCCTACAAGTCAACTGGGAACTTCGGGAAAAAAACAAGGTTGAATCATGACGTCAGTGATCTTCAGGTCAGAGCTCTAGAAAGAGGCCAGAGTTCACGACTTCGAATTCCGAGTTGGACGTATTTTCTCAGTCTGAGCTATTTTCTTTCCTGAGTTCCCTATTGTCTTGAACTCACTGAAGTCTGAGATTTCCTAGTTCCGAGTTTCCAGTTGTTTTGAACGAGGCAGAAGTCGTGCTGGATTGACAGCATGCCCAATGTAGAATGTTTATCCTTTTAAGCTTGGAAACAAGACTCTTAAACTCAGACGGACCACACTCCCACTCCATTGTATAGCAGGTTAGTGATTGCTTTGCAGCACTTGCAGTTAGTCACTGATTCCTTCGAAACCACTAATTGTTGAATTTGCTATTTCCAACTTGTTGTGTAATGTTTATGTCCAATGGTCGATGAGCACCGATACATTTTTTTAATTATTTCTCTTCATGTGACAAGGATTTAAAAGGATTTGCCAGTAGATGATGATGACTGCTAGCATGCTAGCTACGATTTTTAAAGTATGATGTTCAAAGGATCAGTCCAATCAATGCACATAATATTGTTTTTATGCAGATTCACATGAAGATCTGTTGCCAAATGGATGGAAACCTAGCTAGTGAGAACGCATCAGAGAAGGGAAGGTTCTCTTTGAGCTGGGGTGCTGCTTATCTAACACACTAACAGCTCATTGTCAGAGGTCCTGTGCTCTGAGGCATCTGCGTTGCCATTATACCTCCTCTGAGGGATTAGGAAAACACGTCCCATTAAAAAGATAATGACAGATTCATGCATTTTAATGACACCAGGGACAATATGTGGAGCGTTTCCTTAATATTCGTCAGTATCATTTCTCATTTCACTGTTCATCCATAATCATAGACATGTTCCTTTGAAAGCTGGTACATTATGTAATGACTGTGTAAACGGCCCGGCTGTAAGAACCATGAGGAGGCCCAAGGAGATGTTAATTTCATGACTTATTAAACAGCACTAAATGGACATACTACACATCCTGTTTTCAGCTCATTTCACATACTTAGAGAGGCTCTACACTAGGCCTAGAGGACCAACTACATACGAGGACACCGATATCCGGACCTCTGTCATTTCTTTCAAAATATATATATATTTAAATAATACAAATATATATTTTGTACACAAAGAAAATCAATTACGGGTCAACATCTAAATATTGCTCCCAGCATTGATCAAAGCTCAGAACGCTTATATTCTTGATTTGACTGAGTTCTAATCGCGCCTGCATCTTTGTGAATGATTTAAATCATTAACAGTGGTTTGTTTGTTATGTTCGCCTTTGTCCCCCGGATTTTCCTCCCGTATTTCCATTTTAGCAGCACATTCGCCACTCTTTCAAAAGGCTAACTTCACCCTCTCGCGGCACAGGCCGAGGGCCTGAGACGTGAAGCGAACTACACCAGCTCGCAGTCGTAGGCAATAGAGACGCTGCTGACAGTGTGTTGCGGGACAAAGGGCAATTTTAAAACTAGCTGCTGGCAGAGACTTCTATTGCAGTAGCGTTGAATGGCTCTGGCTAGTATTACTTAGCCAGCTAGAAGGGTGAAGTAAGAAGCTAACCTTAAACAGAGCCTGCCTCAGCAAGAGCAAAAAATAGGCTACTAAGTTCTCATAATAATGTTGCTTTACAGAGAGTAGGCTACTAATAGGCTATGTGTTTGATGGACTGAGGTGAATGAACCTACAGCAGCAAAGCTGCGGTCATTTTTGCTTGTTTTTGCTTTTCTCCAGGTTGGTAAATGGGGGAGTTATTGCCAATAGCATTTTGTCATGTGAGGACTGGAATAGGTAGGACTATCAGCCAAGCTAATTCAAGGTTGACTGTAGCAGATGTTGATGTTGGGGAAAGAGATTTGAGCTCTCCCAACTACCATCTGGACCCTGCGTAAGCGACGGTTGCTATGCCCGTCATTTCCTAGTATCGCAAATCACATGGCTAACTTAAAAGTAAGCATTTTCTCACTTAATTAAACTGTTCCTTTTCCCCCCTTTATTTGTGTCATCCAGAAGTATTGGATCAACCTTGCCTTTTAAGTATATGGTAAGTAATAGCCTTGATAACGATACTTTCATGACAATGCTGTAAATGAAAAGATGATTCTCTGATATGTTTTGATACATGTAGAAAGCATTTTAAATGGTCCCTTTGGACTCCCATTTATTCTCGAAATAAGTCCTAGCTAGAATCGTAGCGGCCAATCACACACTGACAACTCCATAACATTCATAGACTAGTCACAGCAAGTGTTTTGGTAGCTTTTATGCAAATATATATTTGTCATTCAGTTCGGTTAAACATGCAGGGGTGGGTTAACTAAACTTTCCATTCTGTCACTTTTCTGTCCTTGACATTTGGGGAAAGTGTTTGAGAAGTGTTTCTCAAATGTGCTTGTGACTCATTCCACAGTTTCAGTTTCCATTGGCCATTGCATCGGGCATGATTCAGTCCAACATAGTCCCTACGTAGTGTACAGAAATCAATACACTTGAGGAGTGGTTGGAGGGCCTTTATCTTTGGGGTCTGATGATTTTTCCCTATGAATAATTCATGGGTAAAAAGCCATGGCTAATGGTGAGCTGTGAAGATAGGAATAACAGCTTTACCTTATCACTCTTAATCTTAGAAGCTGCAGTAATACAATGCCTAAAATGTAGCACTTAATGGTGTGTCAGTGAGGAAACATGATCTAAGACCATTAGGAGCATTTTGTGCTGAGGCACAAAACAGGCATTTCCCCTCTTATCAGTCCCACTGAGCGGACTGGGAATGCAGAAAATCAGGGAAGGTGTTGGGACGGACAAAAAGTTAACATTTGGACAGGTAAACTGTCAGCCTCTCTGCTGAGTCCAGAAAAGTAATTTACTCTTTTTAGTGAGTAAGATATTTCTAGCTTGTATCCCCACAGATATGCACAGTATGATGCTGTGTGGTTAGCATGTCATGAAAACAAAGGGTTGAGTCTTTTCCCAGACAATCCAATGACAGCAGATGAGGGTTAGGGTTCATCAGATTCAACAGTCAATGAAACATTAGCATTGATTATGACACTTGTTTGATTAATGGGTTTATTTTTGACATGGTCATGAAAAAAAATGACTTCACGCCTCTGCTATAATTGATTGAAATGATGAGGAAACGGTTAATTAATTCATATTACCGTCTTTTGTTTTGATATTGACTGGTGGTCATTCCATGAATAAATGGTCCGATCCAGGGGTCCTGAGAATACTTAAACAAACACTTACGTAGATGCCAACTGACTTTTGCCAGTGGTTTTCCATTTATGATCCAGCACTTCTCTAAAAACAGAAGAAGTCACTTTAAGTTTCTGAGCACAGCAATCACAAGCCCTCTTTAATTATATTTCCCCATGGGCAGACAAAGTATCAGGATGTGTCTGCCATTGGAAAGTGTAGGCCTGCGTATTTCAATATCTTTAAGTGCAGGAAATTCTAAATAGAGATTGCATATCATGTACGTTAAAAGTCATATCAATAAGCCATGGCTGAAATGACTGCCTCACATTGGATCTAAAATAATAAATAGTTGTAGGTTTCATTATAAGAGCTGTAACTTCCAATGGGACCTCCATATTTACGATTTAATTTACTTTTCAAATTAGTTTCTGTCCAAAGCTGCCTGTGTATAAACCTGCTGTAGATTACAGCAGAGGTACTAATTAACTTTCAAAGATATGATCTCAACAGGCACGAATCACATGTATTGTAGTTGGTATTATATGATCAAATAAATAAAAAATGAAATTATGTGACTAGGTGGAGAATGCTAGTTGTCATTTTTACTTTTATAACAGATTAAATGTGTTACAAACACGTTCTACATACATTATCAATGCTCATTCACATAATATGTAACTCTACACTGAGTGTACAAAACATTAAAAACAGACTGACCAAATTAATCCAGGTGAGAGCTATGATCACTTATTGATGTCACCTGTTAAATCCACTTCAATCAGCATAGATAAAGGGGAGGAGACAGGTTAAATAATACTTTTTAAGATTTGAGACAATTGAGACATGGAAGGGTGAATGGGCAAGACAAAGTGTGTAATTGCCTTTGAACGACGGGGTATGGTAGTACGTGCCAGGTGCACCGATTTGAGTGTGTCAAGAACTGCACCAATGCTGTTTTTTCATGCTCAACAGTTTCATATGTGTATCAAGAATGGTCCACCACCCAAAGGACATCCAGCCAACAGCAGGCCAGTGGTCGAAAACGCGTCATTGATGAAAGAGGACAAAGGAGGCTGACACAAATTGTGCAGAGCAACAGACGGGCTACAGTCAGTCAACTGACAGTCCAGTGCAACATTGATGCCCAAAGACCCATAAAATAATCGTACCTTGACACGAGTGGGGTATGGCAGCCGACGACCTTAGAGTTCCACTTATTTCAGCAATGGGGGCTAAGGAATGAAAACACTGGACACTGGAGAATTGGAAAAACATTGCATGGTCTAATGAATCCCGGTTCTTGCTGTTTCACGCTGATGGGAAGACTAGGGTATGGAGAAAACCACATGAGTACATGCATCCATCATGTCGCATGTCAACATTTCAGGCTAGTGGTGGTGATGTGATGATGTGGGGTGGGGGGTGGGGGGTTCATGGCACACATTGGACCCCTTGATAAAAGTCGACCAACGTTTGAATGCCACAGGATATTTGAACATCATTGCCAATCAGCTGTATCCCTTCATGGCAGCAGCGTATCCATCTGCAAATATATTTTTTTCATCAGGATAATTGCCAGTGCCACAATGCTAGGATTGTCCAAGAATGGTTCCATGAACATGATAGTGAATTCAGCTTACTGCATTGGCCTACCCATCTTGTATAGCTGTGGAATGAGATTCCACGCGGCTAATGACATGACCAAGGACTGAGTATGGTCCCGGTCCCACTACGTCACAACAGGATCTGTTCTTGGACCCATCCTTTTCGTCCTCTACATGCTACCCCTCAGTCATGTCATTAGCCGGCGTGGAATCTCATTCCACTGATATGCTGATGACAGCCAGCTGTATGTAGAAACTGCTCCAAGTCCCTCTGATGCATGTGTCTGAAGGACATAGAAAGAAAAACGTCCTTCAACTGAACAGCAGAAAAACCGAGGCCCTACTTGTTGGCACCCCTCACCAGGTCCAGTACTCACCAACAACAAACCTCACCATTGCAGGACAGAACATCCCTCTCTCCCCTCAGTTTCCAATCTGGGTGTAAAGCTTGATTCCTCCCTGACCTTTGACAGCCACGTCAAACAACTGTGTAAAGCGTCATTCTATCACCTCAAGAACATTGCCAAACTCCGTCCCATCCTCACTCTGTCTGATGCAGAGAAGTTCGTCCATGCTTTTATCTCATCACGGCTGGACTACTGCAACGGACTCTTCATCGGGATCCCTGGCAGGAGTCTCCAGAAGCTCCAATACATCCAGAACAGCCCTGCCAGGATTCTGATGAGAGTGCGGAAACACCATCACATCACCTCATCCCGGCATCTCTGCACTGGCTCCCTGTCTCATTCCAGATGGAATTCAAAACCCTCCTGCTGACTTTCCAGTGTATTCATTGCAATGCCCCTCCATTTTGCATAGAATTCTTCTCCCTCCATAACCCCATCCGTACCATCAGTTCAAGCGGTAGCCTGCTCCTCCATGCTTGAGGCTCCTGGACCGCCCCCAGGCTCCTGGACCACCTAAAGGCACCACAGACTCTGGGCTCCTTTAGAAGCATTCAGTTGTACAACTGACTAGGTATCCCCCTTTCCCCTTTAAAATGGGCCTAAAGACCTTTCTCTTTAGGAAGGCTTTCTGTCGATAGCTGTGCTCCTTGGTGTTCTTGTCCCTTGTAGCATCAGCTGTGTTCTTTGTGTCATTTGTTGTGTAGTACATTTTGTCTATTTGATTTTTATTTTTTATTTTATGAACTTTTGACATTATTCTGTGTAATGAAAAGCTCTTTACAAATGTTATACATTATTATTATTACTATTATTATTATTACTATTATTACTATTATTATTATTATTTTCTAGATAGTTTTCAGTTTTCCCCTCCCCACTCAGACAGTCCTATAACAATTAAATTAAAAACAATCACAGTATGGTATTTAATTGTTACCCAGAAATTATTTGATATTGAGATGAAAATGGCTGCATTGGGCCTTTAACTTCTTCCAGTGAGGGCTCTCCAGAGGGGGTACCCTGCCTGCCCTCCAGGACATTTACAACACCCAGTGTCACGGGAAGGCCCAGAAGATCATCAAGGACCACAGCCACCCAAGCCTACCATCTAGCAGGCAGAGACAGTACATGTACTGTACATGAAAGCTGGGACCAAGAGATTGAAAAACAGCTTCTAGCTCCAGGCCATCAGACTGGTGAACAGTCACCATCCGCCCAGTACCCTGCCCTGCACCTTAGTCACTGTCACTAGCCGGCTACCAACCGGTAGTCTACCCTGCACCTTAGAGACTGCCACCCTATGTACATAGTCATTTAACAGTGTTCAATTTAGTAATGTTTTCATAATGTTTATTGTTCTGAAATCGTTTCTATGGTTCGAAACAGATAACATTAGCATTCCTGCAACATTATTTTGTTGAAATTGAACCTGATCTCTGAGAAACTTGATATGTAAATACAGTATTATCGACATAGCAAATCCATATACAGTATTTACTGTACTGCTGTACAACCTTTCTCCTACTTATGTATTGTCCAAACTGTCTATACACTGTATTTTTAGTGCCTTCAGAAACTATTCACACCCCTTGACTTTTTCCTCATTTTGTTGTGCTACCACCTGAATTTAAATTTGATTAAATGTAGATGTTTTTTGTCACTTGCTTACATAAACTCAGCAAAAAAAGAAACGTCCTCTCACTGTCAACTGTGTTTATTTTCAGCAAACTTAACATGTGTAAATAATTGTATGAGCATAACAAGACTCAACAACCGAGACATAAACTGAACAAGTTCCACAGACATGTGAATAACAGAAATGGAATAACGTGTCCCTGAACAAAGGGGGGGTCAAAATCAAAACAGTCAGTGTCTGGTGTGGCCACCAGCTGCATTAAGTACTGCAGTGCATCTCCTCCTCATGGACTGCACCAGATTTGCCAGTTCTTGCTGTGAGATGTTATCCCACTCTTCCACCAAGGCACCTGCAAGTTCCTGGACATTTCTGGGGGGAATGGCCCTAGCCCTCACCCTCTGATCCAACAGGTCCCAGACGTGCTCAATGAGGTTGAGATCCGGGCTCTTCGCTGGCCATGGCAGAACACTAACATTCCTGTCTTGCAGGAAATCACGTACAGAACGAGCAGTATGGCTGGTGGCATTGTCATGCTGGAGGATCATGTCAGGATGAGCCTGCAGGAAGGGTACCACATGAGGGAGGAGGATGTCTTCCCTGTAACGCACAGCGTTGAGTTTGCCTGCAATGAAAACAAGCTTAGTCCGATGATGCTGTGACACACCGCCCCAGACCATGACGGACCCTCCACCTCCAAATCGATCCCGCTCCAGAGTACAGGCCTTGGTGTAACGCTCATTCCTTCGACGATAAACGCGAATCCGACTATCACCCCTGGTGAGACAAAACCGCGACTCGTCAGTGAAGAGCACTTTTTGCAGGTCCTGTCTGTTCCAGCGACGGTGGGTTTGTGCCCATAGGCGATGTTGTTGCCAGTGATGTCTGGTGAGGACCTGCCTTACAACAGGCCTACAAGCACTCAGTCCAGCCTCTCTCAGCCTATTGCGGTCAGTCTGAGCACTGATGGAGGGATTGTGCGTTCCTGGTGTAACTCGGGCAGTTGTTGTTGCCATCCTGTACCTGTCCCACAGGTGTGATGTTCGGATGTACCGATCTTGTGCAGGTGTTGTTACACGTGGTCTGCCACTGCGAGGACGATCAGCTGTCTGTCCTGTCTCCCTTTACAATGAAGATTTGTGAAGTTATTTGCATTTTTACGTATTATCTTTGAAAGACAGGGTCCTTCTTTTTTTGCTGAGTTTACAATACCCCTTAATGTCAAAGTGGAATTACGTTTTTCGAAACGTTTACAAATTAATAAAAAATGTAAAGTTGAAATGTCTTGAGTCAGTAAGTATTCAACCCTTTTGTTATGGCAAGCCTCAATAAGTTCAGGAGTAAACATTTGCTTAACAAGTCACAGTTACATGGACTCACTCACAAAACTTGTGGCAAACCAATTAACTTTTTGTCCTGAAAACAAAGTGTTATGTTTGGAGCAAATCCAATACAACACATCACTAAGTACCACCCTCCATATTTTCAAGCATAGTGGTGATTGCATCATGTTATGGGTATGCTTGTAGTCATTAAAGACTATGGAGTTTTTCAGTATCAAAAGAAATGGAATGGAGCTAAGCACAGGCTAAATCCTAGAAGAAATCCTGCTTCAGTCTGCTTTCTACCAGACACTGGGAGATTAATTCACCTTTCAGCAGGACAATAACCTAAAACACAAGTCCAAATCTACACTGGAGTTGTTTATCAAAAAGACAGTGAATGTTCCTGAGTGGTCGAGTTACAATTTTGACTTAAATCTACTTAGAAATCTATAGCAAGACCTGAAAATAGTTGTCTTGCAATGATCAACAACCAATTTGACAGAGCTTGAAGAATTTTGAAAAGAATAATGGGCGAATGTTGCAAAAAGTAGGTGTGGTAAGCTCTTAGAGACTTACCCAGAAAGACTCACAGCTGTAATCGCTACCAAAGGTTATTCTACAAAGTATTGACTCAGGGCTGTGAATACTTATGTAAATTAGATACTTCTGTATTTCATTTTCAATACATATGCAAAAATGTCTAAAATCTTGTTTTCACTTTGTCATTATGGGGTGTTGTGTGTAGATGGGTAAAAAAAATCCAATAAATGTTGAATTCAGGCTGTAACACAACAACGTTTGGAATAAGTCAAGGGTATGCATACTATTAATGCTACTAAATATTTTCTTAACTCTTTTTCTTGAACTGCACTGTTGGTTAAGGGCTTGTAAGTAAGCATTTCATGGTAAAGTCTACACCTGTTGCATTCGGCACATGTGACAAATAACATTTGATTTGATACTTTCTGAAGGCACTGTACATTTATATTCAGGACTCTGACATTGGTGCTTCTGATATTGCTCCTTCTGATATTTCTTAATTTCTTGTTTCTTCGTCTTTTTTATTATTTTGCTGCACCTGCTTTAACATCTGCCAATCTGTGTACGCAACAAATACATTTTGATTTGAGAAGTAATTGGTAGCTTGGTAAACTATATTTTCAGAGTTGCTTCCCCAACACTGATGGTATGGTATGTTTATATCCATGGTAGTGGCAATCTAACTCTCGTGACCTCAATGAGGAATTTCCCAGAAGACCGATTACAAAGGTTCACAAAGTTGTTCTGCATATGCCCAATTACTTTTTAATGAAGCCTAGTGGTGCACAGCCAAATAATGCACTCCTGTTTTGCTGCCGTCTGCCTGTTCAATGGTGTATGTATTGCTGGCTCATCAGGGGGTTGACTTACAAATGACTGTTTTTCAGCTGTCTTATGCATACTGTATCCAATTAATAGAGTTTTAATTAACATTACATCGAAATCTGACACTTTGCAATGGCTCTAGGGCAATTACAGGTACAGTGTAGTCGTGTCCAAGCCAATACAGAGTATGTTTGAACAAAGACCAGTGTGATCCTATGTGCTTCAGTGGATACACTCCTGAGATTTAGCCAGGCCCCACATCACAGTATGTCCCCTGTGTACTTTGTGAGCATTAGCACACATACCCTCCACATACCCTTGTTAGCGTGTCCTCAACCAGCCAGCTCCGGCAGGCAGCTCCCTGGGCCAGGCTGACGCCGAGGAGGGACTGCTCAAGAGGCTGCACCTGGAAAGGCCTGATGAGATGAGATGTGCTACAGTGAGCAGGGAAATGAACATCAGCGCGTCACTCGAGGGCGATGGGGTGGCACGCCTTAACACAGTACACTTTTTCCTACCACCTTCTTTCTGCCGCTGTTTATGATCTTTCCCCGATCTAGAAAAACCATCATTGTACTCAATGGAGCGACGGGTTTATCCAGTATATATCCTGCTGCATTTTCTCAAGCTCCACAGGTCAGAGACTTTCATCTTTAAAAAAGCTTGAAGTGTTGCAGGTTTTTTTTACTCAAAAACATCCTTGAGGGAAAGATATAGCACAACTTGTACAATTCTAGTAATTGATTAACATTTTCATTTGCATATACAGTACAGTTTAAGCCACAGAGCCTTCATGTTTAGGTGCACTGTGACCTAAGCAGACTCAGCATGAGTTTCTCTCTAATTATTTGTCTAATATTTCAGCTTATCCTTGAGTTGTTCATTACGAGTTAATGAGAAATGATCGAAGATAACAAAGAGCTTTACAGGCCGTTACATCCTTTTCAAATGAGTTTATTGGGGAAAGGAAGAGGAAATTATCATAGCATATCACAGATAACAAAGCTCTCATGGTGTTATTAGAGAGAACTTGGTTTATTGCATCTCTTAGAAACAATAGTGATGAGAGACAGGAAAACCAATTGTGGTCTGTCCTTTACTAAGAGGCTTATAAAAATTAAACCCAACCTGTACACTGTTAGAAAAAAAGGTACTATCTAGAACCTCAAAGTGTTCTTCGGCTGTCCCCATTGGAGAACCCTTTGAAGAATAATTTTTGGTTTCAGGTAGAACCCTTTTGGGTTCCATGTAGAACTCTCTGTGGGGGTTCTGCCTGGAACCAAAAGGGTTCACCTATTGGGACAGCCGAATAACCCTTTTGGAACCCTTTTTTCTGTGTGTACAGTGGTGGCTCTGATATCCCTTCCAGCACTGTTCCAGCAACTATAGTGGAGGCGTAACCAGGCCAGTGCAGTACAGCTCTACCTGGGTCAGTTCGGCTCAGTAAGGTGAAAAGGGTATTCAATTATTGTTACCCATACTCTGTTGGGGATCAGTATACACCTTTGATTTTCCTTAACAGATCTATTAGGTTGTCATTTCTCCTCTTTTCTCCCATTTATAAACATGACTTTAAAGATGGCAAGCACAAAGCATCATTTGAGGGACATTATCCAGGGTGAGATCACAAAGCATAATTTGAGGGCCATTATCCAGGGTAAGATCCCTATTCATTTGTAGTCAAATAAAATGAAATGTCATTTACTGGTCATTTTCCAAATTGTTCTACTCTTTGAAAAATGTAGGTACTTTTGCATATTACAGTATGTCAGCAGTATCTCAAGAAGCTTGTATAAAGAGCTGATATACGTTCAACACCTCTCAACCACTTTTCATTTCGACATCTAGCTTACCTCTTTTGTGTCTAAATTGATAGCAGAACTTTTTCACGTAATTGACTGACAAGTTCACTTAAGAAGACAGTGTCATTACTGTATCTGCCTTGAAGATATTTTTCCTCATATATGGTTCTATCAACTCTATTGACATTTTCCTCTCTCAAGCCTGGCATTCAATGCGTCACATGGTACAACCATGTGAGTAATGTTCCCCATTATCTCTAGGAGCGAAGTCTAGACGTATGAGACAGTGCCAGCTCTCATGCAATCAATGCCACAATTTCCAAATGCTGTCTGTTTGCTCAGCCCTCAGGTCAAAAGCCTCTTATTGTGTTCAAGGGCGAAAGCATGTTGTATAGAGCCTCTGGCATGACCCAGAGGGGTTTGTTCTACCTTTTCAAGTGAGCTGTGGTTTAACAGATTAAAGCCTGCAAGACTGGACTGAGGTCTACAGGCATGATTGATTGGCTCAATAGTTAATAGTTTGTGTGATTGAGCTTCTGTACAGTACCCAGATTAAGAACATGGAACAGTAAAACAATTAAAACGTTCACTGTGAAAACTGTGACTACAAGACAGGAACAAAGGATCAACTCAAACAGGCACACATGGAATTTTTTTATTTTTGTCTTTCCACCCTGACTTGTCCTGTGCTGGGCGTGTGCCAAGAAAAATATTCTACAGAGGAAAGTGGGTAATATTGGGCACAAGGGGCCATGCCACCCTATAAAGGAAGCAAGTTGCTAATTACTTTTTCAGGAACTAATTTTCTGCATTGAGGCACAGCCCATAAAACAAGGTTATTTCTCGCATCCAGGGATAAATAGAGATTTAACTGTCTCTTCTGTTTATTGTCTTTAACAGCAGCATTTATGTGTTGCACACAGCACAGATTTAGGAGACAGTCTCTGTAGACTTATTTTGTCCGGTGACTTGCGGCCTAGAACTGTTTTGTTAATTATAGAGAGAGCCGGTAGGAATCCACTGAGGCATTCAGCATATATCCCATAACAAATGAAAGTAGTTGTACTAAAGATGTCAACATAAGGACCCTTAAAGTTGCCTGTGTCAAGATTTTCCTTCTTCACAGGAAAGCACACTGAGAGCATTTCTCATTAAATCTATCGAGCAGCTTATGGTGGCCCAGCCTTTTAATGACTAAAACAAGGTGACAGCAATGCCAGGCAGACAACATTTGCTTAAATGCGGAGCTGCTTGTGACATAGTCCACGTTATTATACATGCACCCTCCATGCACCCTAATTCCCCCTCACCCATTTTACCCCAGCCACCACCACTCTCCCCCAAACTCCAAGATGATTTTGTATCCTAAAAGCAATTCCCATGAATATATTCAGTAGGTGGAGGGTTTCGGGAGTCTATACACCAGGGCTGCAATACAAAATACCATACCATAGCAAGCAGTGCGGTCTTATTTTTAAACAAGCGTGCCATTTCACAGTCTAGACAACATTTCAAGTATTTGGAGTATTATCAAAAGGAGAGAAAGGGAAGTACCAATAGAGCCAAGCTCAACCCCACCCTGAGGCAGAGGACAGAGATTTTCAGAAGGCTTTTGCCAGCTGTGTCAGTCAAACTATAACCTTACTGATGAATTCATGCAGCACCATGACTTAATTATGACTGGACAGGAAATATTGTCCTTTCCTAGTAATGACCCCATATCCATCGATAAAAAAGCCTGATAAAATAACGTTACAGTAGGACTTCCTGAGCATAGATGGATAAATACAGCTTGACTAATGAGACCCTAGCTGCGGACGATGTTCAGAGACTGGAATGGGATGCTTTTATCCCTTCTTTGAAACCTCAACGTGTGCTCACTTGTTCACAGTTCGGTTTCACACAACCCTGTGTGTGATCTTTCACAGAAAAAAAGCTTGAGATATCAGAGCAGATTCCATGTAACGTGAGATGCCATTTTCAGAAGAGCTGCTTGTGTTTTGCTTGCACTGTTTTCATGGCTCCCAAAGTCTAAACCTTCAGATGGAGAGTAATAATAGAGACCTTAAAATGTATGTGTGGGGATCAAATAAATCAAAGCTGTGGCACACCAGTAGTAGGCTATGTTACAGTATATCAAAAAAATAAGTTATAACAGTAGAGGCAGAGGCCTTACCACAAATCAACAATAGCTCAGCTTAAAGGTATTCTCCAGTACTTTTGTATACTTTTTAACCAGTAGTTCTGAAAGTTGCGCCCACGAGACAAAAGTGGTCCCGAAAATTGCGTACTACGCCACAAATGTGCAGATATGTGCACCACATCATTGCTCTCTCTCTCTCGCTCTACTGTGTGATTGACTTACTAGCTGTCACTCAAATGGTGAGGGGCTGAAGCTCATTGGTGAAACTCAATTGCTATCGGGCTGGCCCTCACGGGGGTAAATGTAGAGAAAATGGTGTTGTGCTTTTCTCTTTGAACGAAAACAAGGGTTTTACTGCCTTCATTTGAATGCTTTCATTTTGCTGGAAGAGTAGCTTTGGCAGCAGCTAATGGGGAGCCATAATAAATACAAATACAAGGGATCTGCGCCCTGAGCCGCCTTGGGCTGGCCTTCTCAGCAAGGTGTGTCTTTGGCTAAATCCCACCTAACTGAAAGACCCTGCTGCCACTGCCCCAGAGCTGGAGAGAAAGTGAAGTCCCTTACAAGCTTAACATTACAGCCACCAGAAACAAACAGAGCAGACAAAGCCCTAACTGTTTCCAGATAAACTGGCGGGGTATCAGGTAAAAAAAAAAAAAGGAATTCTTTGGTATGCTTTGTGTGTGATTCAATAATTATTTGGTTAGTAATCAACCAAAATAGTTAGCTACATGAAGCTCTGTTCGCCTGTTCAGCACATTGCCTATATAGCATTGCATTGATTCCTGCTGTGAACTGCCCAACTTGAAGGACTGAATGAATATCCAACTTGGTCAGTCAAGTAAACAGAACTAGCTCTCACAGTCTCATGTCAGAATTAGACGTTCATCCATGTTTCTCAAACGTCAAATTTTGAAGGTTAGGCATTAACTCAAAATTGCTAAGGTTTGGGAAAGGCTTAAACCAAAAATAACTTTCTATCGCTTTTACGCCCATCAACCATGCCCTAGCAAAACCAAAACCTACTTGAAGGTAACTACACTCACTGTTGCCCCTAGCAGACGGTTTCCACATCATCTCTGGACATTTTTTTACTTAAGTAGGCAAGTCAGTTAAGAACAAATTCTTATTTACAATGACGACCAACACTGGGCGAATTGTGCACTGGCCTATGGGACTTCCAATCACAGCCAGATGTGATGCAACCTGGATTTGAACCAGGTACTGCAGTGACACCTCCTGCACTGAGATGCAGTGTCTTAGACCACAGTCTGTTCAACCTCTCTTTAGTATTGTCCGAGATCCCAAAAGATTGGAAAGCTGCCGTGGTCATCCCCCTCTTCAAAGGGGGTGACACTAGACCCAAACTGTTATAGACTTATATCCATCCTGCCATGCCTTTCTGAAGTCTTCGAAAGCCAAGTTAATAAACAGGTGACTGACCATTTAGAATCCCACCGTACCTTCTCCGCTGTGCAATCTGGTTTCCGAGCTGGTCACGGGTGCACCTCAGCCACGCTCAAGGTACTAAACGATATCATAACCGCCATCGATAAAAGACAATACTGTGCAGCCGTCTTCATCGACCTGGCCAAGGCTTTCGACTCTGTCAATCACCGTATTCTTATCGGCAGACTCAACAGCCTTGGTTTCTCAAATGACTGCCTCGCCTGGTTAACCAACTACTTCTCAGACAGAGTTCAGTTTGTCAAATCGGAGGGCCTATTGTCTGGACCTCTGGCAGTCTCTACGGGGAACCACAGGGTTCAATTCTCGGGCTGACTCTTTTCTCTGTATATATCAACGATGTCGCTCTTGCTGAGGGTGATTCCCTGATCCACCTCTACGCAGACGACACCATTCTGTATACATCTGGCCCTTCTTTGGAAACTGTGTTAACTAACCTCCAAATGAGCTTCAATGCCATACAACACTCCTTCTGTGGCCTCCAACTGTTCTTAAACGCTAGTAAAACCAAATGCATGCTTTTCAACCGTTCGCTGCCTGCATCTGCCCGCACGACTAACATCACTACTCTAGACGGTTCTGACTTAGAATATGTGGACAACTACAAATACCTAGGTGTCTGGCTAGACTGTAAACTCTTCTTCCAGACTCATATTAAACATCTCCAATCCAAAATTAAATCTAGAATCAACTTCCTATTTCGCAACAAAGCCTCCTTCACTCACGCCGCCAAACATACCCTCGTAAAACTGACTATCCTACCGATCCTCGACTTCGGCGATGTCATTTACAAAATATCTTCCAATACTCTACTCGGCAAACTGGATTCAGTCTATCACAGTGCCATCCGTTTTGTCACCAAAATCCCTTATACCACCCACCATTGCGACCTGTATGCTCTAGTCGGCTGGCCTTCACTACATATTTGTCGCCAGACCCACTGGCTCCAGGTCATCTATAAGTCTATGCTAGGTAAAGCTCCACCTTATCTCAGCTCACTGGTCACGATAACAACACCCACCCGTATCACGCACTCCAGCGGGTATATTTCACTGGTCATCCCAAAAGCCAACACCTCCTTTGGCCACCTTTCCTTCCAGTTCTCTGCTGCCAATGACTGGAACTAATTGCAAAAATCGCTGAAGCTGGACTTATATTTCCCTTACTAACTTTAAACATTAGCTATCTGAGCAGCTAACCGATCGCTGCAGCTGTACATAGTCCATCTGTAAATAGCCCACCCAATCTACCTACCTCATCCCCATATTGTTTTTATTTACTTTTCTGCTCTTTTGCACACCAGTATTCCTACTTGCACATCATCATCTGCTCATCTATCACTCCAGTGTTAATCTGCTAAATTGTAATTACTTTGCTACTATGGCCTATTTATTCCCTTACCTCCTCACGCCATTCGCACACACTGTATATATACTTTTTTTCTATTGTTATTGACTGTACACTTGTTTATTCCATGTGTAACTCTGTGTTGTTGTTTGTGTCGCACTCTTTTGCTTTATCTTGGCCAGGTCGCAGTTGTAAATGAGAAATTGTTCTCAATTAGCTTACCTGGTTAAATAAAGGTGAAATAAAATAAAAAATTAAAAAAGACTACTGCGCCACTCGGGAGACTATGGATAGACGTCGAATCATGGGTGACTTGGCTGAGTAAACAATGGCATGACATTTTGGTAGGCTATGGGCCATCAAGTAAAAGGATGGTCACATTAGCATGAGAAGTTACACTGACTTATTTGGTAGTAATGCCCCCCACTTAGCTGTAGTCAACAGATGGTGATTCTGTGTGACCTATAATGCACAGAATAGCTTGAACCTGTTGGGTGGAGGAAACAAAATCAGTCATACTGTAGATGATGACGAACAACCCTTCAGCTACACGACATGTGTCGTCATCAGCATTGTGTCAACGTGACATTCTACCTGATACACCAGAAACCAATCAAATCAACTTTATTTCTCATTATTTCAATTCACAAGATAGAATGAACGCGCCATTGAGAATCTAACCTCTGTAGCAGGGCTGTCATACTGGCTCTGATGACCTCCTAGTAGGGGTGAAAGGTGGGAACCAGGAGCAGCATATAACAGTTTGTGGCCTGGAGGTGTGGGACCTTTCAACAGGGTCGTCATTCCAAGACGCTGTGTGTGGCGAGTACTCGCCTCCTTACATGATTCCCTGCGGCACCATGTAGGATTTTTTCCTGGGAGCTGGTAGCTAGCTTCATATGTCCTGCCTTGTACGTGTGATGTAAGTTCTACAAGTGTTCAATTGTCATTGTAATTGTCAATTTTTTTATTAAACAGTCACTTTTACCTTGTAAAGGTTTGAATTGTGAATTGAAACAAAAACGTGGATTTTTACATAACAGAGATTTATGTGGTTTGTAAGCCAAGTCATTCATGGTTCTGTTACTCCGGCAGTGTTGATGCTGATGGGAGAGAAAAATACATCATATCACTGAAATGCATTGAAATCACTTATAAGCGCAAGTTTCAATGGCCTTTCCAAACCAAGTTTTCATTGTATTGTTTATAACTCAATGTCATTCTTTAGGAAATGGGAAAATACTTGTACTTGCCATTATTTACTTGCCATTCTTTTGAACAAAATGTTCCTGGAGTAACTCTTGCTTGGTTGGCAGTGGGACAGAAGGGACGAGTCCGCGTCTGTGGGGGTTGTTGGCTCGGTGCGGGAAAACATAAAACAAATTGTTACTTAAATAGTACACTGTACAATGCAATGTCATATTCCTCTATACACCCTACTGTACCCTGTGCATATGCCAAATAAACGTTGATTTGATAACATAATATTAATGGAATATTAGTAAATTATAGTGAGAACTTGATGGCCCATATTCAACCAATATGTCATGCAGATGAGCCATTGTTTACTTGACTGACCAAGCTGGATATACATTGTCGTTCTGGTGGGTAGTTCACACTAGTGCTGTATATAGGCAGACAATGTGCTGAACAGGAAAACATGGCAAACTATTGGTCGATTACCAGCAAAATAGTTATTGAATCACAAAGCATAACAGAAAATGCATCAACCATTTCTTACCTCTTTCAGTGTTGGGGTTTTCACAACCACAGCTTGTACAGCCTCAGGTTCCCTCGAAATCAGTCTCCACCAGCATGTCCCTGAGAAATACATGTTTGTGTGATGTTACTGTACCAAATTTTATAGCTAGATGCTTTTTCCGGGGTAGTCCTGGGACGGAAATGCTGTCGACCACCTAGCTAGCATTATCATCTACAAACTAAGCACACTGTCATGTCATCAAATCGCATATCTAGCTTCAGTTAGCTAAAGTTAGGTCGTTGAAATAAGGAAATTGGGCATCTTGTGGGGTTTATGCAGTGTAACAGTCTGAATACAGATGATGTTAGCTAACTAGCTAAGTAGCCGTGTTAACTAGCATGAATATTAAACATACTGTAATGAAACAGGCATTATCGACTGTGCCGCAGAGTCGATATTCGCGATTATAAACCCAGGGTCGTTACAATACTAAGGTTAACTGCTAACGTAGCTAGCAGGCAAACACGAAACCCAACACTTAACTACCAATCCATGAGAACGGTGGCCATTTCAGCGTCACTCTTCCACCATTCAAAATTAATTCCAGTGTTTCTGGATTGGTCCTTTTGTATTTTGGGGTCACCCACGACCTGCGGATTCCTACTTTAATAACCGAATCTAAAGTATTTATTCTGGCGCATCGTGAAAACGCTATAGCCATTGTGGAGTACAACTGGTTCTATTTCATGGTTCAGAGACGTTTCTATCCTTAGCGAGAAGACAGATAGTCTGGGGTTAAATGTCTTGGCAAGGCAATCATTAGTCAAGCTCAGAGTGAAAGACTACAAAGACGTTGCTTACAGCTCGACAGGGAAATACTGCTAAAACATCATTTTCATAGCGGCAGGAGCACAATGGGAAATATCCAAAATCACTTGAACAATTTTAAATCATATAATATTATAGTTAAATATATTTTACAATCAGACATAAGATCTACACATGAACTATGTTGGTTATGGTCACTGTGTCCTGTGTACTGAAGCTCTTTTCCGTACCAGCTTCTTTGCAATGCCCACTGGGAATTTCATCTACTTCTACTTAATTATCACCTTTTTTTCCATTGACTATTTTATAAGGAGTAGATTTTCTTAAATCCCACTTACTATAATTAAGGCTTCTATGAGGATAATGGAAAAAATAAGGGATCAAAGGTTGAATTAATTAGGTGAGGCATACTTATGTATTTAATTCAATTTATACATCTACGTTGGATAGATATCAAGCTACTGTAGACAGACAGACAAAGACAATTTGTCAGTGTTTTAAGTACATTATTACTATGTATGAATGAACAAGTTAATGTTATTGCATGTATAGTCTAGATAAAAATACATAAACAATAACTGAATTTAAATTTCATTATGGTAGGCTACTGACAATTACCTCTGGCACAAAAGGCCTTATTTTGACAACTCACTTGAAATCTTGTTGCCACCTAGTGGATTGTTGTATGTTCCCGAGAGGATGAGAGAGAGAGAGAGCGAGAGAGAGACTTCAATAATATGATCAAACCACTGACTTCACACTCCTGGCAATACAGACTTGTGTCTATGGACTGGTAACTGGGAGTCACAGGTGTTGATAGAATCAGTTAATTGATTAAGATGTAGATTTAAAGGCTTAAAGTTCTTCAACTGACCTCATGGACCTCCTGCTCCTCGGGTACATCCCTGTATCCCTTAAACCCCATCTCATTGTTGTCAATGGTAAATATCGATTCCATCAGCCAATTCTGCTTAATTGAGGGGAATTTCATGGTATTGAATGGAAAATGCAATATCCGGATGGTGAGATGTGATCTCATTAAGAAGATATAAATATTTGATCAGCTAATGCATTTTGGGTGCAGCCTTTTCCAGGGTTATAGGCTGATACATTTAGCATGAGGACACTAAACCTTATTCTAGAAGGATAAACCTCAGGTTATTACCTGCCTGATTGCTGGTTTCAGACACTATTGAGGGAACAAAACCCCTAAAAACACTATTACTGAAACTATTGTATAGAAAATATGTTTTAAAAAAGCCCACCCCCAAAAAGTTTTAAATGAACAATTATCATCATTTTATTGGTAGTTTGGAAACAAGAATACCTTCATAACATTTGGATTGTTCTTTCTTTCATCTATTAAGGTAGCCAAATATCACAGTCTTGTCAATATAGTTACACTACTGTTATAATGACTTCAGTGAACTTTAAAGTTATTGTACCAGATTTCCTCAGACAAGTCCTAAGTATGTGGGAGGTGCCCCCAGCCCCTCTTGTGCCAGCTCACGCCACTGTAGGATAAGGTAGAATGATTTATGCGCTAATGGCATGGCACTGCTTTCCTAATCAATGGGAATCGTAGTACTTTACAATACTTTCCGCGTATTGCTGAATTGGAGTGTTTTACAGATCGCGTAGTTATTTTGTATTAGAGCCCAGCTGATAGAATTGCTCTATTATATCTCGACTGCTTAGACTACCCAGAAGGGTCTGTTCCGCTTGGATGCTCGGTGCAGTGAGTGCCTCACCGAGGACAGCTCGTGTGCCTGCTCTGCTCCGGTTAGAGGAAGGAAAATGATGCATCACAGTAAGTATATTTAGATAACAGTCGCGGGGAGCTCCTGTTAAACGGTGCACTCTTTACCTACATTGCAAACAACGAAAGCGACATTCATAGAGTAGGCTACTATTTTAATGTATTCTGTCGGGGATAGCCTACAATGAATTGCACTCTCGAGTGAGGGTGGAATATTCATAGTGCATACTCAGCCGCCGACAGCGTCGCCACGATTCAACAGTGAATGTATGTGTACAGAATGTTGTTAGGAGTATCGAAACACGGATTATTTAAATGAAATGCAAATTGCAGGGATAATTACGCATACGGTAAGAATATTGCTATTATTGTTATTATTATTATGCTATTATTACTATTATCATGAATATGCTAGACTATTATAGCTTGTTATCTGTGTCTTAATCGAATAGACTCTTTATTGTCAAAATAGTGTATTTATTTGTTTTAGCCTTGTTTGTAATTGCATTTCATTCACGTGGAATTGTTCAACCAGTGTTCGAAACTGTAGTAGCCCAAGCCCGTATAGGCTTATAGCCCACACTGCAGGTGAAAAGGCACCTCTGTAACTTTCCCGTGAAAACTCATAACCCATAGCCTACTAGTGTTATCCCATATTTACATCAGTAAACAGGGTCCCCCATGCATTTTACGCGCGCATAACCCACTTGGAGTTGTAATGATCTGGGGCCTCATTTATCAAAGGTGCGTGCGCGCCAGTTTTCCCGCAAAGGTCGGTATTTATCCATTTTGAACTTGACGGGAAAGTGTGCGTATGTCCACGCAAGTCTCAGACCATGCTTATCGCAACTTCTATTGGTTGAGCAACTGCATTGCAAGCAATATGTTGGCGGAAATGAAGGTGTTTGATGCAAGGCAATAATAAGAATGGTAGGCTAATAAACATATTAAAACATAAGCATAATGATAAAACAGATACATTTGCCATTGGTAAGGAGATCACATAGCATGACGCCTAATATATTTATTTTATTTTACTATATTGCCCTAAATCATAATCATATTGCAGGATATCTCTCATTTTCTGTCAAGACTGAGTTATTCACGCTACACAACAAATATTAGGCTACCATTTATCCATCGCTCATTCAATAGCCCACCATGCTCGAAAGTATATAGACCAGTAGCCTATTTAAAAATATTTCACAGTATGGGTAGGCTACAGTTTTGCTATGTGATAGGAGCGCGTGATCATAGCCTATTTAATCTCAGAGCCTATCCCAAGGCAGGAAACATAATCATGTATTGATCAACAAAATTATTGAACAACAATTTGTCTTTTGCATAAACATGTGGGGTGTAGACAGTATTTACATTAAAATAGTTCAATAGACAATCAATCATGCAGAATGCACCCCCAGTGTTTGGCACTGGCTATAGGCCACATGCATTTTTTTTTTAAATATGTCACTGCAAAAGATAAAAACATTCTGACCACACCTCTATAGAAATGTAATCAAATTTGTCATTGCCCTTTCTTTTAGAAACTGTCTTGATCCAGTTCCAACGTCTCCAAATCATACAGCAAATGAGGGCATTTTTGTTACCATAAAAGGTGAATGGAGGGCATTTTCCAGGCAGGATTGTAGCACTCGTTCACAAGCACAGAAATATAGTATGATATGTTGCATGTGACAGTTTGATAAATCACACTAATTTATTGCGCACGCAAATCCTAGAATCTCCATGTACGGCAGAATTTAGTGAGACATTTATGCATGTTTGATAAATGAGGCCACTGATTTGCCAGGAGTGTTGATTTTGTTCGGGAGCTGTTATGCTGGAAGTATGTATTCTATGAGTCAGTAGCTGTGTGCCGATCAGTGCGTGCAGATGTTTGGTAGCCTAATCCCTTGCGCTGACTCCCTTTCATAATCCCCTTTGGATTTACTGATTATGTAGTTGACCAGCAACTGCGGTCATAGTATCCTATGTCTAGCCAACTAGATTAAGCAAACAGAAATATTCCACAATGGCTTCTCTTCTACATTATCTCAATTTTGTACAGGCTATACAAGTACACTTTTAGCAAATAGGCATAGGTTCAGTCAGGAAACTTCAAGACATATCAGTAAAGTCAAGATCAATATCCTAAATAGCATCCTTCCTAGTTTTCTTCTGCCATCATTCAAACTCATTTCCTAGCGATCAACACAGGACTAATCCAAGCATCTGTCCATCAGCCTCATGGTACCCTGCTGCTGTAGCCAGTGCCCATATCTGATTTAAATGGGTGGCTAACAGATGTGTCCACTCACACTCGCTGTAGCCAGATGCACAACTAAACCTGCTCTTTTAATATGCATAATAGATATTTGAGCATCTGTTTGGTTTTTAGTCCGCTCTTATATTAAATAATTACTGGTTGACCAAATGTGTTATTTACAGTGTATATTTGTATCTGCGTTCTCCACGGCTGCCAGAGTCCTCTGTGAATTCACTTGTGTTACTGGTTAGGTGTGCTCTGAATGTGGAATGTATGATAAGGTGTGATATCTGTTTTGCTGTGGGAGATGAAAAGCATCCTTTAGATGAGTGATATAGATGAGGCTGTGCTGTAAATTGGGTTTGTCTGGTAGCTATGAATGGATTCTCTGTCCCTTTGCACTTCATATGGACATTATCGAGAGCATTCCCACTGGGCACAGACTTAATTTCAGCGTTTAGTTTTGGTTGAGTTGACAACTTACCTAAATTCTACGTGAAATCAATAAAACATGTCACTATGTCATTGGATTTAGATGAAAAGTTCGGTGAATAATATACGTAATTCCCTTATATTGATGACTTTTTGCAAGTCCAATCAGTTTTCCAAGTTGATTCAACATCATCACATCAAATGTTTTTGTTGAAATGACATGGAAACCGCATTTATTCAAACAGTTAGTGGGTTTCCTCAATCATGAATTCCATGATAGCAAGAACAAATTGTTCAGGCAGTCCTGTGTTGGAAATCCTCACCACTTCCTCCACGCTCCTGGTTCCTGTGTTCTTGATGAAAGTAATCCCGAGGCTGACATGCACCGTGCAGCTCAATGGACACGGCAGGCACCCTGCAGAGACAAACCAAGTTTGGAATTACTTGGCTACCTGGCATAACTATATGATCTGCCATAGACACATGGTTGGTTGCTTTATACATTTTGTGTTAATTGTTGCCACACATTTCAGTGACATGCATGTGTGGTAGTTTCGTGGTGGACTGGAGAGTGCCCTGGCAGATGCAGCTTTGCAGGAAGTTGAAAAACAGTCCTTTAATGGTTAGCATGCAGCAGGCCAACAGCCTGTCAGAAGTGATGTAGTGCAGAAGTGACATTAAATAGATTATGGGATAGTAACATTTAGAGACATTTCATAAAAATTTCATTGGATGGTTCCTGCTGGTATTGAGAAAATGTGTCATCGGGGATATTTTTATTTAATGTATACAATTTTTCCCTCTCTCTGGGACAGGAAAACTTTTGAAAGAAAAGGAAATCTTTGTTTTCCATAGTAACCTTTGGGAACCATGTACATTTTGCAACACTTATGGAAAAATATAAGTGTCCCCAGCAAGCGACTAAAGTGAGTGTCCATTAAGGTACTGTAACTGTTATTTCAGCATTGGAGAGGAGTGCCTGTCAAACTCTCTCAGTTCAAAAGAGAGGCATTGTGCCTGCTTCAGCTTTTTTTTTCACATTTTCAACTCATTTTTATCTCTTATTGGAGCAGTATTCAGTCGGGCAGCAGTGAAGTTCAGCCAAACGTGTCTGTCCTTCTTAACCAGTAACCGTGCAGCCTTGTCAGAAATCTCCTCCCCACTCACTTAGCTGTATCAATACAGTTGAGAGACACTGTATCAGTCAAAATGTTGAAATAAAATAGATCTTTCGACTTTTTCCTAAATTCTTGCTTGATAACATGCTGAAATTATAATCTGGTTCTTTATGGACGTTATCATCACACCATGAATGAAAAGTTTCTCAATTTCAAGTCATTCCCCTATATTGCCCTTCCCAGTAGTGATCGGAAATGTTATCATTTTGCATACATTCAATTGTATAGATAGGCCTTAAACGTCTATTAGAGTCCAAAACATGTACGTGTACGCACAGCAGTGTTCTAGAATGTTGTACCGTTGTTCTTTCATACTTTTGGAATTCTCCGCATGGCTCAATCAATTTTCCCGTGGACGGTGGTCTCAAAGCCGCGTAGCTATGTCACAATGGGACCCTGGACTATCATCTCTGCATCTGTGGACTCTGATTTACGCTTTAGTCAGTGCTTTGAGTTTTTGATCTATGGTAGCCTGTGTATACATTTTCTAGCTCTTTTATGCCCCTTACTGTACGCCGCTACTTTGATTATGATATTGACTGCATTTACAGAGCCAGAAATGCTTCCAGCACTTATTTTCATAAGTGCTCAGCCAATGCCATAGTCCAGAAGCCACTAAACTCTGTACAGTCCCTACTGTGTGAGTACAATATCAGTTGAAAAGCGCTGTAATTCCACGGGACTCCAGACCTAACCGGGAAGGTTTGGCAGCACTATTAGGCAGGCCCCTAGTTGTTGACTATGAAGTCTAAGTATTTTCTATGGAGCGTCACAACTGTGAGAGAATGACTTTTATGACAAATAACTGTGCAGTCCAAGGGTCTTGCCTCTGAGGTTGTTGCCACACTGGCGCTTTAAAGAACAACAGGGCAAAGAGCAGCAAATAAAGACAAATGCTCTGTGTCAGTTCTTTAGCACCACTTTTCTGCTGCTCTCTGCTGGTTTTTTAAAGTAAACAGTGCTGTGTGATTCTTCATAACATCATTATGGATGAGGAGGAGGCTGCAGGCCCCTGATACTACTTTGCCAGTGCACAGACAGCGGTTTACACACCTCCTGTGTCATATCTGGGTGTTCTCTAGTACTCTGCCAGCCGAGGAGCCAAATTGTTTGTTCATTGGGATCATTGGGTGTAGTGTCAGTCATTGTTTTGGAGCAGGCATTGTTTTTGACAAGCTGAGTTGTCAGTGGTGTAGGCAGCAATCTTGCCATATGTATGCAAATGGGAATAGTGGAGAGACATGTACTATATATGAATACTTTAGAACATTTATACATTTGAATACCCATATCAATCACCATGGCACAACAATAGATACTCTATGTTTTGTTTCAGAAGGGTTTTAACTGAGGGAGACATTTGACACAGCCAACCCCTCAGGTCCATTCTCCAGTATAGTGTCAGGTCCAATGGTTTATTTATAGTGTTTTTAGACAGAACTGTGTGGGACTGAGGGACCAAAGGGTTTCAACAGAGGGTTTCTTTTCAGAGAAAGAGGACATCCCTGACTGTCCATCCTCGTCAGCTCTAACCCTTTGACCTTCTTTTACACAAATTGGTTGTTTGTACAGCATCATGTTTTATTCCATGTGTTCTAAAAACATGAACTAGCTGACAGCAGCACAAAACCCAGCAGTGGTGTTTTTGTGGAGCAGCACTTTTATATAAAAGCATTTCAAAAGTCAAGTAACGCGGTGGTAAATCTATCAGCATTGCTAAAACAACATTGAGCATCTTGTTCAAGCAGACAATTCAAGCAGACAGATAACATGCATCTAAATAAGTTAGGAAGTAACCCTTTCCTGCAGTCAAATTACCTAGCCTCATGGGTGGAATGTTATTCATATTTTTTATAATTTTATAATTCATCAACATTATTTTTAAAAACCTGCCGGAAATCCGGTGTTTCTATGTCAACGGTTTTGTTATATTTCAGTCTTCTGTGATGTACTGTATATAAAGTGTAATATTGGGATGCAAACTCAAAATGTAATACATTTGAACTCTATATCTCACATGGTACATGTGTCTTCTTGTTTTAAAGCCTATAACCATGTGTGTGAGGTGTATTTTAGTTGACTTTGGTTTATTAATTAGACCATTTAAAAAAACAAGCACACATACAACTTGAAAAAGCCATACATGCACATGAGTAAAATCATCGAGGATAACACACAATCAAGTCTGGGACTTATTTCCATTGTGGTCCTCTTGGGATAAGATAGCTAGGCGATATCCAACACGGTTGAACACAGTATGACAGCGAGATAATAAAACATAAAAACGAAGAAGAACGTCTATCTCATCATTGCAGTTACATCGTAGGGTATACTTTTGTTTCAAAGTAGATTTGTTTAAGACTACCAAGAAACACTCTGTGTGACCCAGATTTTGCCCACTGCAGTAAAATGTTCATCTCTTGAAAAGTTTAGACCAGGACAGAGGGTCCTTGTACTTTAGCTCTTGTTGAGCTAACTTGTTGAACTGTTAGTATTCTTGAATACGTAAGAATAATAATAAAATAAAAAGATATCTACCACAATGAACCAGTGGGGTAATATTTATAATATGTGTATTATATATACCTCACATACGACCCGTAATAAGACTAAGCAATTATCCCATTAAATGGTTTTCTGACTCCGTGAAGGTGATTTAGAAATATGCAAGATACTATAGTTAAGTTAGAGTAATAGAAAGGTCAAGAAAGGAATAATAATTGTCTATATCAAAAGCAAATATTTAATTAACATTGTAAAATGAATGATTCACACACAAGGCATACGCTTAAGTTACCAAGCATTATCAAGCATTACAGGGCATTATTCTAGGCATGAACAGAGGGAGAGAGGGAGAGAAGTCATCGCCTGAAAGGGCATGCCCCAAGAGTCCATGAGGAGGAGAGAGAGAGTGTAGGTATCTCACCAGCACAGGTCTCACCAGAAAGAGAAGCTAATACCCTTTTATAATTATTTTACCATGTTTAGATTTAAAATCGGAGTTGTTTGCAGGTAGTATTACTGTAAAGTTAACCTCCAATCAGACATCAGACCTACAGAATGTAAAGAAAACAGAACCTCTGCTTCACAGATGTGTGACAGAATGGGGGATGGCCTGAGCAACACAGAGAAGGCTGAATTCCCGAGAAGGCAATAAAACCTCTTGCATACGGTTGATAAGAGTCACTTCGGGGGCTGGCTCACCCTACAATAGCTCATCGTTTTACTCAAGTGCTATATTCCAGCTAGCAACACTACAATGGCCCAATGACCCAACAATTAAAATCTGCCTACCTCCTAATGCATCTGAGTGCACTCTCCTGTTTTATTTTTCTTCATAAAAGGTGAAAAAGCCAAAAATGGCAATTTGTGTTAAAAGGCTTTTTATTTGCTGAGAGGCATTTGGTCAGCTCTAAGAGATCAGTCTACAGCTGGAGGTGTTGTGGTCTCACAGACCGTAGATTGGATTTCAATACAACAAATCTCCTATTCTTACAGGATGGTAAATCATGTCTGCCACCTTTTACCTCCTGCCTTTAGGGGATGGTAAAGGAGAATTCTGTCTAGATCTTTCCATAAAAGTATTGTCTGAATTGAGGTACTAGCATACTTTGAAGTTGGAAATACAGTGTGTTTGTAATGTGATAACATAGTTATTAAGGTTAGTTAAACATCCAATATGTATACATTTGTAAGTAGATAAAGTGAGATGGTGAATTTGTTTTGCTCTTGTACAGTAGTTACATTATGACATCTTCTACATCACGGCAGCTCCATCTCCTGCAGTATTTCTTGCTTCATCATTCAGTTAGTTAACACGCTAGCTGTATTCCACTCATATTGCCTCAATCCTGTGCTTTAGCTACAGTATGTTGGAAACTATGTTAGAGCTAGATGTGGGCTTTTGGCTTAGAGACACAACAATCCTTGGGGCATGGTACAAACTGTGTTGTTCCTGCATCATTTCCTTACTCAAACATGGTGTGATACGGTCCCTCCTTGGGAACAGATTCGATTGAAGGCCTAATAAGAGCAACACCAGCTTGTGTAAGTATCTGAGCATTGGAACTATTGCATTATTAACTATGCTTTATGAGAGGGCTTCTAACAACTAATTTCCAAGCTATCACAGCAAGAGGGCAGGTTTGTGTTTTTTCTTCAGAATGCATTTAAATTGAAGATGAGGGAATTATTTTGATCTTTTAACACTTTGTTATCGTTGTACCACTGGGGAAAATGCTCTGATTTTGTAATTATTTTTGAGAGGAAAATGGTACCCCCCCATAGGGTGGGCCTGTAATTTGTGAGCCTTCTTTCCCCCACCATTTATTGGAATACAAATATTCTTAATAAAAACAACATGCCCCAGAAGGCATTGTTATTTTCTTTCCACATAGTTGAGATGAAAGAAAAGTTGGATGAATTGGGATCACTAGATGACTCAACAGAATGTCACAATGTTCTGGCACTGTAGACACAACAACAAGTTATGGTACTGTCCGTTTTATGGTTTCTGGTGGATTGAATTTATTTGATAGAATAGAATCTTGTAAAACAAATACGACTAGAAACAAATACAAGGCCATTTGAATATTCTGATTCACAACAGTCTGCATTCTATAGACTTTAGACAATTCATAATGAAAAACACAACGGTATCAATTCATATGAATATGGACTGCTAGTATCCATCCTATGAATAGTATGTTGTATCCAAAGCCTGTGTTATTTATGTAGTAATTGTGAAGCATACAGTCTGCTGATGGCTGTCTTTGTTTAATTATGAAAATTCAGAGCAAAACATTACATACATTTCTTGGAAGGTTTGGCACTCTGCACAGCAGAAGAACTCTTCGTGTACTGCTCTCATTTATACAGATAGTAAAATGTCCCCTGTTGCTCTTATAAGTGGACATGTTTTTGCTAATGTTTTCAAGGAATTGTAGAAGCTTTTGAAAGCTACATGCAAATAGCAAAATAATGACCTCCAAGAGCTGCAATTTAGCAATAAGGGAGTCTTTCCTCTTTCTGGTGCATTTTAAACATGGGGATTTACCTGGGTGATTGACAGAACATCAGCTGAAAGGGCAGAACAGGCTAAGAATGATATGAAAATGTTTATTCAGTGTTGAAATGCTACCCAGGAGCACACTGGTGGACATGCTATCCATGCTAGAAAAGGAGGAAAATATGACACATGAGGTGAAATAATTGACAGCTATATTCAAGGGGAGTAGGCCACCAGAATGCTTAGTTGATGTGTATATAATCCACTATATAGCACCGTATGCAGCGAGCGGCATTATCTAGTCTGCCTTACAAATGTACAAAGCAACACGCCATCAAGTCCCTGCTGTCTAATACACATCAATCACAGCAGATTATGAAAAGTCTCTTCTCTGCTTGCCATGTTAAAAAGGTCAGCAATTTAAAGGTTAGTTCAAGATTTTGGCAATGAAGCCAGAGTCATATGAACTTGTGGACACCATTTTAAGCTAGTTAGCATTGGCTCGCGAAACTACCTCTAACTTCCGTCATACTGGACACAGATACATAAAAATGGCATCCATGGGTTCATCTGACTCTGGGGAAGTAGATTAAAATTGCCAAAATCTCTAACGATCGCTTTAAACCATCTTGAAGAATCCAAACAGTCTGTTTCATATAGTCATTTTATCAATGGAAATGTCCATATACTGTCCTGTATGGCAGGCGAGTTATGATGTACTGTACCAGTGAACCTTGGATGTGATTCAATTTCCTCTGAATGCAACAATTTTTTTCTTTCTATTCGTTATTTATCCATGTGAATCATGTTGAGATGAATATCTATTTTATAGGGGAGCGCTGGCACAATTGTCATTGTGTGAAATACTCTTTCTTTTCGCTGTATTTCCAACAAGGAAATTCAAGCATCCATGTCAAGTATGGTTGGGGGGGAGCGGCTGTTGATGTTGATGCTGTATTCTCGACTTAACAGAAAGGGTTATGCTCCATTCTTTGACCTCATTATATGGAGTTGTATTACTGTGCACGACTCCAGTTGTTCAGCTTTTATTGGGTTTTATAATGAGGAAACACATTCTATTGTAATCCAGCTGGTGCGCGACACCACAGTGAGTAGGGGATTGAGAGAATTGAGAGACATGATGATGTAAGTAATGAAGCCTGTAATATCACCCTGGATGGTCTACGAGCCTTAACTGTCCACTGCCAACATCTAGTCACCACCGATAACACCCACTGTGTTTCAGCTGGTCCTTTTTATCAGGGAACAGATGATGATGGTGCCATTCTGTTTGTGATATGAGGCACTGATGTTGTAGCCTAGTTTCAGAGATGTTAGTGCTTTAGCCAATCCCTCGGACTATGGCTGCCATGCCATATGTCTGGCATAGCATGGCACGGCAACGATAGTCAGAGTAGTTGGCTACTAAATCACATGCATACGAATGGGAATTGGTTTGGTTGATTTGAGAAGTGATTAATACCTCAAGTTGATACTTGTAGCTTGTAGTTTCCAGGCAAATCCTTTGGATATTCAATCTATATCTTTTGTGAATATTACTGGAATATTTATTGATCAACCTACTTCTAAATGAGGATCAGTACAGGATTCTTGAATCATTTCTTACATCTTTAAACAGTACAGCAATTGTATCATCAACAGCACCCTTGGACATCTCGATAGTTGAGCAGTTTTATAGTAGTGTCTCTGTTTATTGTGCTCCGAGGTGGCAGAGGCTGCACCGCTTTAGGATTATTCTATTTGACACTCATGAAACGCTTGCTGCATGAAACACTAGCTTATAAGGCGAAGAAAGGGATTTGTGTGCTGTGTTTTAGCTCTAAACTGTCTACTCCTTTGTTCTGATGTTCATTATGGTGGTTATACCACAAGTCAAACCAAGGCAACACACTGGTTCCAGGCAGAGTATTATGAGATTCTCACAGACAGGAAGTGTTTCACTGTCGCCATAGCTTACCTTAGCTTGGTTACATCCCAATACAAAGAACCATGAGAAGGAGAATGTAGGCATATGTATTTTCAGAGGTTTATAGGCATACATTGTGAGCCATGTAGTAGTTCATTACATTTTTACAAGTAGACCGTACTTGGCTGCTAAATGCTGAATTGCAGTACATCAAGATACTAAAAAGCAAAACAAACAATAATAAAAAATATGAATGACACGAGTATAGGTCTGGACTCCACAATTCTAAGTACTTGAAGCCTAAAACGCATGGTGCAACAGTCAATAGCACAAGGCTTAAGCAGAGGGAGGTGGTGAACAGGGAGAGCTGAGGTTGTATGGGGACAGGTACCTTTAGCCCGGTGTCTCACCATCTGCGTTTACTCCGTGCGGTAGGACACTTGTAGAATGAGATCGATGCAGTTTGTTTTTTATCTCCCCACTCACTCAAGATACAGTCCACTCATAACTTTGGAGGAATAGCTTTTGAGCGATTCATTTCTCACTGCCAACTTGCCACTGCATCAGACCTGGAATAACTATAACTATGGGCTTAACTATAGTTTTAACTATGCTTTGTGGAAAGTAAAAACAAAAACATAGTTACTTTGGAAGTGACTACAACTTTTTGAATACAGATCCCCCAAAAAATGACTACTTTTGAAAACTATTTTAATACAGATATCAGAAGGTGACTACTTTGAGGCCACCCGAGGGGTGCAGCAGTCTAAGGCACTGCATCGCAGTAGTAGAGGAGTCACTACAGACCTGGGTTCGATCCCAGGGTCAATTAGGCGGTGCACAATTGTCTGGGTTAGGGGAGGGTTTGTCCCATCATGCTCTAGCGACTCCTTGTGGTGGGCCGGGCGCATGCACGCTGACTCGTGTAGCCAGTTGTACAGCATTTACTCCAACACATTGGTTCGGCTGGCTTCCGGGTTAAACAAGCAGTGTGGCTTGGCAGGGTCGTGTTTCAGAGGACGAATGGCTTTCTCCCGAGTCCGTATGGGAGTTGCAGCGATGGGACAAGACTGTAACGACCAATTGGATATTACGAAAAAGTGGTAAAAAAACAAAGGAACTACTTTTAACTATTTGAATACAGATCTCAGAAGTAACTACTTTTGTTAACTATTTGAATACAGATCTCAGAAGGAACTACTTTTGTTAACTATTTGAATACAGATCTCAGAAGGAACTACTTTTGTTAACTATTTGAATACAGATCTCAGAAGGAACTACTTTTGTTAACTATTTGAATACAGATCTCAGAAGTAACTACTTTTGTTAACTATTTGAATACAGATCTGAGAAAGCAACTGCTTTTTACAAATATTTGAATATTTGAAACACAACCATTATTTTTTTAATTTCCGTTCCACTGATTTGACCAGAAAAATAAAGTTCTGAACTGCTTCGAATCTCCCCAAAAAGTAATGGTTTATATTGTTCCTTTCTGTTCCTTTTTAAAACTCTGAAAATGACATGTTTTTACATTGAGCTCGACAAAAAATTACATGACCAGTCACTGCAGATAGAGCAGCTTGCTATGAACTTGTCTGTCCAGTGTAGTGTGAACTGGCTGTGGGTGCTCCGTGGACCTTTCTATTACATCAATAGTCTCTGTGGCTGGACAATGAGAGAGAGACATCCCAGTTAAGATTTCAAAGTAAATAAATGTCTGGTAGACCATGTCTGTAAAAACCTTTATCACAGTTGAAGTTCACATGGTTTCTGATTAATTAGGACACCTGTAGTCATTACTGAAGCATTACGAATGCTCAGTAAAATACAATATCTGATAATTATACAATAGCTTATGTAATAACTCATTCTGTCATTCTCTCAACTCTTTCAGGCATAGTGTATTGTAAATGTGTAAATGTTGAGCCTGCCTTTGTCTCTTAAGTATGTGTTATTATTACCATAGGCATATGCTATGATGTATGTATCCTGGTAAGTATACTGAAGGTATACATCATTCAGGAAAGCTAATCAATGGTCAGTTATCTGACCTCCATTGCTCACCACGCACCATTTGGTACAATATCATGACATGTCTCCATTTTACCAAGTCACACTACAAATGAAAGACATTGGACAGCGCAAAGCTTATCACAGCCTTCAGGCTACAAAGATATACTGAAGAAAAATATAAATGCAACATGCAACAATTTCAAAGATTTTACTGAGTTGCAGTTCATATAAGGAAATCAGTCAATTAAAATAAATAAATTAGGCCCTAATCAATGGATTTCACATAACTGGGAATACATACAGTTGAAGTCGGGAAGTTTACATACACCTTAGCCAAATACATTTAAACTCAGTTTTTCACAATTCCTGACATTTAATACTAGTAAAAATTCCCTGTCTTAGGTCAGTTAGGATCACCACTTTATTTTAAGAATGTGAAATAATAGTAGAGAGAATGATTTATTTCAACTTTTATTTCTTTCATCACATTCCCAGTGGGTCAGAAGTTTACATTCACTAAGCGGCCTTTCAGGTTATTTCGATATAGGACTCGTTTTACTGTGGATATAGATACTATTGTACCTGTTTCCTCCAGCATCTTCACAAGGTCCTTTGCTGTTGTTCTGGGATTGATTTGCACATTTCGCATCATCTCTAAAAGACACAACGCGTCTCCTTCCTGAGCGGTATGACGGCTGCGTGGTCCCATACTTGCGTACTATTGTTTGTACAGATGAACGTGGTACCTTCAGCCGTTTGGAAATTGCTCCCAAGGATGAACCAGACTTGTGGAGGTCTACAATTTCTTTCTGAGGTCTTGGCTGATTTCTTTTGATTTTCCCATGATGTCAAGCAAAGAGGCACTGAGTTTGAAGGTAAGCCTTGAAATACATCCACAGGTACACCTCCAATTGACAAATGATGTCAATTAGCCTATCAGAAGCTTCTAAAGCCATGACATCATTTTCTGGAGTTTTCCAAGCTCTTTAAAGGCACAGTGATCTTAGTGTATGTAAACTTCTGACCCACTGGAATTGTGATACAGTGAATTATAGGTGAAATAATCTGTCTGTAAACTATTGTTGGAAAAATTACTTGTGTCATGAACAAAGTAGATGTCCCAACCGACTTGCCCAAACTATAGTCTGTTAACAAGAAATGTGTGGATTGGTTGAAAAACGAGTTTTAATGACTCCAACCTAAGTGTATGTAAACTTCCGACTTCAACTGTATATGCATCTGTTGGTCACAGATACACAAAAAAAGGTAAGGGCGTGGATCAGAAATCCAGTCAGTATCTGCTGTGACCACCATTTGTCTCATGCAGCGCGACACATCTCCTTTTCATAGAGTTTATCAGGCTGTTGATTGTGGCATCTGGAATGTTGTCCCACTCCTCTTCAATGGCTGTGCGAAATTGCTGGATATTGGCGGAAACTGGAACACGCTGTCGTACACGTCAAAACAGAGCATTCCAAACATGCTAAATGGGTGACATGTCTGGTGAGTATGCAAGCCAGGAAGAACTGGGACATTTTCAGCTTTCAGGAACTATGTACAGATCCTTGCGACATGGGGCTGTGTATTATCGTGCTGAACCATGAGGTGATGGCGTAGGATGAATGGCATGACAATGGGCCTCAGGATCGCTTCACGGTATCTCTGTGTCTTCAAATTGCCATCAATAAAATACAATTGTGTTTATTGTCCGTAGTTTATGCCTGCCCATACCATAACCCCACCACCACCATTGGGCACTTTGTTCACAACGTTGACATCAGCAAACCGCTCGCCCACACAACGCCATACACGTGGTCTGCAGTTTTGAGGCCGGTTGGACGTACTGCCAAATTCTCTAAAATAATGTTGGAGACATGCCAACTGTATGCACCCTCAAAACTTGAGACATCTGTGCCATTGTGTTGTGTAACAAAACTGCACATTTTAGAGTGGCCTTTTGTTGTGGCCAGCATAGGGTGCACCTGTGTAATGAACATCCTGTTTAATCAGCTTCTTGATATGCCACAGGTGTCAGGTGGATGGATTCTTGGGAAAGGAGAAATGCTCAGTAACAGGGATGTAAACACATTTCTAGGATCTTTTATTTCAGCCCATGAAACATGGGACCAACACTTTACCTGTTGCATTTATATCTTTGTTCAGCCTATTTAAATGTTGCAATTATCTTTTGATCCTTTGCGTAAATTAAATACTTCTGCCATAATGCCAAAAATGTAAGTACTTTGAAACATGATTTGTGTGTCATTCATTTGTAATTTACGGTGGTATAAAATACAGTCAGTCTACAATACATTTTAATGAGGACGAAAAGAAACTGAAACTGTCTTGCATGAACCGAACAAATATAATTATAGCAATAAATGTTTTTACAGATGTGTTATTATATAAACAAATTATATTGACAGATATAGCTATATATAGACAAGGCATACAAGGTTATGCATGTCATTGAGGAGGTCCAAATGAATAGTTGATCTTGCAACCAGCTCTTCCAGCTGATGCTAAAGTAAATACATCTTGTCAATAAGCAGAGTGAGGAAATATAGCTTCAATCTTGAAGGAGAGGGATTCATTAGAAGACACTGATTGAAATAAATTAAGATAAGAAATTGTATGTGACCCACTCAGACAAATCCACGCTTAAGTCTCAGTCCTTATTTTTAAGAAAGTGAAGAAAATACAATATTCTGGTCCCATATTGATTTCCTGCTCCTAGTGTTTTGAATCATATGATTATTGCATTACTCAAGCATGTCTTTGAAAGACTTTCAGTGCTGCTTCTGCCTCTGTTTTGATAGTTAAATACTAACAAGATCCTGGTTGTGGCGTAATGGTTATTATATTATTATATACTTCTAGTCTATGAATAAACATGTATTTACCCGAGGGACATAAGATTATTGCAGCTTGTTTTTTATAGAAGCTTTGCAAATGGTACATTGCATTACTTAACTTGTCATATTGCTGTAATACCTTTCTATCCAGTGTACACAGCGTTTCCAGAGGCAGCTTCTGACATTTGCCTCAGACTTATTCTGTATTCTTCTCTCAGACTCTATGGCAAGCTGCGTAAATCTTACTGCCTGCCCCTACTGTGTTTCATTTACATATTTACTTCCTCTCCCTGCTACTCAAAACCAAATTCCTCTCCCATTTGGCACTTTTTAATGTTTGTCAAAACAGTTAGGAAATTAAAGAAATTCCCCAATTTAATCAATTCAAGGAAAACTGTAATGCGGGTTCATTCAGATTGTTTATGTTATATTTCAAGGAAAGGTATGGTTCCTGGCCATAGATAGCCCTTTTGGCTGCTCATTTGTGTTTTTGGTCAGGACGTGATCAGGGGTGTTTTTTTGGTCTATGTTATATTTTCTATGTTGGTTGGTTTGGGTTCCCAATTAGAGGCAGCTGTTAGTCGTTGTCTCTAATTGGGAATCCTATTTAGGTTGTTTAGTCCCCCACCTGTGTGTGGGATATTGTTTATGTTCAATGTGCTAGTTGCTGTTGTGCGCTACACGTTGAGTTACGATCGTTGTGTTCTTCCGTTTTGTTTTTGGTGAGTTCAACTAATAAATTATGTTTTACTCAACCCTGCACGCTGCGCCTTGGTCCGTCTTTGAAGATCGTGACAGAATATCCCACCACACCAGGACCAAGCAGCGTGCAACCATGCAGGAACCCTGGAGCCTGGAGGGGGAGTATCGCCGTCCCAGAGAGGAGATGGAAGCAGCGGCGGCAGAGTGGCGCTTCTATGAAGAGAAGTATGTGGGAACACGGCTGGCGATGAAGTCCGAGAGGCAGCCCCCCAATTTTTTTTGGGGGGGGGCACACGGGGAGTTTGGCTGGACAAGGTTGGAGACCTGGGCCAGCTCCCCGTGCTTACCAGAGGGAGCATCACACTGGTAAGGCACTGTGTGAGGCGGTGAAACGCACGGTCACCAGTGCGTGTTCACAGCCCGGTGCGCGACCATCATTCGGACATAATTTACAAACAAAGCATGTGTTTAGTGAGTCTGCCAGATCAGAGGCAGTAGGGATGGCCAGGAATGTTCTCTTGATAAGTGTGTCAATTAGACACTTTTCCTGTCCTGCTAAGCATTCAAAATGTAACGAGTACTTTTGGGTGTCAGGGGAAAATGTATGGAGTAGAAAGTACATCATTTTCTTTAGGAATATAGTGAAGTAAAAGTACAAATGCTCCCAAAAACTACTTAAGTAGTACTTTCATAAATTTGTATTAAGTACTTTACACCACCGGTTTGGACATAGCTACTCTGTCACGTATACTCCCTCTCCGGCCTCTAGGTCATCAAGCTGCTGATTATCCTGCACACCTGTCACCATCGTCTTGCACACCAGCGCCTCATGAAACTCACCTGGACTCTATCACCTCCTTGATTATCTTCCCTATATCTGTCACTCCCCTTGGTTCTGTCCTCAGGTGTTACTGACTCTGTTTTCATGTCAGTGCGTTGTTTGTGTTTCATTTATTTCTTAAATCACACTCTCCCTGAACTTGCTTCCCAACTCTCAGCTCACTCGTTACAGAATAACACCTCACCTAAGGGAAGCATCAGGGAGTGGTGTTTTTGTTTGTTTTTGTGTCAGAGTAAATTACGTCGGGTCCGGGAACCGCTACAGGCTCTCATGCCTCAACCAGATCGCCAGGCTTTGCACACTCTTGGCATGCTCTCAACCAGCTTCCCACATATGCTGAGCACTTGATGGCTGCTTTTCCTTCACTCTGCAGTCCAACTCATCCCAAACCATCTCAATTGGGTGAGGTCAGGTGATTGTGGAGGCCAGGTCATCTGATGCAGCACTCCATCGCTCTCCTTCTTGGTCAAATAGCCCTTACACTGCCTGGAGGTGGGTTTGGTCATTGTCCTGTTGTTTAGGTGTGCCTTGAATTTGAAATAAATCACTGACAGTGTCACCAGCAAAGCACCATCACAACTCCTACTTCATGCTTCATGTTGAGAACTACACATGCAGAGATAATCCGTTCACCTACTCTGCATCTCACAAAGACACGGCGGTTGGAACCAAAAATCTCAAATTTGGACTCATCAGACCAAAGAACAGATTTCCACAGGTCTAATGTCCATTGCTCGTGTTTCCTGGCCCAAGCAAGGATCTTCTTCTTATTGATGTCCTTTACTAGTGGTTTCTTTGCAGGAATTCGACCATGAAAGCCCGATTCACGCAGTCTCCTCTGAACAGTTGATGATGAGTTGTGTCTGTTAGTTGAACTGTGAAGCATTTATTTGGGCTGCAATTTCTGAGGCTGGTAACTCTAATGAACTTATTCTCTGCAGCAGAGCTAACTCTGGGGCTTCCTTTCATGTGGCGGTCCTCATGAGAGCCAGTTTCATCATAGCGCTTGATGGTTTTTGCGACTGCACTCGAAGAAACTTTCAAAATTCTTGACATTTTCCGAATGGCTTAAAGTAATGATGGATTGTCGTTTCTCTTTGTTTATTTGAGCTGTTCTTGCCATAATATGGACTTGGTTACTACATGACTCCTTATGTGGTATTTCATAGTTTTGATGTCTTCACTATTATTCTACAATGTAGAAAATAATACAAATAAAGAAAAACCCTTGAATAAGTAGGTGTGTCCAAACTTTTCACTGGTACTGTATATACACTGTGTGTACAAAACATGATGAATACCTGCTCTTTCCATGACATAGACTGACCAGGTGAATCCAGGGGAATGATCCCTTACTGTTGCCAATGGTTAAATCCACTTCTATCGGTGTAGATAAATGGGAGGAGACAGATTAAAGAAGGATTGTTAAGCCTTGAGACAATTGAGACATGGATTGTTTATGTGTGCCATTCAGAAGGTAAATGGGCAAGGTAAAAGATTGAAGTGCCTTTGAACAGGGTATGGTAGTAGGTGTGTCAAGATCTGTAACGGTGCTGAGGTTGTCACGCTCAACAGTTTCTCGTGCGTATCAAGAATGGTCCACCACCCAAAGGTCATCCAGACAACTTGACACAACTGTGGGAAGCATTGGAGTCAACATGAGCCAGCATCCCTGTGGAACGCTTTCGACACCTTGTAGAGTCCATGCCCCGACGAATTGAGGCTGTTCTGATGGCAAAACGGGGTGGGGGGTACAACTCAAAACTCAATATTAGGAAGGTGCATTTGATGTTTAGTATACTCTGTGTATATCACCAGAGGATACTGAGAGGAGAATGGCTCGTGATAATGTCCGTAACGGAGGAGATGGAATGGCATGGAAACCATGTGTTTGATGTATTTGTTATCATTCCACTCCAGTCATTAGAACGAGCCCGTTCTCCAGAATTAATGTGCAACCAACCTCCTGTAGTGTATATATATTATTTAGTCCTCTCAAAAAATGTGTTGTTTTTGGGGGTTGGTGTTGAGCAGGCGAGATGAAAGGGAAATTTGTAATTCAAATTTCAACAATGCAGCAATTGATTGTGTCAGCCACTGAATAAATCAGTAATTGGATCATATTTGTCTTTCAACAGCAGGAGAATGACTATATGTAATACATATTCAAAGACTGACTGTAACAAAAGCCCTGCATCAAAATTACCATGTAATGTTTAAAAGTTCACCATTAACTACCTTTCTACCAAAATAGAGAGCATTACTGTATATTGTCTATAGGGCAGCAACAGGGTACATTAAGCTAATGTTTTAAAAGTACTGCCATGGGACACTGCGTCTCTGGATGGCATTGATTTTATTTGTCTCCTCCTGCAGATCCCCCTCTTCCCCGTCTTCCCTTCTGCTCTCTACATCGAAGGCCCACCAGAGCACACAGAGAATTACTATCCCACTGACACAATGCAGGCTTTTGAGGTTTGGGTACTGATTCCATGCCGATGCCCCTGGTATTTGTGCTGGGGAATAAAACACATCTGACGTTGACACTGTAGTGGGATCGTTGGAGTTTTTTTACACCCTATCTCTTGCTATGGCTTGCAACATTTATGAACATAAAAGTGAATGGGTATTATTCTGTGTAGTTATGCCACTGTATGTTTAAGTGTGAGCTTCTAAAATAGGCTTACAAATAGGATTCTCCGGAACTGTATTTGTCATGGATATGGAAATGCATGTAGTAATCGCTGTGCCAAAAATGAAAATGAGTGCTATTGTTTTTTGTTTTCTCTCTCTAACTTTTTAGTTAATAGAATAGGCTCCAGCTTGGCTTTGGTAGGCAGAAAAAAAGTAATGTATGTAAAAAAAACAACAACGCTGTGCATTGAGTTACATGTAATAGGGATTTGGTGAAAGAGAATATTGAGTCATTTTATAATTAAAAAATTATATATATTCATTGATGTATACTTTATGGAAATCTCTTTGTACATTTCTCTTTCAAGGATTAATTTCTTATACATCCATCATTTACTAGATCTAAATATACAGTGCCTTCAGAAAGAATTTATACCCCTTCACTTTTTTCACGTTGTGTTGTGTTACAGAATTAAATTAAGATTTTGTTGTCACTGGCCTTCACACAATACCCCATAAAATAAAAGTGGAATTATGTTTTTTTTTTTTTTTTACAAATTAATAAAAAATGAAAAGCGAAAATATCTTGAGTCAATATGTATTCAACCCCTTTGTTATGGCAAGCCTAAATAAGTTCAGGAGTAACAATTTGCTTAACAAGTCATATAAAACGTTGCATGGACTCACTGTGTGCAATAATAGTGTTTAACAGATACAAATACAACAAGTGTAGACTTTACCATGAAATGTTTACTTACAAGCCCTTAACCAACAGTGCAGTTCAAGAAGATAAAATATTTACCAGGTAGGGTAAAATAAAAAGTAATAATGAAAAGTAACACAATAACAATAACGAGGCTATATACAGGGGGCACCGGTACCGAGACAGTGTGCAGGGGTACAGGCTAGTTGAGGTAATCTGTACATGTAGGTGGGGGCGAAGTGAATATGCATAGGTAACAAACAAACAGCGAGGAGAAGCAGTGAGCAGTGTACATGAGGGGGTCAATGTAAATTGTCCGATTTTTATGAATTGTTCAGCAGTCTAATGGCTTGGGGGTAGAAGCTGTTGAGTTGTCATAGAGCTGGATGAGTTACAGTTTTGACTTAAAGCTGCTCAGTTGTCAGAGAGGAAGGAAACCGGTCAGGGATTTCATAATGAGATCAATGGTGACTTTAAAACAGTTACAGAGTTTAATGGCTGTGATAGGAGAAAACTGAAGATGCACCAACAACATTGTAGTTACTCCACCATACTAACCTAATTGACAGATTGAAAGAAGGAAGGAAATATTCCAAAACATGCATCCCGTTTGCAACAAGCAGCTAAAGTAATACTGCAGAAAATGTGGCAAAGCAATTAATTTTTTGAGCTAAAAAGTGTTATTTTTGGTCAAATCCAATACAGCACATTATATATTTTCATACATAGTGGTGGCAGCATCATGTTATGGGTATGCTTGTAATGGTTAAGGACTGGGGAGTTTTTAAGGATAAAAAAGAAAAGGAATGGAGCTAGGCACAGGCAAAATCCTAGAGGTAAACCTGGTTCAATCTGCTTTCCACCAGACACTGGGAGATTAATACAGCAGGACAATAACCGTAAACAAAAGGCCAAATCTAGTACATTGGAGTAGCTTACCAAGAAGACAGTGAATGTTCCCGCGTGGACGAGTTACAGTTTTGACTTAAATCTACTTGAACATCTATGTCAAAACTTGAAAATGGTTGTCTAGCAATGATAAAAAAAACAATTTGACAGAGCTTGAAGAATTTTGAAAAGAATAATGAGCAAATGTTGCACAATCCAGGTGTGGAAAGCTCTTAGAGACTTACCCAGAAAAACTCACAGCTGTAATCGCTGCCAAAGGTGCTTCTACAAAGTATTGACTCAAGGTGTGAATACTTATGTAAATGAAATATTTCTGTATTTCATTTTCAATTAATTTGCAAACGTTACTAAAAGCATGTTTTTATGTTGTTTTGTGTGTAGATGGATGAGAAAAACATATTTAATCCATTTTGAATTCAGTCTGTAACACCAAAAAATGTGGCGTATTTCAAGGGGTATGAAAGCGCTGCACATGAATGAATGTGTACAGTAGGCTACATGCTGCCGCAAAGGGCAACATTTTGAAAAGCATTTCCCTAGTCCTTGACATGTTATCAGAAGTGAGAAATGCCATCATATTCCTTCAATTCTCTTAATGTTCAAACAATGCCCCTCAACAAGGCAGTTAACCCACTGTTCCTAGGCCGTCATTGAAAATAAGAATTTGTTCTTAACTGACATGCCTAGTTAAATAAAGGTAAAAAAAAATGTTACAGTCCTTTTTAGCACTTTTCTTAAGTGCTGATGAAAGACTGTCTTTGTATCTTATCATGGTATTCATTTCACCTGTTTCTTTTTGTACAGATTGAAGACCCAGAAAGGTACCAAAAGGATTCCTCCATACATTTGTGATTGGATGTGATTCTACTTTGACCCCACAAAACTGAAGATGATGTTGCTATGGAAACTGCTGGTGCTGCAGTCACTCATGGGGTGCCTAGCAGGTAAATAACTTTTGATGCAAGCAAGAGCTCTCTTTGTGAAGTTTTGTGTCTTATTCATATGTATTTTGGGCAGGTTGCAGTGTGAAAGCCATAGTTTAGAATGAAGCTACCTCAAATAACACATGACACAGGGAAACATAAATTCATTTAGATACAAATAATGAGGTTGTAAAATGTATTTAATAATAAAGGAGGTTGTTAAAGTAAATAATTGTATGGTAGGGTGGCAGTCAGTAAAGGTTGACTGCAGTTAGCGTAATCGCTATGAATATAAACAAGGAGATTGGGTTGCAGATATGAAATTAAAGACGGAAATATTTAATGTAATGCATTGATTGCAAAAGAGTGTGAGATTTAATCAGCAGAGGAAAAAATGGCAATGACCTTTGTTCTGGGGTAAACTATGACTGCATCATGTTCATACAGTAGAATGTACTGCAGAGTCAAGGCCAAAAATGTGAAATATTAGACAATGAAAGGTGAAAATAGAAGTTTTGGACTTCTACTGTCACAATCAAATGCTTGCCGCTTGCAGTAACTCGATTTGGCATCATTTGGTTTGCTGAACATAGAAGCTCTCCTCTAATTTTAGTAAAATATACATAATTAGGTTTAAACCATATAAAGGATCATTGATAACATTAACATTGATATCAAAGCTTCATTGTTTCATATAACGGATGGCATCTTTCCCTTTCAAGATGTTTCGATACGTATCTAGATTCATGGTCTCCGATACGATACAGGAACAGTACGTTTTAGCTTTAAACGATTCAGTGTGATTCATTGTGATTTGAGAAAGAATCGATGCGATTTCTTTCTATGTGATACGATTCGATGCACTAACATGTTGCATAAACACATTCATTTATAATTCTAAATCAAAATCTGCTGCTGATGGAGCTCATGAGCTGGACAGCTCTGAGCTGGATTAGTCTGACCTGACTTCTGTGTGTGTGTGTGTGTGTGTGTGTAAATTATTGTCTATGGTGTACAGTGGGGTCTGTAATTATTAACACTCTTCATGAAGATGAGAAATAATGACTGTATAAAATACATAATTCAAATACTGAGCTATATTGTATGCTTAAAAAAATACATGATCTTCTACATTGTAGAATAATAGTGATGACATCAAAACATTGAAATAAAACACATTGAATCATGTAGTAACCAAAAAAGTGTATTTTATATATGAGATTCTTCAAAGTAGCCACCCTTGCCCTTGATGACAGCTTTGCACACTCTTGGCATTCTCTCAACCAGCTTGGAATGCTTTTCCAAAAGTCTTGAAGGAGTTCCCACATATGCTGAGCACTTGTTGGCTGCTTTTCCTTCACTCTGCGGTCCAACTCATCTCAAACCATCTCATTGGGTTGAGGTTTGAGTGATTGTGGAGGCCAGGTCATCTGATGCAGCACTCCATCACTCTCCTTCTTGGTCAAATAGCCCTTACACAGCCTGGAGGTGTGTTGGCTCAATGTTCTGTTGAAAAACAAATGATAATCCCACAAACCAAATGGTATGGCGCATCGCTGCAGAATGCTGTGGTAGCCATGCTGGTTAAATGTGCCTTGAATTCAAAATAAATCACAGACAGTGTCACCAGCAAAGCACCACCACACCATCACACCTCCTCCTCAATGATTCACGGTGGGAACCACACATGCGGAGATCATCCGTTCACCTACTCTGCGTCTCATAAAGACATGGCAGTTGGAAAAATCTCAAATTTGGACTCACCAGACCAAAGAACAGATTTCCACCATTGCTCGTGTTACCTGGCCCAAGCAAGTCTCTTCTTCTTATTGTTGTCCTTTAGTAGTGGTTTCTTTAGAGGAATTCGACCCTGAAGGCCTGTTTCACGCAGTCTCCTCTGAACAGTTGATGTTGAGATGTGCCTGTTACTTGAACTCTGTGAAGCATTTATTTGGGCTGCAATTTCTGAGGCTTGTAACTCTAATGAACTTATCCTCTGCAGCAGAGGTAACTCTGGGTCTTCCTTTCCTGTGGCGGTCCTCATGAGAGCCAGTTTCATCATAGCCCTTGATGGTTTTTGCGACTGCACAAAGTTCTTGAAATGTTCCGCATTGACTGACCTTCATGTTTTAAAGTAATGACGAACTGTTGTTTCTCTTTGCTTATTTGAGCTGTTCTTGCCATAATATGGACTTGGTCTTTTACAAAATAGGGCCATCTTCTGTATACAGTGGCTTGTGAATGTAGTCACCCCCCTTGGCATTTTTCCTAGTTTGTTGCCTTACACCCTGGACTTTTTTGGGGTTTGTATCATTTGATTTACACAACATGCGTACCACTTTGAAGATGCATTTTCTAAAATTGTGAAACAAATAAGAAATAAGAAAACTTGAGCGTGCATAACTATTCACCCCCCCCAAAATCAATACTTTGTAGAGCCACCTTTTGCAGCAATTACAAATGCAAGTCTTTTGGGGTATGTCTCTAAAAGCTTGGCACATCTAGCCTCTGGGATTTTTGCCCATTCTATAAGGCAAAACTGCTCCAGCTCCTTCAAGTTGGATGTGTTCCGCTGGTGTACAGCAATCTTTAAGTCATACCACAGATTCTCAATTGGATTGAGGTCTGGGCTTTGACTAGGCCATTCCAAGACATTTAAATGTTTCCCCTTAAACCACTCAAGTGTTGCTTTAGCAGTATGCTTAGGGTCATTGTCCTGCTGGAAGGTGAACCTCCGTCCCAGTCTCAAATCTCTGGAAGACTGTAACAGGTTTCCCTCAAATTTCCCTGTATTTAGCCCCATCCATCATTCCTTCAATTCTGACCAGTTTCCCAGTCCCTGCCAAGGAAATACATCCACACAGCATGATGCTGCCACCACCTTGCTTCACTGTGGGGATGGTATTCTCGGGGTGATGAGAGGTCTATCATGGAAAACGCCAGACATAGCGTTTTCCTTCATGGACAAAAAGCTCAATTTTAGTCTCATCTGACCAGAGTACCTTCTTCCATATGTTTGGGGAGTCTCCCACATGCCTTTTGGCGAACACCAAATGTGTTTGCTTATTTTTTTCTTTAAGAAATTGCTTTTTTCTGGCCAGCCCAGCTCTGTGGAGTGTACGGCTTAAAGTGGTCCTATGGACAGATATTCCAATCTCCGCTGTGGAGCTTTGCAGCTCCTTCAGGGTTACCTTTGGTCTCTTTGTTGCCTTTCTGATTAATGCCCTCCTTGCCTGGTCCGTGAGTTTTGGTGGGTGGCCCTCTCTTGGCAGGTTTGTTGTGGTGCCATATTCTTTCCATTTTTTAAGAATAGATTTAATGGTGCTCCGTGGGATGTTCAAAGTTTCTAATATTTTTTTAAACCCAACCCTGATCTGTACTTCTCCACAAATTTGTCCCTGACCTGTTTGGAGAGCTCCTTGGTCTTCATGGTGTCGCTTGCTTGGTGGTGCCCCTTGCTTAGTTGTGTTGCAGACTCTGGGGCCTTTCAGAACAGGTGTATATGTATATACTGAGATCATGTGTCCCACAGGTGGACTTTATTTAACTAATTATGTGACTTCTGAAGGTAATTGGTTGCACCAGATCTTATTTATGGGGTGGCAAGTAGCCTAGTGGTTAGAGCGTTGGACTAGTAACCGAAAGGTTGCAAGATCGAATACCCGAGCTGACGAGGTAAAAATCTGTCAGTCTGCCCCTGAACAAGGCAGTTAACCCATTGTTCCTAGGCCATCATTGAAAATAAGAACTTGTTCTTAACTGACTTTCCTAGTTAAATAAAGGTAAAATAAAAAAAATGTAGGGCTACATATGCACGCACCACCACCACATTTTTTTTCTAGATTTTTTTTTTAAACAAGTTATTTTTTTCATTTCAGTTCACCAATTTGGACTATTTTGTGTATGTCCATTACATGAATTCCAAATAAAAATCTATTTAAATTACAGGTTGTAATGCAACAAAATAGGAAAAATGCCATGGGGGAGGAATACTTTTGCAAGACACTGTACCAACCCCTACCTTCTCACAAGACAACTGATTGGCTCAAACACATTAAGAAGTAAAGAAGTTCCACAAATTAAGTTTTAACAAGATACACATTTTCATTGAAATGCATTCCAGGTGACTACCTCATGAAGCTGGTTGAGAGAATGCCAAGAGTGTGCAAAGCTGTCATCAAGGCAGTGGGTGGCTATTTGAAGAATCTCAAATATAAAATATATTTGGATTTGTTTAACACTTTTTTGATTACTACAGTACATGATTCCATATGTGTTATTTCATAATTTTGATGTCTTCACTATTATTCTACAATGTAGAAAATAGTAAAAATAAAGAAAATGAGTAGGTGTGAGTAGGTGTGTCGAAACATTTGACTGATACTGTACATATTACCTCAATTACCTCGACTAATCTTTACCCCCTCAAATTGACTCGGTACCGGTACCCCCTGTATATAGCCTCGTTATTGTTATTTTGTTGCTGCTCTTATAATTTTAGCACGCAAGCGATATTAGCATTTAAATGCTGAAGGTGCTGCGCAGATGTGCAAGATCTGTCACGTTCAGGCCTGATAGTTATAGGCTGGCGTGTTTAGTTTCGTTTTTGGTGTAGGTTTTTTTTGTTCTAGGTGTTGTATATCTATGTTGGGGTAATGGTTCCCAATTAGAGGCAGCTGTGTGTCGTTGTCTCTAATTGGGAACCATATATATGTTTGGGGTTTTTCTATAGGTTTTTGTGGGTTATTGTTTGTACATAGCTTCGTTAGTTTGTTATGTTCAGGTTACGATCTTCGTTTTCATACGTTTTGTTGTTGTGTGCGCGTCATGAGTCCAACACGGCCCGTTCCTGCTCCCCGCACCAGAGGTCCAGTGCGCTTAGTGAGCCCATCGCGGCCCGTTCCTGCTCCCCGCACCAGAGTGCAAGTGTGCTTAGTGAGCCCATCACGGCCCGTTCCTGCTCCCCGCACCAGAGTGCCAGTGCGCTTAGTGAGCCCATCACGGCCCGTTCCTGCTCCCCGCACCAGAGTGCCAGTGCGCTTAGTGAGCCCATCACGGCCCGTTCCTGCTCCCCACACCAGAGTGCCAGTGCGCTTAGTGAGCCCATCACGGCCCGTTCCTGCTCCCCACACCAGAGTGCCCGTGTGCGCGTCATGAGTCCAGTACGGCCCGTTCCTGCTCCCCGCACCAGAGTCCCAGTGTGCGTCATGAGTCCAGTACGGCCCGTTCCTGATCCCCGCACCAGAGTGCCAGTGCGTGTCATGAGTCCAACACGGCCCGTTCCTGCCTTTGGGGGGGGGTACTTTCACGTTCAGGCCTGATAGTTATAGGCTGGCGTGTTTAGTTTCGTTTTTGGTGTAGGGTTTTTTTGTTCTAGGTGTTGTATATCTATGTTGGGATAATGGTTCCCAATTAGAGGCAGCTGTGTGTCGGTGTCTCCAGTTGGGAACCATATATATGTTTGGGGTTTTTCTATAGGTTTTTGTGGATTATTGTTTGTACATAGCTTCGTTAGTTTGTTATGTTCAGGTTACGATCTTCGTTTTCATACGTTTTGTTGTTTTGCCCAGTTACGTTCGTTCAATAAAGCATGTATACTGGATACCTCGCTGCGCCTTGGTCTGTCCCTCACGGAGATCGTGACAAGATCAGGAACAGCCCGCCTACCTTGCGTTGGTCAGTGCATGAAGCTGGGCACAGTGCACAGTTTGACTAGGCTACTGATATTGCCTGGGGTTGTTCTGCATGCAAAATGACTTGTAGGTCAATGACTGTCAACACAATTACATGCAGTTTAATACTGAAGGAGTGGACACATCAGTTGTGAGAGGTATGAGAGGTATTTCATATTTCTGTAAAGTAAAAATAATTTAATATGAGCATTTGGATCAGTTTGCGGTCCACAGACTTTATGCACTTATATCTTAAACATTTGAATTGGGACCGATGCGAATCTACATCTCTACTACTGACCTAAGTGAAGTAGTGTGTAGAATACGTCCTTGCGGTCATAGCACACTCTGTGTGAAAGACATTGGTTAGTTAATGTTTGTTCTTGTGAAGATTACAGATACGATGAACATGAAAGAACCCCTGCTTTCATCCATGCTGATCCGTAATGGAAGTGTTTTTTTGTTAATTTAGTTAATCCCTACATCAAACCTAATACAGTAATCAGAAGAGGTATTATAATATCCCCCTTGAACCCAGTCATCAATGTCCACAGTGCCATTGAAAAAATATTTCAGGGGGAAATAGAGACTCATGGGGAGTGCTCCTGTTCTCCGTCTCTGCCTTTAGTGCCGCAGTGAAAGAAACAGTAAGGCAAACGCTCAAATTTTTATACAGTATAGCAGGGGAACAGGGGGATATGAATCACACAGAAATCCTTATTGTGAGTTTTGGAGTATCCGTCATTCATGTACAGTAAAGCTGAATTATAGCTTCATTATACAATGGGTGTCAGTAGTTCCCCACAGGGCTCTCCTGCATTGATCACATTTTGATGGAGGATTTTAATTTCTCTTGCTTACAAATTGGTGGGGGTCAACGGAGAACATCAGTTGGATTTCTCAGTCTTTAATCAAGAGGCATTATCCTAATCAAGATTTAAAAAATGCTCTATTGATGAAGCACTAGACTCTGGCTCTGGTTCACCCTCCCAATCCAACACTAGACAGTTTTGAGACTGCAAGCCTTTCTTATTCTCATGATTGGGAGTTGGAATTTGATTGTAAAGGAGTCTGTAGAATTCATACTTGTTTTTTGTTCTTATGTGTCATTCAAATCAGACTTTGGCATTCACTCAGCATGCAGTTGGCACTGGCTGATTGACCAGCATCTGATAAGCACAGTTTGTTGCCACAGTACTCATATAGTAAAGCTAGAAGCGCCGCTACCTCTATGGCCAAAAATTATTTCGCACTTGATCTGTTTCTCTTTAAGGACCAATACATAAACTATACTAAGTATGCCAACAAAAAGAGTAATTTACCTGTTGTTGAAAATTACAAGACAGATGTGGGCAAATAATAGAAATGTAGGCTAATAAAGATCATTATGTCTTCAGTGATATACACAACCTTTTATCCGTGTTACATCTGGGAGCAGGTTCTAGTTATTTATTCTTTGAAAGGTGTGATCCCAGTTTGCCATGTACTGTAAGAGAGTCGTCTTTCATGACGTGCACTAGCTGTCTGAATGCAGCTTGTGAAACTGACCGAAAAGGTCAAGCAACCTGGCGAACACCAGTGAAAGGGAAGGTTACCCCTGAAAAGGCAAGGATTCACAGTCAGACTGTACCGAATGTGTTGAGGGGGCCGTAATGATCTCTGTCCCCTGCTAGGCGTGTTCCTTTGTTCTGCTAGTGTGCCTCAACAGGGCTGCCTCCTGTTTCCCCTGCCTGCACTGTGCTGCCTGCGCGTCACTCTCACCCTCACTGTTAGCATCTGATTACCCCAGCGCAGCGCCACACTCTTCCCCAGGACACGCTCAGAATCCTGATACCCTGCCTTTTATTCCTGCTTACACCACCATGATGACGGCCCATGCCTTTACTTAATTTAGCCTTTACGTAAGCTACATACATTTTATTACATAAAATATTATTAGCATATTAGCACAGTTACGCTAAGCAGCACTAATGGTGCTTACAGTATGAACTCTGCCCTGATGGCTTAACGTTTTGCCGCCTGTCCCAGAACCATTGGATTTCCATGCCTAAGATGCTTGATGCGCTCGTGGAGAATAAAAGTGTCTTACTCCATGTGGGCTCACAGGTCTTTATAAAGGCTACATTGCTGTGTAAGTGAAAAAGGACATGAAAGACATGCACACAAAGGAGTTCTCTATGGTTAAATGGTGAATCGTTTTGCATCGTTTTCTTAGTGAGATGACCTTCACAGCTTCAGAGACATTACTGTAGTTGTACTGTCTCTGTGAAAGTCCACCTGTTGTTAGAACCTAGAAAAGAACATGGAACAAAAGAGTGAATGTACTTTCAGGATGCCTTACATTCCAGATCACTTCTCCGAATGAGGATGTCGCATCAGCTTTGCTTTCTCTCTTACGCTTTCTGAGCTGTGCCTATAGATATAGAGTCTGTCTAAAGAAGCCACTCAAATATATGTGCGCATTCTAAAAGGCATGTTAATGAATTAAGGCTGTATGACACCCTTCAAGGATTCCTCTTCTGTTCACCTTTTCCCTGGGATTTCAATAGGGCTGAGGAAGTTATTTTTAAGGTCTTGAAGGACAGAACATGAGAGATCCATAGACATGAAATAGAAGGACAAAGAGGAAAGTCAGTTTTCACACCAGCTGTTCTGTACATCCTGGTGTTTACTGTATTGTACTGTACAGCAGCTTAGGACAAATGTGTTTCAGGAGAGGCTATGCAGAGTACAATATGTGCTATATCTAAACCTCCAAAGGAAATGTCCAATACAAGCCATAGCATACTGCAAACACATGAATATGATTTTACAAAGTCACTTTACAATGCAGGTTTTGTATCATCTTGTGGTATTGATCAATTTCAACACATTTTTCTTTCATGGGTAATACTCAATGTTTTCAGGCAAAAAATGAAACAGCAGGATTCCACAGCAGTCAGTTGATGGCCAAGTTATTCAAGGCTTGTAAAGCAAACCCAGTAGGTGGCATGTAGACAAAGCCAATTTTCGTCCTCTGTTTCATTTCATGTTCATGTAAGAGTGCTGTGTCACCGACCTACTGCTGCTGTTGTGAACAAGTATGCTAATATAGCCGTAAATAGCTTGCTCTGTTTGCTCTCCTTATCCAACGTTGTACACTTTTATGAATATACAGGATTTCTTGGGGTGGGCATAATGGTGTATATATACCTTATGCTACTGCCTTTATCTTCCCCTTGCATTAAGGCCCACACAGCAGGCACTTCATAGCCCTTATCACTATACATTGCACAGAAATTGTTCTCAATATATATCGCTAATAGAAATCTTAATTGATTATACAGTACCAGTCAAAAAGTTTGGACACACCTACTCATTCAAGGGTTTTTCTTATGTGGATGATCTCCACATGGGTGGTTCCCACCGTGAAGCATGGAGGAGGAGGTGTGATGGTGTGGTGGTACTTTGCTGGTGACATTGTCAGTGATTTATTTAGAATTCAAGGCACACTTAACCAGCATGGCTACCACAGCATTCTGCAGCGATACCCCATCCCATCAGGTTTGCGCTTAGTGGGACTATCATCTGTTTTTCAACAGGACAATGACCCAACACACCTCCAGGCTGTGTAAGGGTTATTTGACCAAGAAGGACAGTGATGGAGTGCTGCATTAGATGACAGCCTCCACAATCACCCGACCTCAACCCAATTGAGATGGTTTGGGATGAGTTGGACCGCAGAGTGAAGGAAAAGCAGCCAACAAGTGCTCAGCATATGTGGGAAAGCAATCCAGGTGAAGCTGGTTGAGAGAATGCCAAGAGTGTGCAAAGCTGTCATCAAGGCAAAGGGTGGCTACTTTGAAGAATCTCATATAAAATATATTTTGATTCGTTTAATACTTTTTTGGTTACTACATGACTCCATATGTGATATTATATAGTTTTGATGTCTTCCCTATTATTCTACAATGTATAAAATAGTAAAAATAAAGAAAAGGTGTGTCCGAACGAGTAGGTGTGTCCAAACTGTTGACTGGTACTGTATGTCACAATCACCAAATATCAAAAGCAATTCACATGTATTTAAGGTTTCATTGAATTGCTCTTGACTCCAGCAAAATGTGGTTTCAGTTTGGAAATGTATAAATCAGTTCCAAAATGTTTACAGAATAACGTTATATGGAGTGATGTTAGTGCCATCAGAACTATCACAGATCAGTCTATTTTATCACAATTACATTGTCTGCAATGTGTCTATAGGCAACTGAACACCTAGTTATAGTAATTAACACTTAGCATCTTGCATATTAGTCAGAATCTTTTGAAACTAATTATAGTTTTTCCCTAGCAGCTGAAAGCTATAGTATAATCTCAAAGTAAAAAGCATTGAGCTTCATAATGATTGACTATTTAAAAGCGTGTTGCAGCATTGTAAATAGCCCAACCAACTACCTCATCCCCTACCGTATTTATTTATTTATCTTGTTCCTTTGCACCCCAGTATCTCTACTTGCACATTCATCTACTGCACATCTACCATTCCAGTTTTAAAAGCTACAGTGGGGAAAAAAAGTATTTAGTCAGCCACCAATTGTGCAAGTTCTCTCACTTAAAAAGATGAGAGAGGCCTGTAATTTTCATTACAGGTCACATACAAACAAGCAAGATTTCTGGCTCTCACAGACCTGTAACTTCTTCTTTAAGAGGCTCCTCTGTCCTCCACTCATTACCTGTATTAATGGCACCTGTTTGAACTTGTTATCAGTATAAAAGACACCTGTCCACAACCTCAAACAGTCACACTCCAAACTCCACTATGGCCAAGACCAAAGAGCTGTCAAAGGACATCAGAAACAAAATTGTAGACCTGCACCAGGTTGGGAAGACTGAATCTGCAATAGGTAAGCAGCTTGGTTTGAAGAAATCAACTGTGGGAGCAATTATTAGGAAATGGAAGACATACAAGACCACTGATAATCTTCCTCGATCTGGGGCTCCACGCAAGATCTCACCCGTGGGGTCAAAATGATCACAAGAACGGTGAGCAAAAATCCCAGAACCACACGGGGACCTAGTGAATGACCTGCAGAGAGCTGGGACCAAAGTAACAAAGCCTACCATCAGTAACACACTACGCCGCCAGGGACTCAAATCCTGCAGTGCCAGACGTGTCCCCCTGCTTAAGCCAGTACATGTTCAGGCCCGTCTAAAGTTTGCTAGAGAGCATTTGGATGATCCAGATGAGGATTGGGAGAATGTCAGATGAAACCAAAATAGAACTTTTTGGTAAAAACTCAACTCGTCGTGTTTGGAGGACAAAGAATGCTGAGTTGCATCCAAAGAACACCATACCTACTGTGAAGCATGGGGGTGGAAACATCATGCTTTGGGGCTGTTTTCTGCAAAGGGACCAGGACGACTGATCCGTGTAAAGGAAAGAATGAATGGGGCCATGTATCGTGAGATTTTGAGTGAAAACCTCCTTCCATCAGCAAGGGCATTGAAGATGAAACGTGGCTGGGTCTTTCAGCATGACAATGATCCCAAACACACCGCCCGGCAACGAAGGAGTGGCTAGAAGAAGCATTTCAAGGTCCTGGAGTGGCCTAGCCAGTCTCCAGATCTCAACCCCATAGAAAATCTTTGGAGGGAGTTGAAAGTCCATGTTGCCCAGCGACAGCCCCAAAACATCACTGCTCTAGAGGAGATCTGCATGGAGGAATGGGCCAAAATACCAGCAACAGTGTGTGAAAACCTTGTGAAGACTTACAGAAAACATTTGACCTCTGTCATTGCCAACAAAGGGTATATAACAAAGTATAGAGAAACTTTTTTTATTGACCAAATACTTATTTTCCACCATAATTTGCAAATAAATTCATAAAAAATCCTACAATGTGATTTTCTGGATTTTTTCCTCATTTTGTCTGTCATAGTTGAAGTGTACCTATGATGAAAATTACAGGCCTCTCTCATCTTTTTAAGTGAGAGAACTTGCACAATTGGTGGCTGACTAAATACTTTTTTTCCCCACTGTATATTGTAATTACTTTGCCACCATGGCCTATTTATCCCCTTTACCTTCCTTATCCTACCTCATTTGCACTCTGTGTATATAGATTAGTTTTTTTCTACTGTATTATTGACTGTATGTTTGTTTTACTCCATGTGTAACTCTGTGTTGTTGTATGTGTCGAACTGCTTTGCTTTATCTAGGCCAGGTCGCAGTTGTAAATGAGAACTTGTTCTCAACTTGCCTACCTGGTTAAATAAAGGTGAAATAAAATAAAAAAATAAATTATTATTCTATTAAACCTATTGATCTCTCTAAAGAAAGAGGACGAGAAAACAATCCTTATGTCTATTAGAGCTGAAAGTAGTTTGAGGTGTGATGCCTTTCTCAACTGGCCCTGAAATTGGCCTTCAGTGTGGTGTGGTGATCGGCAGTGCTCTGCTCTCACACTGGGAGGGATTGATTGAGTTCTTAAAGGGACAGTGCTACAAGGTGTGGTTTGTAGTTACACCATAAGCAGGCGAGAAAGGCTATGCTCGAGATGGAAGGACCACTGGATGGATCAAAGCAGGCAAATATGAATATCCATGGACCATGCAAATACATCACATTGGTAACATGGAAATCGCTGTCACTCATGGAAACACATGGAAATATATTGTCACCTCAGCATTATGATGAGTGATTGCTTGCTGTTTTACTGTTTCTGTACTAACATCTCTGGCTGTTGATTGTCAGAGTGTGACAATGGCTTGGCTCCTGACATTTTCTGATGCTCTCCTAAATACTTATTCTATTCATGTCCAACTAGGCATTGTGGTAGCTACGTTCAATACAGGGCTGCTGCCTGCCAATACCAGGTATCCAATTTGATCCATATCCTATTCATGTCTTCTCAAGTCAATGCTACATCAAGCGTATTAATTTTAGCATTTTTCTTCATTCCATTGATGATTATGGTTTAACTGATTTCAGAATAATATGACATTGTCACCTGAGAGGCTCTAATTATGGGATATTTGTTTTCAAATGTAATGACTTTCAAATGTGTTCTCTTTTTTGTCTGAAAGGGATTCTGTCTGTAAATGCATGTCATATCTGTGCCCTATCTACGGGAGATGAATACTCCCCTGTCCCACTGAACTACTCCAGTGCAGGAGAGAACCATTCTTTCTAATAGCTCAGCTGAAGCATGAAAGATATGGGCAGATTTTCTCAATTCCTTGACCTTGAACCCATTTATGAAGTCTTTTTACATTGCCTTTCTCCGAAGAGGCTCGCCTAGACATCCACTCTGGCTCCCAGAGCATGGAGAAATGCATTCCCTCTAAAGTTTTGTATAGCCAGTGTATCTGGACCACTTGTCTTGCATTGTCTCCACGGGCGAGAAAGGAGGAGGAGGAGGAGGAAGAGAGGACAGGATCTCTAAATGAACACCTATGCAGAAGCACAAGAGTCCAGCAGCTGCTAGAAGACACTTGATTCAGCTGGGCCTGGAGTAGTGATGGGGGAAAGAATTATACTGTTACATATAGGGATATTATTTTTGACAATATATATATAGTAATAATTTTTGGGGACAGTATCGGAATATTTTTTGCACTAGTCGGCTGTACCTGCACCAAAACTCTATTTTTCCTTCATAGCTTGTTCTCCATCTTCTATTTAAATAGGGAAACAATTTGTTTTCATGACTGATCAAAACATGTTTTCTCATGGTTCTTTCCGGTCCCTCTGCAGCAGACATATGGTGAGCGATATGTTTGGAACATCGAATCGCAAAACATAGAATCATGAGAATCGCAATGCATATCGGATCGTATCGTGTTAATATCGTATTGTGAAGTCCCAGGTAATTCAAATCAAATCAAATCAAATTTTACTTGTCACATACACATGGTTAGCAGATGTTAATGCGAGTGTAGCGAAATGGTGGCTGTTTAACAGTCTGATGGCCTTGAGATAGAAGCTGTTTTTCAGTCTCTCGGTCCCAGCTTTGATGCACCTGTACTGACCTCGCCTTCTGGATGATAGCGGGGTGAACAGGCAGTGGCTCGGGTGGTTGTTGTCCTTGATGATATTTTTGGCCTTCCTGTGACATTGGGTGGTGTAGGTGTCCTGGAGGGCAGGTAGTTTACCCCCGGTGATGCGTTGTGCAGTCCTCACTACCCTCTGGAGAGCCTTACGGTTGTGGGCGGAGCAGTTGCCGTACCAGGCGGTGATACAGCCGACAGGATGCTCTCGATTGTGCATCTGTAGAAGTTTGTGAGTGTTTTTGGTGACAAGCCGAATTTCTTCAGACTCCTGTCTGTGTGGGTGGACCATTTCAGTTTGTCTGTGATGTGTACGCCGAGGAACTTAAAACTTTCCACCTTCTCCACTACTGTCCAATCGATGTGGATAGGGAGGTGCTCCCTCTGCTGTTTCCTGAAGTCCACGATCATCTCCTTAGTTTTGTTGACGTTGAGTGAGAGGTTATTTTCCTGACACCACACTCCGAGGGCCCTCACCTCCTCCCTGTAGGCCGTCTCGTCGTTGTTGGTAATCAAGCCTAGTGATACATTTGCAGTGTGATTGCGATTGCGATACATTTGCAGTGTGATTGCGATTGCGTCGTCTGTGGACCTATTGGGACGGTAAGCAAATTGAGTGGGTCTAAGGTGTCTGGTAGGATGGAGGTAATATGATCCTTGACTAGTCTCTCAAAGCACTTCATGATGACGGAAGTGAGTGCTACGTGGCAATAGTCATTTAGCTCAGTTACCTTATATTTCTTGGGAACAGGAACAATGGTGGCCCTTTTGAAGCATGTGGGAACAGCAGACTGGGATAAGGATTGATTGAATATGTCCTTAAACACACCAGCCAGCTGGTCTGCGCATGCTTTGAGGACACGGCCAGGGATGCCATCTGGGCCGGCAGCCTTGCGAGGGTTAACACATTTAAATGTTTTACTCACGTTGGCTGCGGTGAAGGTGAGCCCGCAGGTTTTGGTAGCGGGCCGTGTCGGTGGCCCTGTATTGTCCTCAAAGCAAGCAAAGAAGTTGTTTAGTTTGTCTATGAGCAGGACATCGTGGTCCGCGACAGGGCTGGTTATCTTTTTGTAGTCTGTGATTGACTGTAGACCCTGCCACATTCCTCTTGTGTCTGAGCCGTTGAATTGTGACTCTACTTTGTTTCTATATTGACGCTTAGCTTGTTTAATTGCCTTGCGGAGGGAATAGCTACACTGTTTGTATTCAGTCATGTTTCCGGTCGCCTTAAACTGGTTAAAAGCAGTGGTTCGCGCTTTCAGTTTTCCGCGAATGCTGCCATCAATCCACTGTTTCTGGTTGGGGAAGGGTTTTAATAGTTGCTATGGGTACAACATCACAGATGCACTTGCTAATAAACTCGCTCACCGAATCACCGTATACATCAATGTTGTTGTCTGATGCTATCCGGAACATATCCCAGTCCACGTGCTCGAAGCAAACTTGTAGCGTGGAATCAGATTGGTCGGACCAGCGTTGAACAGACCTGAGAACGGGCGTTTCCTGTTTTAGTTTCTGTCTGTAGGCTGGGAGCAACAAAATGGAGTCATGGTCAGACTTGCCGAAAGGAGGGCGGAGAATAGCCTTGTATGCATCACGGAAGTTGGAATAACAATGATCAAGGATTTTGCCACCCCGGGTCGCACATTCGATATGCTGATACAATTTAGGGAGCCTTGTTTTCAGATTAGCCTTATTAAAATCCCCAGCCACAATAAATGCAGCCTCAGGATATGTGGTTTCCAGGTTACATAGAGTCCAATGGATTTCTTTCAGTGCTGTCGATGTGTCAGCTTGAGGGGGGATATACACGGATGTGATTATAATCGAGGAGAATTCTCTTGGTAGATATTGCGGTTGGCATTTGATTGTAAGGAATTCTATGTCAGGTGAACAAAAGGACTTGAGTTCCTGTATGTTGTTATGATCACACCACGACTCGTTAATCATAAGACACACACCCCCGCCCTTCTTCTTACCAGATAGATGTTTGTTTCTGTCGGTGCGATGCATGGAGAAACAAGGTGGCTGTACCGACTCAGATAACGTTTCCTGAGTGAGCCATGTTTCCGTGAAGCAAAGAACGTTGCAGTCGCCGATGTCTCTCTGGAAGGCAACTCTTGCTCGTATTTCGTCTACCTTGTTGTCCAGAGACTGGACATTGGCAATTAGAATACTCGGGAGAGGTGCGCGATGTGCCCGTCTACGTAGCCTGACCAGAAGACCGCCACGTTGGGATCCAGTCTATTGTCCTGGTTGGTGGACCAAACAGAGGATCCGCTTCGGGAAAGTCGTATTCCTGGTCGTAATGTTGGTAAATTGACGTTGCTCTTATATCCAATAGTTCCTCCCGGCTGTATGTAATAAAACATACGATTTCCTGGGGTAACAATGTAAGAAATAATACATAAAAGAAAAAAAAATACTGCATAGCTTCCTAAGAACGCGAAGGGAGGCGGCCATCTCTGTTGGCGCCGGATGTGCCGTAATTCCCAGTCCCAGTTTGGAGGAGTGTTATCTGAGTGATAGGCTGGGAGTGGCTGTAATATGTGAGGCTTGGAATATGAATCTGTGTTGAATGGATACTGGAAGAATTCACAAAGTAGATGCTCCTCTATGCTGGACTCCTTCTGGGCCTTTTTTATTCATGCTGAGGTAAGCTCTGCAAATTCATTTTCTGTCACCTGCTATTGGACATCAGATTAGTTTGGATTTTGTTTTGGGGGGGTGGGGGTTCAAACAGCTATTGCTTTTCAGCATTGCCACCAGACGGTCTTGGGCGGTCAAAGGCAGCCCTATATATTGCATGGCAGGTGGGACATGGAGGGATAGGGAGGCTTCTAAAATGTCGTACCTCAGTCCGCCTTGGAACATGTAAAGATTTCTTTCCCAACTAAAAAAACAAAACAGAAGTTATTTTGAATAAATGTCTTGACTCTCATTGTCAAAAAGAAGATATACTTACCTACAGCTGTGCAGATATTACAGAAACACCTGGGACCAAGTGCCTATAGGTGTATATAATGAACAGAGTTCTGGAGGTAGTTGTAGCTCTACCGGCACAGTGGAATTGGGAAGTTCCATGTTGGATAAATGGAAAATACATGAATGAACAGCAATCATTAAAGAAAGAGGATTCCAGTTGTGTTTACCGCTTAGTCCACATAAGCTTGGGGACCATTGTGGCAGCAATTATAGGCATAATTATACTTTTTATGCAATACCATGCAATTATTTTACACTAACATCACAATTATTATGTTGTTAGTCCTATGTTATGACATTACTAGGGTTGCAAAGGGAGGGTATGTTACTGGAAATGTTCCAGTAAACTACCAGAATTTTTATAACTTTCAAGGATTTTATGTCATTTAACACAATACATCTAGTGGCCCTTTTGGGTACTTCAGATTATCACATGTGTTTGTAATTATCTCGGGCCCTCTGTGTGGCCTTATCACATGTAAAATGTATGAAATAATTAAATAGGATGATTTTAAAATGAACATTTGAATGACAAAGCTGTAAAACATTATCCTAAATATAAACCATCAACTTAGTGAATACCATTGCTGTTTAATATGAGGGTTTCAGCATGAACTATCCTTTATCATTTTTTTACACAGTTTTATTTATTTATGTACATCTTTGTATATAAATGTTTTGGCGCCAAACTGGTGGCAGTTATGAAAAAAGTAAATTGTTTGAGAGTTGCAGAGATAATTGAAAATATGCCATTGTTGCCAGATGCTTTTTTCATGAATTAGGCCATTTTCTCACATGATGCTGTTCAACACACATAAAATATATGCTATATATGAATACATTTTTTAAAAAGTTATTCAAGTATAAATAGCCAAAGTTACCATAGAAGATTCCGGTAACTTTAATAAATTACAGGTAGCTTTGCAACCCTAGATATTACACCCTTGAAGTATGTAGACTACAAAGCCTGAAACTATGCTCAACTTTCCATTTCAGTATAAGCCTAACCTCGGTGTCATAAACTCTGAGAAGGCAATCAGTGGATGTCATTTGCATTGTATTAGACTGACCCCAAGGCACAGCTTTGAGGACACAATCTGCACTAAATATCCAGCTCTTTGGGCCAAGGTTTTCTAGATCAGGAAAAGCACATCTAGGGGAAACTGAGTTTTCAAAAACAAATGGGAGTAATTTAGTCATGTTGAATAATATCTGTTGTCTTTGGTTATTGTAGGGTTGGTCTTTCTGTTTAGGACATAGAGTTTGTGTGGTACTGGGATTTACACTTTTTCAGGAATATCTCTGATTGATTAAATGTTAGACAGACATGTAGGATAAGTCAAAGCCATCAACTGGACTCAGTGAGTTTGCATAAATATGCATCATGCCATCTGCAGCTCAATAAAAACATTCACTGGGTTGCTAATGCTGTTTGCACATAAATTATGTTTTCAATTGTATACTACTGTATCTTCCTTATTCATTTTACATCTGTGATGGAAACATCTGTGATGGCTCAGACCGATGTGTATAGCATGGCTTCTATACATATATATGATGCTGTTCAATTAAACTGTGGACTTGGCACTGTCATTTTGTTTTAGCCAGTGTGAAATTCATACAGTGCCTCTCTTTGCTCTTATCCACTGCCCGTGAAGGATGTAGCTAGTTGTGCTTATGCCTAGACTGCCATGCATGTCAGATGGTCTGGTTGGATGTTAAAGTTCCAGTGGAAAGGCATTCTCTCCAGGCAGTTTAACAATGGAAGGCTTAACATCGACCTCTGTCATTACACTGGGTGGAGCGTCCTACCCCCTCAGTAGCAACCTACCCCCTGGTGCCAGGCTAGGCCAGCTGAGAGGTACGGCTGCTGGAAAGACTTTGTGGCCAATGGCCCCTGGATCTCAGTCCGGATGGACCTGCTGTGCCTGCTTCATTACAATGTGTTTATTAAGACTAGATTAGCATGTGAGATGGACTAGAGTCAATCCTTGACCAGTAATGCTATACTATATTAGGGGAAATACAGGCAGCTTTCTTTTGTTGACTAAATATAGCCAACTCTCCTTGAATATACTGAACAAAGCAAAACATTTAACAAAAACACATTAGCTTATTTTTCTGTTTTCTAGACTTCCTCCTCCTTACAGAGGGAAAGGTAATATGCCCTTCCAAGCTGACTGACTCGTCAATGTTCCTCCTCAAACATGACTACGGTTCTACTCCATTAAAGGATTCATTAGCCAGGGTATCTCGTTGATGACAGTATTAGTGAGAGCTCAACTCCTGTCGATGAAATCTAACACGGTGTCTTAGTAACAGGGAGCCTGCCCGCCTGTCTGCCTCTCCAGGTGCACTCACCTGCTCCTCCTCTGGAGAAGCAATTATTCTTTGTGTGGTAGGATGAAGGAGGAGGCGCTCCCCAGACGGTCACACAGCCAAGCCCTTGCTAATTGGTGATGTTAGGGATTCAGACCAGATGCCAGGAGCTCCTCGCTCTCCTTCTCCTCCTTTTTGCTTTGCTTCCCCTCTTTCTCCACTTTGGTTTAGTTTTGTCAACACTTGCTTTTGATATGTATATCAATAAATGTTTTATTCATGCAATCTAGGAAATCAGTCGGGTTAGCCCCGTGCCCCTCTTTATTTCCTCCCCACAATGATTCACCACATGTGTGTGGGTTCACAGTTTCAAAGGTGTTTTTCTGAAAGGCTGGCACAATTAAACAACCCAGGCGAAAATGAATGATTAATGCAATTGTCAATCTCACACCCGGAGAAAACAGCGCAGGTGAAACTGCAGATCCATGGTATTCTTCTTCTGTTTTTCTGACAGGCTCCAGTATTTTTAATGAGCCTGTGATGCTAATTGAGTGGCTGGGAGGGAGCATTGATCAGCACGGCTCCCGGCAGAACAGCTCAGAGGCAGGGGCAAAGGCAGGGGCACTGGCAGGATGTGCTGTATGGCGCAGGTTTACAGTTCCTGTCTCCCAAAGGGCGTGTGCACCTGTTCCAGAATAACGGCTCTGGCTCTCCCTGTTAATCATCATTTTAAAGATGTGACGTTTAATTTAAACTTCGCTCTACTAAGATCATGTCAACGTTTATTAAGTCTCATAATGACTGTGACAGCAGAGGCCATCTTTGTAAAGAGCAAGTCACCATGACTCATGGATGGTAGTTAGTTTTTTCCCCTGCCTGACTGCCTATCAGTTGCCATGGAACTTTGACTGATGCAAGCCAATTCAAAGTTGACCAAAATAGTAAGCCAATGCAAGTGTACAGTAGGCTGGTGATGTAGTAACTATGCAGTACTACCACACACTGATACTTTACATAATACAGTTGGTGTCTTGGTAAAAAAAAAAAAAAGAATGTTACAGTAACTCCGCCACCTCGTCTATGTGCTTTCCTCATCAATATGTCCTATGGTCATGTAGAGTACAAATGCAAAAATATTCACTGATGAGAACAGAAATGCTATGCACATAGTCAGTACCTGCTTGAAACTTTAGTCAGCTGCCTATTTGGTTGAACATTCTGTTCTGTTTTTATTTCCCCCCCAAACCTGTACAGTAGCTTTATGGTTTAATATATATATTCTCCAGTCTCTGCTGTTGTTACATCATCCATCAAGGGAAAGTAGCATTGTGGACCTGGGATAAACACACAAGTCTGTCACATCACTTGGGACTTCAGTCTAACCAGTAAGGACTCTGATGAGGCTGTCTGTCTGAGAGGAAACAAAACAAGTCCAATTATACCAGCTCAAGTGCAATGCAGTGGGGGCTAGCAAACAATATCGTTTTTTCTGTATTCTCTATCACCGACACCCTCTACTGAAATTATATTCTTTGTAATAATGGAAAATAAGAATTCTGGTGCACACACACAAACATACACGCATCAACTAGATATATAAACCCATTCACTTTTAAATAAATACCAGATAGGCCTACGCACTTGTGAAAAAAATCTGCCAGTCTTCACATACCTGATGAAGGGTTGTGAAATTAGTCATGAATTTATTTGCATCCTTCTTCGCACAAATACAATAGTTTACCACTCAACGATATGCAATATCCATCAGTTCATGTGACTATAAATTGAAATAGGGCCTCTTGACGTGCTAGTCACACACACATGTGCACACACACACCACAAACACAGTGTGAACACATCATTTTGATATTTTATTTACAGAGTGAGAATAGACAGCAGTCTGGAAGCAGCCAAGCCCTTCACAAAGCATTTTCAGTCCACTAAACAGCTCTCACTGGGTGAAAAAATGTAAAGATCTTACCAAAAATGATAATTTCAAGTGGTCAGTCATAAAGGATCTATGTCCAGTTTCTCTTGTCATTGTGGCTACAGTAATTCAAAGGAAATCTCATGTGAGACATTAGATATCAATTACATATCTTTCTTAGAATAATTAATTCATTTTTTTTAGTGCAATGTGTTAAATTCAGTCATATTATTCATTGAATCCAGAACAAATTAGTTTGATCATTTTCTCTCAAGATGAAAAAAAGTCATATCTCCTCCTTCCAGGCTTTTTCTTCTCCGGACTTTATATTGTGATTGACAACTTTCATAAATTAGGTGCATTACCGCCACCGACCTCATTCGTCTTTCAGTCACCCACGTGGGTATAACCAATGAGGAGATGGCACGTGGGTACCTGCTTCTATAAACCAATAAGGAGATGGGAGAGGCAGGACTTGCAGCGCAATCTGCGTCACAAATAGAACTGACTTCTATTTTAGCCCTTGGCAACACAGACGCTCGTTGGCGCGCGCGAGCAGTGTGGGTGCAATAATTGAATAATATAGACTTCTACATTTATTTTGCAACGCGAGCGGTGTAGTCAGCCTGTAAGTGTATTGAGGAACCTGATTATGACCCCATGAAAATTTGATGGAAAAGTATGAAAACACCATCTCTGTCTCATAGCCTGAATTTTGCATGAGAAATGGGGGAAGTGTGTGTGAATGTCACAATTATGAATGCAGCCACCAATTTGAGCCATGCTGGAATTCAGAGCGCTGGGGCTCCTTCTCAGCAAAAGTATTCCCTGGTGCTTTCACCTGACAATTTTCTTCTGCCAAATACCATGCACATGAATTGTGCTATAAAGCTATAATCTTCCTTATTTCTTTGGTCTGGGGTACGGTATGTGAGGCCAGTAGGGAGTACAGTAAAGATAGCTGCATGTGTTCCATGAGGCTTTAATGGTGACCTACTTTCACTGTAGAATAAGATGTACAGTACACTATTATTATGTCTGCCCAGAATGAGAGAGAAGATGATGTGCTGCTTTCATTAACTGTATCACATACTGGCAATACAATATCCCAAATTGGGAACGGGAACGTGTCATAATCAGTGGAGACTGTCACATCTGTTGCGGAAGTGATATGAGTTTAGACTTGCGGCAATTTACTGTAAATTGTCTTCACTCATTAAGTTTACACGTGCTATTTTTTTTTCTAAATCATGTTAGAGCCACTCCCGAATTGTTTTTCCAACAGGCCTAGTTTGAAAACGGGAAGAAAAGATTTTAGGTCTGCAGGGAGTACTGTATCGTAGTTCGGGTTTTTGTTTTGAAATGCATTTTGTCACATTAGCTTATCAGTCAGGTGACGTCTCCAGCATGTTTTTCTGTTGTTTTTCCTTTTTCCTCAGGGGAGGTACCTTAGAGAAGATCCCAAACAGAAACAACAGATGTGTTCATTTTCATTGGAAAGTTCTGGGAAAAATAGAGCTTATCGTTCCCCAAATTAGCATGAAGTCTCAATGACTGCTCACAGGGCATCAAAGGCATGTAATTATAGAAATTGTGCAATTTGTGAGGGTAGGACAAAAGCTACGGTCACAAACACAGGAAATCATTCCCCCAGTAAGGTATTTTTGCTGTTATTGTTTATTTAAACATTGCATTGAATAAGGAAAATTGTTGTGTTTTGAGTGGCTTTGTTATTTACTGCACAATGTAGCATTGATACATCCTGCTGCTAAAAAGCTTTTCTATTCCAGAGACAAAATAAGTGGCTTGGATCTCCATTGTAGAGGCAATATGCACCACCGCTGCAAGCCAATAAGAACACTGACCTTTGATGTTATACACATTTCAGGAACCAGTCATGAATATCTTTTAGCCAGGCTAGCCACAGGCAGGTGTTAAATACACTCTTTGGTTGTGTTTTTTTTATTTTATTCAAAATGACTCCACAGACAGTCCATAGTCATGTCTTGATGGATCTGGTTAGAGCATGAGTCTGCTACTACTGCAGCGTACAGTGGAAATGGCTGAAGATTGGCAGTGTAATGTTGTGTACTGTATAACCCTTGAATCCCATCTAATCACATTCTAGGCCAAAGGTAAGGTGGTTACAAAGGCTGTCACTTGTCCTTTATCCCATGGCTTACTGACACTAAAGGCTTTTGTTAAGTCATGCACAGATAGCCCATTGGATTCCCAGCTGCCCATGGAGTAATGGAGACTTCCGTTCTGTGTGTCATTTCACTGAGAGAATACAAACCACAGCCGAGGAACGCTAACCGCACAACTAATTGCTTAAACGTCTGCAGGGACACAACTACTCCAATAGCACTTTGGGAAAAAAGGATGCAAGTTAAAACGTGTCCCGACTGGTATAAATTTGGAGCTATCCTATTACCGCCTAAATAGCTTTTGAAGACACGTCTCACCTCCGATAATTCTTGTCTCTGCGACGGTGCTGTGACAGACAGAATTAATTGATATGTTTTCTCTGCTTGTGGTTCGTCCCCCCTTATGGTTTTACCAGGTCTGGCCTGTTTGCTGCCTCTGACTAATTGCCTGTTTTGCAAGCAAGTTTGTTGTCTGAGCCTGAGTGTAAGCTGAGTGTATCCCCTGTCTGTGTGTCCCCTATAGAGAGCAGTGTCCTGCAGAGCCCAGTATTCACCAAGCAGCCTGGCAGCATTGTGTTCCCTGTGGACTCCCAAGAGAAGAACAGAGAGGTGGTGTTCAGCTGTGAGGCCCAGGGAAGCCCATCTCCACTTTATCGGTGAGTATGTATTACACAGTGCACGTCTCCCACCACAATCATTTCCCTCTGTTCTGTTCTTGTGGATCGATAATTTTATGTTTGGTGAATTTCATTTCATTCTGATGTAGCACACTGACTGCTGAACACAATTCGTAAAAAATAAATAAATATATACAGTACGAGTCAAAGGTTTGGACACACCTACTCATTCCAGGGTTTTTCTTTATTTTTACTATTATTCTACATGTGGAAAATAGTACAAATAAAGAAAAACCCTTGAATGAGTAGGTGTTCTAAAACTTTCGACTGGTACTGTATATATATTTTTTAGCTCATTGAGATCACGCATACATGAATGGTAAAAGTATTCATCCCACTTAAGAAATAGTATGGAACATTATCTTTCATAATGTGTGGCTCTGGTTATGAACATTATCTGGTTTAAACGTATTGAGGCAGAGGCTCAAAGAGACTGTCCCTTTCGCTCTCTCTTCTTCTTTTCCTGGACGGTTCATTAGTCTATTGAAAGGTTAGTAAGTTGTATCTCTGGCAACTACAAGGTTCAAATCAATCATGTTTGCACACTGAAATTGCTGGGTTGAGATTTAGAAGGATTGGTACGTTTAATACTTGGGATTGAGCCAGTTTAAAGGATGACCTAATCAGCTGTTTCCTGTCAAGGTCGCTGTACAGTCCTGTCAGAGAGAGCACAGAGCCTGGGCTGGGCTGCCTGCCTTCTAAGACTGTCTTCCTTTACGCAGCTGTAGACTAAATCATCTTCAAAGTTCATTAACTGCACATCACAGAATTGTATGCTGTGACTGGCTGATGTAAGAGCGATTGAGCATTACATTTGGCTCTTCCTCTGATATGCTTTAGAACTGTCTGTCCCTACAAACATAAAGCTTCTAAGAGAATATTAACTCTGGAAAGAAGAGGCATTGTTCTCTGGTTCTGAGTCTATTTGGTTTCCTCCAAAATAAAAGTACCATGCAGAAGGCTAAAGGAAAAGATGCAACATTCTACAAACTCATAAGCCACATGGCATGGTATCTTGCCACTGTATGGACTGTATATCCTGTTGAAACATGATTGCATAAAGTATGTGCTTAACAAACGGAGCTGCTATACCAGTGTCCCCCTCTAAAATGATTGATAGCCAATGAGATTATTTGATTATCTGCAGCATGTACATGCACTTGATTAGATGTATTGCTCGATGTATCATAGCTGTGATGTTAAATTATATTCAGGAGTCATTGTCAGGACAATATCTAGTGACAAGACCATGGATTTCATCTTAGTGTGTTAACCTAACTCCCTTTACTTATTCCTTTGTGCAGAACATACCTTGTAGAGCGTAATGCTCCGATGTTGAGCTAAAGACAAGTGGAGTTATGTGTTTTCTCATTATTACCATATCAGTCAAAGCTATGGCAGTTAACATTTTTACATTTTTTATTTAACCTATATTTAACTAGACAAGTCAATTAAGAACTTCTTATTTACAATGATGGCCTACCCCATCCAAACCCTCCCCTAACCCGGACGACGCTGGGCCAATTGTGCACTGCCCTATGGGACTGGTTGTGATACAGCCCGGGATCGGAACAGGGTCTGTAGTGACACCTCTAGCACTGAGATTCAGCGCCTTAGACCACTGCGCCACTCGGAAGCAGTCTTACCTCTCATCCAATACACCCTATTTGCAACAAAAAGACCTTGACAATCCTAAGCTAGCACATTTTTTCCTGTCAACCGGCCTTTTTGAAAGACACATTTAATGCTATGTATTAAAACTTCTCCTTGCGAACGCATGTGAAAATGAGACGGTGTAGCATACGGATAGATTGACAGTGATCTTCTTCTGAAGGGTAGTAAACTCTGCAGTCTTTGTGATTTGTAACAAGATAACTCACTCTTATACATTACTCATAAAATATTTTTCTCTGTCCCCAATTTGCTCTCTTTTAATGTCTTAGAAAGTCACGGCTAAGCATTAAATGAATAACCGCCAGCAAGATAATTAGCAGGCATGTGTTATTAAAATTGTTGGCTCTATTGAGTGCTTTCATTGTGGATTGGTTGCTCACGCTCTCTGTTGAAGAATAATAGAAAACTGTTGAATAGGGTGCTTTCCTTTTTAATGGAATACCATGTTTTCTCTGAAACAAAAATAGCACTTAGTAACAACACATAACAGCCTGCTATGAGAGCTGATGACGACTTCATCTCTTGGATATCTAGGATCATGCTAGAGGCTCTTCTCTTCCTATTGCAGGTTCTCCTTCTGAAAGTCAGAGTAGTTAGAGTAGACTCACTACTGGGAAGTAAAATATTAATGTTGGTACTTGTTTTTCTTGCATTGGAAGTAAGTGAATGGCTGGAGTTGACTTGTGAGACGGTCGGGGAGGACCTTTGCCATAGTGTGTGTAAAGTAATGAGGCTCTGGAGACCAGGGGACTTGTGTATGTACTGTAAGGCTAGTGTGGAGTAGGCATGGTAATGAATTGGGGAATCATTATATATGTTGCTTGTACAAGCAGTGCTGCTCCAATAAGCACTATGCGTTTAATGGCACGGCCATATTGTATTCTGTACATAAGAAGAAAGCCACAGGAAAGGTTTATGATCAGATATTTTTAGGTGAACTACATGTTCCCTTTTTCTCAAGCATTGATACAGAACATGTTCAGGTGTTTATTATCTTGAGTGTGTCTCAGTCATAATTGGCGTAGCGCGACCTGAGTTCTCCCCTCTCTATAGCGAAGCTCTGGGAGAGATAACTCTCAGTCCCGGTCTTTATATAAATGCTTGATATGGTTGGTAGTTGTCTAAATGCTAGATGAAAGAGAACGAAGACATTGACGTCAAATGTTACGCTTTTAACCTGGCATTAACCTTTTACAGTGGACTCTTTATTAGTATGTCTTTTCTCAGCTAAATCATTCAATAAAATAGCTTTTATCTATTCAGGCAGAGCTACACCAACCTAATGGAGATATTCCTAGGAATGCTTTGACAAATTCACCCTATTTGTTGAGCTGTTTGGAATCCATAAAGACAATCAATTATTCTCCTCACTCCAAAGACATAATCATCAACTAATCTCCCTGGACGGTATCATGATTTGCATCGCCCATTTCCCAATAAAGTGATTAAGAATACCTATCATGCTTACTCATATGTGAAATGCCCTTTTAAATTTTTTTTTGTAATAGGACTGGACATTGTTGAAAATACCTACATGTATCAAAGCGTTGTTCCGTCAAGATGTTGTGATGTGCAAATTACGGGTTCACACCTCCATAGTAGGAATTTAGCTGGTATCGATCCCTTTACCCCCCCATGTTGTTTGGTATTGTAACGGCCATTGGGCTCTATGTGGAGGGATTGAGGAATCTGCTGCCTTCATAAGTGAATTATATCCTTCACTGATCACCTCTAACACCAATGATAATCTTGTAGCCTGGTGTAGAATGCAAAAGTGCAGAATGCAGGGTGCTAGTCATTAATTTTAATTGCTGCATCGTAATGATTAAGCTGCATTTTTATGCTGTTTGACTGGGTGTCTAGCAAGATGGATGGCGATGGAGGCTGTGTATTCTTGTTGAGTGGGTTCTTTTCTGCTCCGTGGTGTGCCGGCCGTCAGTGTGGTTCACTACTTAGATTAACGCTAAGCCCTTTCTTCGCTTATTGAAAAGGAATTAATCAAATGAAGGTAGAATCATCATTTTCTTTGTCAGAATCTCATCTTGTCCTAAAGGTAAATGATCTACATTAGAATGGAGTTAATGGTGGGATTCTCAGATTGTCTATCAAATGTTCTGAATCTGACTGCTTTTCATTTTGTTTTTAGGTGGAAACTGAATGGCACCGCAATCACTCCAAAATCAGGCTCACACTATAGCCTGTCTGGAGGCAACCTCCGAATCAGCCATTTGGACAAAGACCAGGATGCTGGAACATATCAGTGCCTCGCCTTCAACTCTTTTGGGACCATCGTGAGCCGAGAGGCCAGTCTAACCTTTGCATGTAAGTCACTAACTATCTTCAGTTCCCTTTCTGATCAAACTGTACTAGCCAGCAGTGTGAAAGCATGTGACATAAAAGATATGTCATTGGGACTTGTGATAGTGTCTCGTGTCCCGCCTGATAAACATGAAAATGTCTCCTTGGGGAGCAGCAGTTCCCAGTGCTGTGATTCCACACTCGCCTTTCTGTCAGGGTGCATCCTAATCCTGATAGAGCTTAAACATGAATCTACACAACTCCAACGCACAAAACTAACTCTCCATCACTTTCCCCAGGCTTGGCTGTTACTCAAAATAAGTAGCAATAAATGCCTACACTACTACATACAGTCTTTATAACACATGACAGACTCTCAAAGATGTTCAGTTAAAGCGTATTGAGCAAAGGAATGTCACCGTAAGTATAAAACCGAATAGAAATCATCTTGTCTCATCATGTGAAAATAATCGTTATTGTTGAATAAGATAAAGAAAGTAATATTTTTGCAGAACTTTAGACATTATGACTGAGACTAAGATCAAGACTGTGGTTTCCATTGAGCTCTTTCCCTATAAACTAAGAACTCAATACTCCCTGCTGCTCCTGCAGTTATTGGGCATCCTTAAATGACGACATTGACAGTGAAGTGAGTGATGGCTTCTTCAGATTGAATTTTGATGCCCCACGTTGGGAACAAGGCCGCTTCATCCCTCACACGCTATTTGTTTTGTCCCTTGGTTGAGCCCAGTCTAACCCCTGAGCAGGAACAATTCGATTCCATAAGGGAACTCCACTGTCACTACAGGGCAATACGGTGACAGTTCCATCAATTGCCAGGGCCTGACCTTACCAGTCTTGGGTTGTTGTCACATATTAAGGCATGCATCTTCTTTATTACTCTTGGTAAAACTTAATTAACTCCACATGATGATTGAATGGTGCGGGTTGAAGAGAATAATTTAAAGGGCAGCTGATATTATTAGAGAGTGTATTCTACAATTTGTTAGAGTAGAGATGAGAGATAATGTCTATGTGGCTCTCAGCTTCAGGTCAACATTGTGATGACAGTACCTGATGTTTCTAGCCACATGTTGCCATCCCAAATGATCAGCAATATTTTAGAGAAGATTCTACTGTAAAATCAGTGAAGAAAGTACTGAAACATTAAAGTAACTGTCCAGTGTTTCCCGATTACTATGAAATATAACCTATAATTAATTACCATAAGCATGTTTCCATCCACAGTTTTTATGCTCGCAAAGTCATAACTTCTAAAAAAAAGTCACGACAGCTGTGATGGAAACAGGACGTTTCGGTACAATCTTATAAATGCCGATAGATCGTTTGTTTGTTCATTCGACATGGTGGGATCTTATTGTGTCGGTACAATTAATTATGTGAGAAATAGCGCTGGAAGTAAACTTGGAGTCGCGATGATATGGTGTGTGGTCCTCCCACTATGACTCAGAAACCATGCAGTTAATTAGGCAACAGATGAAACAAGTTAGGATGAACTTCACAGGGTGGTGAAAGTGCACAGTGATGAGCTTGATGCGCCTTTCCAATAAATATCGAGGGTCTTATTCTGGTGACATGATGATCGATGCTTGACTGCTGTTTGACAAATAAAACTATTCTCGCTCTTTTCCCTAATAACCTCATCTTGTAGACTAGCCTACCCATACAGCCTACCCGCGCTATATCTGTGAGCTGTTGTTGGCTAGACTGCACGTGCCAAGACCAGAGTAGGCACATTTCCTATTTAACTCAACAGTTTTTGTGACAAAATTATGGGTAGAGTTGAAAATGCGATGAAACATGAAAAATTAAGGGAAAAATAACATTTTCTGTGGACTACGTCATCACGCGCTGATTTTTATCCACAACAATTCAGTTTAGTGGAACACACCACTGTTGGGAAATGTGCCTATTTTCTTTATGCATATTTTTGAATATCCACATGAAAATCTGTTGCCAATTGGATGGAAACCTAGCTAATATGAGTGAAATATGAGTCCATGTTTTTAATGAAGTATGTTAAAAATAAGTTTTTCTGTGTTGGAATAGTGTGGGCGTACCCCAACCACAGAAAGGTGTGGGCGGATACCGGATAATTTGTGGATTATACCTTTGGGCACAATATACACAATATACCATGTGTTAATTTCTTATCTGTTTTTATGTTATCTGTGTTGTGTTCTTGACCTTGAAAATGGTTTTCTGTTGATTCACATGTAATCTATGAATGTGATGTTTTACTGTAACTTGCGTATTAGTATATAATACTCTTAATTGGTGCAGTCCAGTCAGTGGCGTAGCGCAGTTTCTCACGGGCCTCCCGCAAAGTTTGAGCAAGGACCTTTATTGTCCAGCATTTTGGCATGTTTTTCTAGATTTAGAACATAAAATAACATTTATAAAGCAAACGTTATCCCTTACGTCTAGCATAGCAAATACTTCAATGTTGCAGAACAGTGATTACCACATTTATTTCAGAAAATTGACAAAAACAAATATTTTAAGAGGGTTAGCCATCAGTCACGGTGCCACTGACAGAGTTGACAACAGATACTCAAAACAGACATATTTTTTCCTCTAAAAATAAAGTTCAGTACCAACATTTGTAAAATATGGAAAATTATTCATTTGAAAATCCCCAATAAAAACATAACCATTTGGTCAGATCTTTCAGGACTGTTTTACGGAGTTGACAAAAATGGTATACTACTTTACTCAAGTGGTGTAAACAGTAGCAATTTAGTTTTTCCTCAGTTGCTTTAAAACCTAATTAAATGTGACATATTTGGACCAAAATTCATACCATAGTCTATATTAATCTATCAGGCAGATGGAGTTGACAGATTATGGTTGTCACCATGGTGATTCCAATATTGTTTGTTTTAATCTATCAAAAGTAGAGAATTTTACAGACCATGAGTGGTTTTTGTTGCATAACATCTAATGAGGGCAAGAATAAGGGGTCCTTGTGGTATAGCTGACCCTGCTCATTCCTGATTACATCAAGCAAATCTCTGGACACATATTTTAGGAATCAAAGTTTTGAGAGAAAGTCACAAAGGGCTATTCCAAGAAATTACATACTATGAATGTTCAGTTAATATACATTTTTGCCTGTTTTTTAAATTTTAAACAGTTTTTTGGAGAGTTTGAAATTGGAACCATTTGCTCCGGACAAGCGCGTTTCCAGGCAAAGAGCTGACATGGAAATGAATAAAAACTAATATTTTCCCTTATAAAATAATGCAACAAAATCCAAAGCTTGTGCCACCCTGTGTGGGGGCTGCGGTGGTGTGTGCTATGTCAGTGAGCCTGCTTCAGCTCAATCAAAAATACATTCTGTCCATGTTCAGATGAAATGAAAGAAATATGTTATTGCTCTTAAAATGAATTCTATGGAGATATGGCTTCAATCAATACCATCTTCTTCCAGAGAAGCGTAATGAAAGTTGGCTATTTAGTGTTATAAAATATGCTCTGTGATTATTCCACTGGAGCTTGACCTTGCAGACTTGAGATAATAAAAAGAGACCAAGAACAATGAACATCAAATACTTCAAGGAGATATGTGTTTCTCTGTCTTTCCTCCTGAATTGGCTTGTTTTAATTGCACAGATATTGAAAGCCTTGTCAGTAAGATCCATAGGAAATGGATCATTGTCATTACGGACGGACTGATGTTGTCTGAAGGACAAGCTCTGCTTCCTAATTCAGTAATTGAGTTCTGGGTAAAGAAGGTAAAAAAATAATAAGTTAAAATCAGCATTGAACGTGAACCTCGTGCATAGTGTTTTAATCATGTTTCTTGTGTACTGTAATCTTTTTAAAACATAATTGTTGTGATGAATTTCCTTAGGGTTATCAAAGAATGCCTGGCTGAACATAAAAATTGTTTAAGGATGCAAAGGATGATTAAATAAGAAGATTTATTTTCTTAGGTTTTTGACAATCTTTCAACCACTGAAACTCATCTTTATCTCATCCAGCCCCTTTCAACACTGTATCAATCCCTTTCCATGTTGTACAACAACTGTCATGTTTATCTCATCCAGCCCCTTTCAACACTGTATCAATCCCTTTCCATGTTGTACAACAACTGTCATGTTTATCTCATCCAGCCCCTTTCAACACTGTATCAATCCCTTTCCATTTTGTACAACAAATGTCATGTTTATCTCATCCAGCCCCTTTCAACACTGTATCAATCCCTTTCCATTTTGACAACTGTCATGTTTATCTCATCCAGCCCCTTTTAACACTGTATCAATCCCTTTCCATTTTGTACAACAACTGTCATGTTTATTTAATTCTGGTGCTAATATTCAGAATAAATTTTATCTCTTAATATTCATGGGATGTATCATTTATTCCTCACAACTTCTTCACACCCTTAGGATATACTCGCCCTGATTGATGTAATGTTCAATTTGTTTGCTCTGTGAATGCAAATCCTCTGATGTTGGAACTGTTGCTTCCTGCCTCGCTCACTTTAAACCAATGGCTAGTTTTCCATCTGCTCATTTCCATGTCTATGAACTTGAAGTGACATTGAGCACAGGCGAAGAGCTGTCTGAAATAAAACATAATAATTAATAATAATTTATTACATTTGTAAAGTGCTTTTCATTATACAAGAATAATCTCAAAGTGCATAACAATGGCACTTTGTTGGACTTTCTTATCAGAAATATCTAAGAATATCTTAAACCAACTGCATCTGCTTACATGTAAGTGATTTGGCAGTCATGCTTGGATATATTTTTTGGTCTACTAGTAATACCCGATGGTATGGTCTCAATTTCAGTATGGACAACAATCAGAAATATGCTTCCTACACTATTAGAAAAAAAAGGTGCTATCTAGAACCTTAAATGGTTCTTCGGCTGTCCCCGTAGGAAAACCCTTTGAAGAACCCTTTTTGGTTCCAGGTAGAACACTTTTGGGTTCCATGTAGAACTCTTTCTACAGAGGGTTCTACATGAAACCCCAAAAGGTTTTACATAGAACCAAAAAGGGTTCTGCCTGGAACCAAAAAGGGTTATCCTATGGGGACCACCGAAGAACCCTTTTTGGAACCCTTTTTTCTAAGAGTGTACAGTGTAGTTTCAATAGGTACATATTCTTCAGTTGGAAAAAGTTATGTTCCTCTAGATATTCTACTGGACCGTCAAGGTTACCCCCATGAGAGTGGCGGTGCTCCAAATAATTTGCCGTTACCCTTCCCTCTCTGAACTTTTGATGGATGATGGTGCTGCCGGTGAGGAGTTGGTCCTGTCTGCTGGCTGAGGCATGGCTAACTGATGAATAGAGGGCCACTCTCTCACTCAATACCGTCTGGCCTTGATAAGTATTTCTATTGATTCATTATCAGTGATTATGTAGAAGATGTACACCCATAATTCATACTGATGAATAGCTTGTATATCCAATGTGTCTGAGTCACAGAGTTCAGTTGTTACGTGGAAACTACTTCAAAGGCCATGCTTTGAATGTGATATGTAGTTAAACAGTGTATTCAAGTTTTGACTAGTGTTAGACTGAAAACGTACCAATCATTTGTTATAGAAAAGGTATTTGTTGGCAATGGAAATGGAAATGCGGGTCCAGATTAAAAGTTAGTAAAGAAATCTTTTATATACACTACCGGTAAAAGGTTTTAGAACACCTACACATTCAAGGGTTTTTCTTTATTTTTACTATTTTCTACATTGTAGAATAATGGTGAAGACATCACAACTATAAATAACACATATGGGATCATGTAGTAACCAAAAAAGTGTTAAATAACTCAAATAGCCACCCTTTGCCTTGATGACAGCTTTGCACACTCTTGGCATTCTCTCAACCAGCTTTATGAGGTAGTCAAATGGAATGCATTTCAAGTAACAGGTTAGCCTTCTTAATGCGTTTGAGCCAATCAGTTGTGTTGTGACAAGGTAGGGGGGTATACAGAAGATGGCTCTATTTGGTAAAATACCAAGTCCATATTATGGCAAGAACAGCTCAAATAGCAAAGAGAAACAACAGTCCAACATTACTTTAAGACATGAAGGTCAGTCAATATGGAAAATTTCAAGAACTTTGAACGTTTCTTCAAGTGCAGTCGCAAAAACCATCAAGCGCTATGATGAAACTGGCTCTCATGAGGACCGCCACAGGAATGGAAAACCCAGAGTTACCTCTGCTGCAGAGGATAAGTTCATTAGAGTTACCAGCCTCTGAAATTGCAGATCAAATAAATGCTTCACAGAGTTCAAGTAACAGACACATCTCAACATCAACTGTTCAGAGGAGACTGCGTGAATCAGGCTTTCATGGTCAAATTGCTGCGAAGAAACCACTACTAAAGGACACCAATAAGAAGAAGAGACTTGCTTTGGCCAAGAAACATGAGCAATGGATATTAGACCGGTGGAAATCTGTCCGGTCGGGAGTCCAAATTTGAGATTTTTGGTTCCAACCGCCGTGTCTTTGTGAGATGAGGTGTGGGTGAATGGATGATCTCTGCATGTGTATTTCCACCGTGAAGCATGGAGGAGGAAGTACAATGGTGTGGGGGTGCTTTCCTGGTGACACTGTTTGTTTTATTTTCTTTTTATTCAAGGCACACAACCAGCATGGCTACCACAGCATTCTGCAGCGATACGCCACCCCATCTGGTTTGCACTTAGTGGGACTATAATTTGTTTTTCAACCGGACAATGACCCAACACACCTCCAGGCTGTGTAAGGGCTATTTTACAAAGAAGGAGAGTGATGGAGTGCTGCATCAGATGACCTGGCCTCCACAATCCCCCGACCTCAACCAAATTGAGATAGTTTGGGATGAGTCGGGCCACAGAGTGAAGGAAAAGCAGCCAACAAGTGCTCAGCATATGTGGGAACTCCTTCAAGACTGTTGGAAAAGCATTCCAGGTGAAGCTGTTTGAGAGAATGCCACACATGTGCAAAGCTGTCATCAAGGCAAAGGGTGGCTATGTTGAAGATTCTCAAATACAAATATATTTTGATTTGTTAAACTTTTTTTTTTTTTTTTTTTAAACACTCGTTACTAAATGATTCCGTATGTGTTATTTCATAGTTTTGATGTCTTCACTATTATTCTACAATGTGGAAAAAAGTCCCTTTCCCCTTTTTTTCATCTGGGCTCTAGATTTATACGAGCCCTGTTCATCCAGAGATTTGAGAATCATAGATTTACTGAACATGGTGTGAAACTCCCACTAAGTCACAAGAGCAGACCACAAGCCCTGGAGGATATACAGTACATGAATCCCTCATTTAAATGTGAATAATTCCTAATCATTACTCTTCAGCTGTTGTGATAATGTGTATAGAGAGAGTACAGTAAGCTGAGTTAATGAAGGGTAAATATCTACCAGCTATTTAAACCTTTTCCTTAATAGAATGCAGGTACTGTATCTGTACAGTATGCAGTTGCGTCAGATATCATGTGCATTTCTCCACTTTGTGGCTTTGAATGCTTCTTCTTTGATAAGAACAGAATGAAAAGAAAGATAAGTCATTACTGCACATTTGAACCTACTCTATGATGCAATGTCAGATCCAGTTAACCCAGGTGCAGTAAGTTAAGCGTGCAAAGAGGGGTCTAACTTTCAATCCCCTGCAAATCCTCCGGGGTTGGTTTCTGAGTTCAGCGGAAAGGGAAGGATGTGGAAACCATCAAAAGCCTCCCCAGGATCTCGACCATCAAGGAGACCTAGCTATAGCCCCTACACAGACTGCTGTGAGGAGAAAGTCTACCTCACTCTATACCTCAAATAGAGATTCTGTGGCCAAAGTGTCTTAAAATATCAAAATTGCTTTCCGAACTGAAGGGGTAGAGAAGACTAGCAACAACAGATATAGTACTATGGTCCATGTCAAACAAAAACCGATCATCAACAAAATGTCATATCTGATAGCAACACATCTACTTCCAAAGATCAAGTCATGATGACAAACTTATTTAAATATGTGGTTTATGGTGTGCGATAGGCACTAGAGTAGAACATCATTGAAATAGACCCTCAGTCCCTTTAGCTCTGCCCCCATCACGGTAGTAAATCGTACCTCCAGGAGTTGGTTGCGTAATGAATCCCATTGTTCCGCTTGGACAGCCTTGTTGAAGTATGATAAGTTGTCCTGGCATTTAGAATGCTCATATAGCTGGGATGTGATCATCAGGTTCATCTGGATCATTGTGTGTAATGTCATCCCACCCTTAAAATAATGGACGCTAATTGGATAAAGAGTCACATTCAAACTGTGATTTATTATAGTTAGCTGGTTCCATTATGGACATAGACCTATGTTATTGTATTGCTAGTGTCTTCTGTTTTTCCGCTCTCGTGTGTATGTTTAGATAGAATCGAAAGACGTAACCAGTCTTGATACTATGAAGCAATTTTTTCTCACTTGATTTGTATTTATATATTTCCTTTTTTATTTCTCAAAAGAAATCATGGCGAAGAGTAGTTCAATGACAACACATACAAGGTCTGTCTTTTTTGTTGTGACTGATGTGAATTATTTGAAATGTCCCTTGAAGGCTGACTGCATGCCTTCTTTTGAACAAAAAGAGCACGTGCACAGCTGTGTGCCTAGAGGAGCATGCATTTGGTCAAGTCCTTCCCCAGCACTGGCCCCTCTGACTCTGCAGAGGCTCCTCTTAAGACATGGGCTGTATCATACTGTATTAAGGATTTCTGCTTGGCCCTTTTTGCAACAGTGGTTTGTTTGCTCTGTTTTGGCTTTTAGGACAGGAGGGGGCACAGGGCATTTTACCACTATCCTTCTTTTTGTATGTGTGTGTGTGTGTGTGTGTGTGTGTGTGTGTGTGTGTGTGTGTGTGTGTGTGTGTGTGTGTGTGTGTGTGTGTGTGTGTGTGTGTGTTTATCAGGATGATCAAAAAATGGCCTCCTGCACTTGCAGTGAAGTGGTCCCGGTACTGCTTCTTTTTACTACGATGGCTTTTATCTCGATCCCAAATAATGCCCAAAAAGATACTTTGTTAAATTAATTCAGCACCTTAGATGTCCAATGCTTTTGTCCACTTTGTTCCTTTAGGCTCTCTATTTCCTAGGCTCTCTGTGGCTTTTATCTAGCACCCCATCCTGTGTTGAGATGAAAGAGGGCGGCAGTGCCACTCCAAACCTTTTGTTACCAATCCCCCGGTACCAAGATTGGACCAATATAGACACAGAATTACCTCCATGGGCCCACATGCACGGGACATCGGCAATCATTCATTAAATTTGTGTTTTGATAGAGAAAAGTCAAGCAGTCTACACTTCCCAAATAGAGAGTTCACTTGCAGACAATTATGCCCAGTCAGTCCAGAGATCACATTGTCTTTTACCAATAATACTGTCTATAGTTGAAATTTAGAAACACTTTGAACTCCCATAACATATGAAACAGTTTTGTAGGTAGTAGAATATGTTCAGAATAGAATGTATTCAACAAAAAGTATTCAAAAATGGGATAAACGTACTGATTTTCTACTGGTGTGCAGTTTAATGGTACGGTATCAACAAAATGCATCTCTCTTTTTACAGTGAGAAAGAAAACATGAGATTCATTCATTCCTTTTTTTTCACCAATTCAATTGCGGAGGTAGATGCATATAATTGACTCCAAATTGCCAAATCTCATATTAATCTGTGAGAAATTGCAAGGAATATATTTTCTTAATAGAGCTTAAGAGTCTCAAATAGCTATTAGCAAAAGTGTGTTCCTGCTTGGGTTCAGAGGAGATTTATGTTTTAAGAAATAATTACAGCCTGCCTCCTAATAGACTTGTCCCATAGTCAGTATGACATATATTAGCTGACCTTATAGTCCTCTTCATAAATCAGTGAGCCCAGTAATTTTACATTTAAATCTGCTCCTGGAGCAGAACTAATCAGCAATATAGTTTCAAAGCAGGTTGGGTTGGTTGCAGAGAGAGACACTCAAGACTTTTCCATTGAGTCGCCCTGGAAAGATAGCTTTCATTCCTGCATCGCTGCTCGAGGTGACATGACAATATGGAGCATATTACAGAGTAAGGTTAATTAAGGTTAATTAATCAAATTTGAACAATAGGTGCTCTTAAATCTGCGATATCACCCGTTATCAAATAAATGTCCTGTTGTTCCCTGTGGTAGAAAGATACAGTATGAATGTCCTTCTTATCGCTGTCTGTGTCCCCAATGGTCAAATTCTTTCTAACTTGGCCCATTTTTGTGTAGACAGGTTTCATTGCAGTAAATTACCACTGGTTAAATTCATACTGTCCCCACTTTAAACAGTGTCAATACAAATAAACAAAATGGAACATTCAGTAGTGTTTGGGAAATATCGATGGGGAGAAGAGGAAATCAGGGGAATTTGCTCGACTGCTGCTGTTTTGTCTTTGTGTGATATATACAGTACCTGTCTGTGCAGCTTTTTTCCCCAAAACAAATGTATCTGTTTTGCAGAACTGCTCCTGTCATGTCTGTGGTAGGTATGGCATTATTCCAAATCGAATCACTGCTCACAGCCTCTTGAAAGGAATTGAGAGGTTCCCGATTGCAGTTCCCATATTTATCCAGGTCCCACCTGAGACACTCTGCACACTCATCCATGAAGACTGTTCTTTGCTCTCTGAATTACCTTTACCCAGATCCGCCAGGCAACAATAGCGAGGGAAATTGTTGCGACCTGTTATTGTTTTCCATCAATTGTCAAACATAAATTAGTTTCAATAAAAAGGTAATTTTAGTTTCTAAGCCATTTTTGAATTGCTTTGTAATGTTTGCGGTAGTGAGAGTGATGAATAAAACACAATCGAAACCTGATAACCACTGGAGCCATTAAAATCCTTCATGTGTGACTTAGGCTAAGCAAAATACTTTCTGCATACTGGAGTCCTTATTTGTTTCGTAGCCCCTATTTATCTGGGCCTTATTGGTTTTATCTGCAACATTTTGGGTCTAATGCTGCTTTTTGGATGTTCCAAGACTATGAGTTCATAATTTCAGACGTAAAATTACATGATGAAAGTTATTTTGCCGTCTGCCTCAGCTGTGATATTTTTTTGGCAGGCTCAGCCGTGCAACAAGGACTGTAATCTAGTTTGGTAATAATCATGTGGTAGTGATTCTTATATGGTTGCATCGTGTTGTATATGCTGTTTGATACCCTATTAAATATCCAAGATGTAATAGAAGGAGTGCTAATCAAATGATTGTTTGTGTAGACTGTTCAATTGATTAAACAATGTTTACTGCAGGGTTCCCCAACTGGCGGGCCGCAAGAAATCGGCTGCAAGACTGCCCAAACAGATATAATATTTGACTATATAACATAATCATTTCAAACCTGCTGTACATTTATATATGATCATGTGTCTCTCTTCCAAGACACCATTGTAGCTTTGTGTTTAGCGGTTTTCTCATGGTCATTGAATGACCCCCTTCCCTTCTAAGTTCCAGTCCAAGTTTGTTTATTTGGCATATACACATGATATAAAAATAGTACACAGTGCAATGAGATGCTAACTTGCAGGTTCACCTCTCGTCAATGCAACAACAATAGATAAAGTATGTAGCTAAGTGATTAAAAAGAGTAAAACAAATAAAAGCTCAATGAAGTAGATCCTGTAGATCACTTCATTACTCCCTTCTTGTTTACAAAGCTCTGCTCCACAAGCGTCCAATATACTTCACTTCCCTGTTGAAATATACATATATGAGATACTAAACCTGTTTGCAGGGTTGGTTAACTCTCGAGGTCCCGCTTGTCTCCACAACATTTGGTAAATCCAACATTTGGTAAAAAAAAAAATGTTTAAACACACCACAGTTATGGAATGCCTTACAAAACAAATTACACCTGGATTTCTTGGTGCCAATAGGGCAGTTTAAAACTCTGTTGTTAAATTAGTTCACTTGAAGTGTCCAATTGTTTCAATTAATTGTTATAACTTGTATTTATCTGATGTTATATATTTATATCTGTCTTGTAGTTTTTATATTTTTGTTGTTGTGTTGATGGAGTTTGTCATCAGGGCACCATTGCAAATGAGATGTGGTCTCAATTGGGCTTCCCTGAATAAATAAAAGTAAATACAAATAATTTAACCAATTTAATAATTGGCCATTTTTTACAAATAGTTGCATAGACTATATGGAAATAACAGACATGAGACAAGCATGTTTACCTGCAGAATGGAATAAGACCCCTATGATTAATTTCATTTTGTCTATTCTACCACCTCAACATTTCCCATTTTAAACAGGGTTAAATATCTAGTTGTAGTAAAGTTCAGCTTCAGTCCAAAGGGGGGCACTACTTCAGTCAGAAAAGCGTTCTCTCATCTCTTCAGTCTCAGAACAAACATTTCGCTACACTCGCATTAACATCTGCTAACCATGTGTATGTGACAAATTTGATTTGATTTGAGCTAGCTAGCCAGCCAGTAGCTAGCAAAGTGGCTAGCCAGCCAAGCTAGCTACAGAAACGAAACCCATTAAATACACTCACTGGAAATAAACACTTTTCCTAATATCATGACTTATATCAAAATCCTTAGCTTGCCCATTTACTAAATATACTGTTATATAACTCTGTCTGACACCCAATAGCTAAAGGAGGCTGAGCGCTAACACTAGCTTATTAACATTAGCTACCACCTTCCCTGCACAAACCTGTGGCTAACTCTGCTGTAGCTGCAATTTCACTTTCTGTCTGTTCTGCCCTCTCAATCACTGCTGCCTGCTCATGCTCAACCTGCTCGCCTTTTCTGCCTCTCTTTTGGAAAAGTTCAGAATAACAGGCTTTTTGCTGACTGATGACATTGACTCCTAAACGATGCTGTAGGTCTGGGGGAGAGGTCAAGGGATGTGAAATCTCGACCAAATACAATATATATATATATATATATATATATATATATATATATATATATATATATATATATATATATATATATATATATATATATATATATATACACAGTTGAAGTCGGAAGTTTACATACACTTAGGTTGGAGTCATTAAAACTCGTTTTTCAACCACTCCTCAAATTTCTTGTTAACAAAATATAGTTTTGGCGAAGTCGTTTATGACATCTACTTTGTGCATGCCACAAGTAATTTTTCCAAGTTGACTGTGACAGCTTGGAAAATTACAGAAAATAATTTAATGGCTTTAGAAGCTTCTGATAGGCTAATTGACATAATTTGAGTCAATTGGAGGTATACCTGTGGATATATTTCAAGGCCTACCTTCAAACTCAGTGCCTCTTTGCTTGACATCATGGGAAAATAAAAAGAAATCAGCCAAGACCTCAGAAAAGAAATTGTAGACCTCCACACGTCTGGTTCATCCTTGGGAGCAATTTCCAAATGCCTGAAGGTACCACGTTCATCTGTACAAACAATAGTACGCAAGTATAAACACCATGGGACCACACAGCCGTCATACCGCTCAGGAAGGATACGTGTTCTGTCTCCTAGAGATTAACGTACGTAAAGTGCAAATCAATCACAGAACAACAGCAAAGGACCTTGTGAAGATGCTGGAGGAAACACGTACAAAAGTATCTATATCCACAGTAAAACGAGTCCTATATCAACATAACCTGAAAGGCCGCTCAGCAAGGAAGAAGCCACTGCTCCAAAACTGCCATAAAAAAGCCAGACTACGATTTGCAACTGCACATGGGGACAAAGATCGTACTTTTTGGAGAAATGTCCTCTGGTCTGATGAAACAAAAATAGAACTGTTTGGTCATAATGACCATCGATATGTTTGGAGGAAAAAGGGGGAGGCTTGCAAGCCAAAGAACACCATCCCAACCGTGAAGCACGGGGGTGGCAGCATCATGTTGTGGGGGTGCTTTGCTGCAGGAGGGACTGGTGCACTTCACAAAATAGATGGAATCATGAGGGAGGAAAATTATGTGGATATATTGAAGCAACATCTCAAGACATCAGTCAGGAAGTTAAAGCTTGGTCGCAAATGGGTCTTCTAAATGGACAATTACCCAAAGCATACTTCCAAAGTTGTGGCAAAATGGCTTAAGGACAACAAAGTCAAGGTATTGGAGTGGCCATCACAAAGCCCTGACCTCAATCCTATAGAAAATGTGTGGGCAGAACTGAAAAAGCCTGTGCGAGCAAGGAGGCCTACAAACCTGATTCAGTTACACCAGCTCTGTCAGGAGGAATGGGCCAAAATTCACCCAACTTATTGTGGGAAGCTTGTGGAAGGCTACCCGAAACGTTTGACCCAAGTTAAATAATTTAAAGGCAATGCTACCAAATACTAATTGAGTGTATGTAAACTTCTGACCCACTGGGAATGTGATGAAAGTAGTAAAAGCTGAAATAAATCATTCTCTCTTATATTATTCTCACATTTCACATTCTTAAAATAAAGTGGTGATCGTAACTGACCTAAGACAGGGAATTTTTACTAGGATTAAATGTCAGGAATTGTGAAAAACTGAGTTTAAATGTACTTGGCTAAGGTGTATGTAAACTTCCGACTTCAACTGTATGTATCTATACAGTACCAAACAAGAGTGTACAAAGCTGTCATCAAGGCTAAGGGTGGCTACTTTGAAGTGTCACAAATATAAAATATATTTTGATTTGTTTAACACTTTTTTGGTTACTACATGAATCCATATATGTTATTTCATAGTTTTGATGCCTTCACTATTATTCTACAATGTAGAAAATAGTAAAATAAAGAAAAAACCCTTGAATGAGTAGGTGTGTCCAAACTTTTGATTGGTACTGTGTATACAGTGCCTTCGGAAAGTATTCAGACCCCTTGACCTTTTCCACATTTTGTTAAGTTACACCCTTATTCTAAAATGGATTAAATAAAATAAATTCCTCAGCTATCTACACACAATACACCATAATGACAAAGCAAAACTGTTTTTTATAATTTTATATTATAAAAAAATCGAATTTGAGCTCATGTGCATCCTGTTTCTATTGATCATCCTTGAGATATTTCTACAACTTGATTGGAGTCCACCTGTTGTAAATTCAATTGATTGGACATGATTTGGAACGGCACACACCTGTCTAGATAAGGTCCCTGTCAGAATGGCTTGGTGTAGTAGTGCAAAAGAGTCAGGTGCTGGATGAGCAACACAACGTAGTTTACTCAAAAATATTTACAAAGTAGAAACAAATACCAAGCCCACCAAATGGACTGACATAAATTGGAACAATAACGCACACAAACATGGGGAAAACAGAGGGTTAAATAATGAACATGTAATTGGGGAATTGAAACCAGGTGTGTGTAAAACAAAGACAAAACAAATGGAAAATGAAAAGTGGATCGGCAATGGCTAGAAGGCCGGTGACGTTGACCGCCGAACGCCGCCCGAACAAGGAGAAGGACCGACTTCGGCGGAAGTCGTGACAGTCCCACAGTTGACAGTGCATGTCAGAGCAAAAACAACGCCATGAGGCCGAAGGAATTGTCCTTTGAGGTACAGATCTGGGGAAGGGTACCAAAACATTTATGCAGCATTGAAGGTCCACAAGAACACAGTGGCCTCCATCATTATTAAATGAAAGAAGTTTGGAACCACCAATACTCTTCCTAGAGCTGGCTGTCCGGTCAAATTATGCAATCGGGGAGAAGGATCTTGGTCAGGGAGGTGACCAAGAACCCAATGGTCACTCTGACAGACCTCTAGAGTTCCTCTGTGGAGATGGGAGAACCTTCCAGAAGGACAACCATCTCTGCAGCACTCCACCAATAACACCTTTTTGATAGAGTTGCCAGACGGAAGCCACTCCTCAGTAACAAGGCACATGACAGCACACTTGGAGTTTGCCAAAAGGCACCTAAAGACTCTCAGACCATGAGAAACAAGATTATCTGGTCTGATGAAACCAAGATTGAACTCTTTGGCCTGAATGCCAAGCGTCATGTCTGGAGGAAACCTGGCACCATCCCTACAGTGAAGCATAGTGGTGGCAGCATAATGCTTTTGGGATGTTTTTCAGCATCAGGGACTGGGAGACTAGTTAGGATCAAGGGAAAGATTAACGTAAAAAAGTACAGAGAGATCCTTGATGAAAACCTGCTCCAGAGCACTCAGGACCTCAGACTGGGGCGAAGGTTCACCTTCCAACAGGACAACAACCCTAAGCACACAGCCAAGACAATGCAGGAGTGGCTTCGGGACTAGTCTCCGAATATCCTTAAGTGGCCCAGACATAGCCCAGACTTGAACCCGATCAAACATTTCTGGAGAGGCCTGAAAATAGCTGTGAAGTGACGATTGAGAGCATCTGCAAAGAGGAATGGGAGAAACTCCCCATATACAGGTTTTCCAAGCTTGTAGTGTCATACCTAAGTAGACTTGATGCTGTAATCACAACAAAGTACTGAGTAAAGGGTCTGAATAGTTATGTAAATGTGACATTTCAGTTTTTATCTTAAATGAATTAGCAAACATTTCAAAAAAATCTGTTTGCTTTGCCATTGTGGGCTATTGTGTGTAGATTGATGAGAGAAAAAAACTATTTTATCAATTTTAGAATAAGACTGTAATGTAACAAAATGTGGAAAGCAGGCACTGTAAGTTGCATGGACTCACTCTGTGTGCAATAATGGTGTTTAACATGATTTTTGAATTACTATTTTTATTAGTATTATTTTTATTGGACGATCAAAGGTTCGGGGCTGGACCAAAAACATCCGGGCTGAAGCTAATGATGCCACTGTGTGTGACATTATTCTCACATTGAGGCTTGGGATCCCTCAGTAAACACTCAATCACAGGGGGATTTAGCCTGAGGCAGAGCTTAAGGCTGTTTACCGCCCCCAAATGTGTATACGTACAGCACAAGGCAAGGCTCACAGGGATTTCCATCATGACTATTCATCTCCAGCTAAATATACACTACGTGGCCAAATGTTTGTGGACACACCTTCAAATTAGTGGATTCAGCTATTTCAGCCACAACTGTTGCTGATGGGTGTATGAAATTGAGCACACAGCCATGTAATCCCAATTGGCAAACTTTGGCAGTAGAATGGCCTATACTGAAGAGCTCAATGACTTTCAATGTGGCACAGTCATAGGATGCCACCTTTCCAACAAGTCAGTTCATCAAATTTCTCTCCTGCTAGAGCTGCACGGTCAACTGTAAGTTATTTTATTGTGAAGTGGAAACGTCTAGGAGCAGCAACTGCCCAGCCGCAAAGTGGTAGGCCACACAAACTCACAGAACGGGACCGCAGAGTACTGAAGCTCGTGGCGGCGTAAAAATCATCTGTCCTCGGTTGCAACACTCAATACCAAGTTCCAAACTGCCTCTAGAAGCAATGTCAGCACAAGAACTGTTCGTTGGGAGCTTCATGAAACACAGTGGGTTTGGCGGATTCCAGGAGAACGCTACCTGCACAAATGCATAGTGCCAACTGTAAAGTTTGGTGGAGGAGGAATAATAGTCTGGGGCTGTTTTTAATGGTTCAGGCTAGGCCCCTTAGTTCCAGTGAACGAAAATCTTAACGCTACAGCATACAATGACATTATAGACGATTCTGTGCTTCCAACTTTGTGGCAACATGTTTTGGGGAAGGCCGTTTCCTGTTTCACCTGTTTGTAGCATTAAGATTTCCCATTCACTGGAACTAAGGGGCCTAGCCTGAACCATGATAAACAGCCCCAGACCATTGTTCCTCCTGCACCAAATAAGATGTTTGACGAGCAGGTGTCCACATACCTTTGGCCATGCAGTGTACTTCTCACTACTTTCTTGTCTGACCAATGTTTACTTTTGATAAGTTAGATGTTAGATGTGAAGCACAGTTGCAGCACACCTGAGATTGTTCAATTTGACCCAAAGTTAGTCTTTCTTTTCTTTTGATTTCTCAAATGTGTATGCTCTGTTTTCTTGCTCTGCACAAACATGTTGTTTTTGTTTGTTTTGTCTTGCACACTATCAAAGATTTGTCGGGCCACAATCCAGCAGGGAGTATTACATAATGCTTATTATTTTTCAGACATGGAAAACTTCAAGACCCACAGAAGAAGCTCAGTGTCAGTTCGCGAGGGACAGGGGGTGGTTCTGCTGTGTGGTCCCCCATCTCACTCTGGAGGTAAGAAACCAACCACAGACTCTTTATAGTGATAACTGAGCCATGCCTTGTCACCTGCTTGTCAGGCTGTAACACGTCTCTCTCTCTCCTGAACACATTCAAACTTTTCTAACAGTTTAATATATGTCCGAGGCTGAGGCATCAGAAATGGAGAGTGGAGTTTCCAGACAGACATCTCCTCTCTGCTGCTCACGGCTCCTGGAGCTGCTTATCTTCCTCTTGCTCATGTTCTTAAGACCATCAGCAAGTGTTAGCTTGCCGAACTGCCCTCTGGAGACAAAGGTGTTTGTGTACCACTAGCCTATAGCTCACCAACACCCTCTTTACCAGCATCTGTGGGGAGCCAAGGCCAAGTGATCTCCAACAGATCGTTCCCGGTATCCAATAGATTGCGCAAACATTATCATCATCTGCTAACCATGGGGTGTTAAGCCATTCTCCTCTGTAGAGAGTTTAGCTTCCTCTCCCTACCAGCCTTGTAGTCCTACCTACCTCTCCTTCATAGGAGGGACTCTGTGTTGAGATTCATTTATATAACCACCTGTCAGGACTCCTCGCGCTTTCTGTACCTTCCATCGTCCTCTGTAGCTCAGTTGGTAGAGTATGGCCCTTGCAAACGCCAGGATAGTGAGTTTGATTCCTGGGAACATCCCTACGTAAAATGTATGCATGCATGACTGTAAGTCGCTTTGGGATTAAAGCGACTGCTAAATGGCATATATTATATTATTTTCCCATATCAGTTTGATTACTTTTATTCATTAAAATAACTGCATGTGTTTTAGCATCTTATTACTTGTGTTGACAGTGTTGCTCAATTAAAGGTAGAATCTGCAGTTGAAACAATAACAACGCCCATCCCCGCCTCTGTTTTAGTAAAAAGCTGAGGGATGGACATGGAGAAATGTAATCACTTTCAAAATCATAGACTGAGCTGATGCAAGGACTGGCCATCCATTATATCAAAATTATAGTTTTAACCATGTTTTTTGGCACTACAGTGTTTGTTTACATTTATGTTGTTTACAAACATTGGAGTAAAACAAGCTTGTAGAATATTTGGGGTTCCGATGGGTTATGACAGTAAAACTAAGCTCACGAGGCATTTGTAAGTAATATTCCTCAAGAATCAATGAGTATATCATTAATTTATATCATTCATTTCTAAGTCCAAAAATTGATTTTGCAACTGCAGTCTAGCTTTAAAAGTGCTTAATATCCACGGAATGTTCAAATTACTATGGGTTGGTCTTAGTTTCTTTCTCACTGAGAACTGTTAAACCATCAGAACTGAACTATCATTTTCAGTTCTGCTGAATATTCTTACATGATGAAATAGAATCATTAATTACTTTTCAAAAGCAAGTTGTATTTCTGTATATTTTCCATTGTGAAACGTACTTGCTTATATTGTATTTTCTATTTTAGCTCACTCTTCTGTTCATAAATTCTTAACAAGTTAAAAGAGCAAAAGGAATTGCTTTAGTTATCACCACTTCTTAGAAACTGAGAAAAGAAATTCTCAGAAGTGAAAAGGATAAGTTTGTATTCCCTGTACTTGAAAAGGGTGTCTGGTGTCTGCATTTCCTTATTCAGAAGATCACTGCATGAGAGATTAATGGTAAAGGCTGAACTTTATAAACAGTTTCAACCCAAAGTAATATGCTGTGGCTGATGAAGAATTAACATTGTATTGCTATTGAATATAATTATTTCATATATACAGTGTGTATATATATATATATATATATCGGTCAAAAGTTTTAGAACACCTACTCATTCAAGGGTTTTTCTTTATTTTTACAATTTTCTACATTGTAGAATAATAGTGAAGACATCAAAACTGTGAAATAACACATATGGTAACCCAAATCATGTAGTAACCAAAACATTTATTTTATATTTTAGATTCTTCAAATAGCCACCCTTTGCCTTGATGACAGCTTTGCACACTCTTGGCATCCTCTCAACCAGCTTAACCTGGAATGCTTCTCACATATGCTGAGCACATGTTGGCTGCTTTTCCTTCACTCTGTGGTCCGACTCATCCCAAGCCATCTCAATTTGGTTGAGGTCAGGGGATTGTGGAGGCCAGGTCATCATATGCAGCAATCCATCACTCAATCCATCCTTCTTGGTGAAATAGCCCTTACACAGCATGGAGGTGTGTTGGGTCATTGTCCTGTTGAAAAACAATGATAGTCCCACTATGCCCAAACCAGATGGGATGGCGTATCGCTGTAGAATGCTGTGGTAGCCATGCTGGTTAAGTGTGCCTTGAATTATATATAAATCACAGACAGTGTCACCAGCAAAGCACCCCCACAACATAACACCTCCTCCTCCATGCTTTATGGTGGGAAATACACATGCGGATATCGTGTTTCTTGGCCCAAGCAAGTCTCTTCTTCTTATTGGTGTCCTTTAGTAGTGGTTTCTTTGCAGCAATTCGACCATGAAGGCCTGATTCACACAGTCTCCTCTGAACGGTTGTTTGTTACTTGAACTCTGTGAAGCATTTATTTGGGCTGCAATTTCTGAGGCTGGTAACTCTAATGAAATATCTGAAATGAATGTGCAGCCGAGATGGCAAAGCTTGAGTACCAAAATGTTTTCTTGATATTTGTGTATTTGAATATTTCTTTGAGAGAAACTGGTAGAAATCTAAACAATTCCCTTTCAGACAGGACATTTTTTTCCTCAAAGTCTCTTAGTCTCTTCATCCTACAGCTCGTATAGCTTCAGTAGGACGCTGTTATAGCAATGAGTTACAGTAACACATTCGAATGACGGTGCTTTTTCTCATGCTATGATTATACGCATTAACTGCTACTTTAGGCACACATCTGGAAAAATAGGGTATCCACGTATTTCTAATCATATTTGTGCTATCATTTAGGCTGTCACCTCCTTTGCCGGTTGGCACATTCTGTCTTGTTTTGGCAGATGGATCAGATGTGATAGCTCCCATCTCTTTCAGGAGTGATTAAATGCAACACCTGCTTTGCCTCGCTCACTCAAACCTCGCTCACAGATGTCATAAATTCACCTACTACCCCTGCAGGGTAGTACAGTAAGTGGAGGGATCGGTGATAAACAAGGGCTGTAGCAATTTGTAGTTTGTAGCCTGTTTGGATTGTTCCTAACAAAAGCTTGGCAGGCGCCATGGCCAATTACAGTTTCAGATGTGCATATTTCATATTTTGGTGCCAGTGCCTAAGCTAAAACAAAGGTACAGAAAACTGCCTGGAAAAAGTTAGTATTCAACCCTTTCCGCTTACCTTCATCAAAGTCCTCCATCTAGAAATAAAGGCATTGTGTCACGCCTGCTCCCCGCTCTTCCTCCCCCTGGCGCTCGAGGGCGCCAGGATCCCCAGCATTAGGCACTCAAGCCACAATCAGTACGCACACCTGCCTTCCCCCCATCATGCGCATCAGAGATCATTGGAGTCACGTGGACTCAATTACTTGTGTCATAATCTTCTATATATCTGTCTCTTCCCAAGCTCTGTTCCCTGCTCCGGGATTAATTGTCTCATGTCCGTGTTACCCGTGTTCCGACGCTGTTCCTGTCTTGTTTCCTTGTCTGTTCCCGAATAAATGTCTGACTCCCCGTACCTGCTTCTCCTGTCCGGCATCGGCCCTTACAGAATCCCGAAGCAATCACACAAAGCATCGGGAGTACTGGCGTTCCGGTTAGTGGTGATGTCTGTTCTGGGTCGCCGCCGATGGAACCGGGGGTGCCTAGCTAGCTCGCCGGGCTTTCACGCCCTAGCTGGCTCGAGAGGTTTCCTTGCCCCCGGTTGGCTCGGAGGGCGCCCATCTCACGTCGGGCCTCAGCCGGATCGTCAGGTCTTGTTCGCCCAGCCGGCTCGTCAAACTGTTCCGTCTCCGCCGGATCATCGGGCTTCCACTCCACAGCGGGATTGCCCGGCGTTCATGCCTCAGCCGGATCGTCAGGCTCTTATGCCTCAGCTGGCTCGCCAGGCTCCCACGCCCCTGCCGGTTCGTGGGGAGTTTACCCCCAGCCGGCTTGCCCAGCGCCCATGTCTCGGCCGGCTCGCCTAGGTGGGACGCCGAGTGGCGCCCCTAGAGGGGGTGGGGGTAGTGTCACGCTGCTCCCGCTCAAGGGCGCCAGGATCCCAAGCATTACGCACTCAAGCCACAATCAGTACACACACCTGCCTTCCCCCGTCAACCGCATCAGCGATCATTGGAGTCACGTGGACTCAATTACTTGTGTCATTACCTTCCCTATATCTATCTGTTCCCAAGCTCTGTTCCCTGCTTCGGGATTAATTGTCTCATATCCGTGTTACCCGTGTTCCGATGCTGTTCCTGTCTTGTTTCCTTGTCTGTTCCTGAATAAATGTCTGACTCCCTGTACCTGCTTCTCCTGTCTGGCGTCGGCCCTTACACATTGTTAATAGTATCCTGATCTACCCTCATATTTTCATTGTTGATCATTTCATATCTAATATATTCAGCGGAGGGTTGGTCGCTGGCTCGAAGACCCTGTTTGGGGATGATATCTCCACTTTAGTTTGTATTTTAATACCCATTACTTCTTGTGTAAGAAAGGAGAGAAAACATTTCAAACACATCAGACATGTTAATACATATAACAGAGGCCACCTCGAGGCTGGTGACTCACTACCGATGCATGGTACCGTCTCAGCCTGTCAATTAAAAGTGTTTCTCCTTGAGTCTTCTTAGTAATGAGAAGTGGAACATCATTTTAATTCTCACAATGTTGTTTCAGAAAGAATGAAGAAAGGAGATATTTATTCTCAAAGACCAAGGTTAATTTGAAATATATTTTCCCATCGAATGTTACACTACTTCCTGTTGGAGAAATTCTATTGATGGAATGTTTCTTCATAGAAAGTAGGTTTCCATTTTTTGTTCCTACACGGTTTTCCACAGAAGTCCTTGAAGATCAGATGAAATTCATTTCAAAGTTAGAGTCTGATAAGTCAAATGCTAAGAACAAAACAAAATAGTATACCTCAGAGTGTATATCCCTGTACTGGTGCAGTCGGTCATTGTGAGTATCTTCGCAGAGTCCTTCCCACTCAGTTGATGCGTTGTGTTTGAACAGCAGAAATACTTTGTTCTTCAAAGTTGCATTATGTTGCTGTCTTTCTAGTGTAATAATAATAGGAGATGCACCAATGGCCCTTACAGTATATTTAACAGCTGACTCTATGAATTTACATGAGACATCAGAGTGTAGTAGCTCAGGAATAAACAAAATGGAGATCGTGGAAGGCCTCCATAGTATACAGTCAGGTCCAAAAAATTATTGGCACCCTTGATAAAGATAAGCCCAACATATTGTATCAAATAAATATTACAAATACTGAGCTATATTCTATGCCAAAACATTTTTTGGGGGGATATTCTTTCTTTCGCTTCAAATGTGCATGGCCAAAGAGCTCTATTTTCGTGTCATCCAACAAATGTAAGAACGAAAGAAAGATGCATATGCAGAAAATAATCTCATACCTACTTGTAAAATATGGTGGTGGATCTTTGATATTATGGTACTATTTTGCTTCCACTGGTCTTGGGGCCCTTGCTAAGGTCGACGGCATCATAAACTTTACCCAGTACCAGGACGTTTGCCTTTGCCAAGAGGCTGAAACTTGGCCGCAAGTGGCTCTTCCAGAAAGACAATAACTCCAAGCACACATCAAAATCAGCAAATAAATTGTTAATTGACCCCAAAATATACATTTTAGTTTCCGGACTTGAACCCCATTGAAAACCTGTGCTTTGAATTGAAGAGAGCAGTCAATAAGCAGATGATGGAGATCAAGGATCTGGAAGGTTCTGTATGGAGGAATGGTCTAAGATCCCTCCTAAAAAGGGGTTCTCCATGTTATAAAACATTTGAGAAAAAGACTCAGTGCCATTGTCCTCACAAGATGAGGTATAGAAAGGTATAGAAAAAAAGATTACTTGTTAAAATATTTTTCACTGAGCAATTGTATTAGTATAAAATAATATCATTTTCCCATTCTTTTGAGCATGCAATATAGTTCAGTATTTGTGTTATTTATTTGAAAGTATTTTTTGCTCATCTATATCAAGGGTGCCAATAATTTTGGACCTGACTGCATATAGTATGTATCCAAGCCATGAGTGCATACTGTAGTGACGCCTCACAAGTGTGATGTGATGGGTTGGGGAAGCAATTACATCATAAGTCACTCATTTGACACGATGAGGAGTGTCTCTCTTAGCATGTCCTCAAGATGGTGACAACCTATGACAAGCGATACTGACAACAATCTGCCATATTGCCACACTATATCTCATGAAGCCAGTAGCTTAATCAAATCCTGCATGTGGGTGGTGCAGTATTCATATTCATTACCCTATGTAGGTGGGCAAGGCCATGGGTTCCAGCCTTGAGTACCAGTGTATCCCCAGGGCTCCACTGGGCCTCTGCCTGAGTGTCTGTCAGGGGGCCCACAATGTATTACAGACAGCTGTCTACAAGCTCCCTGTGCAGCAGAGTGCATGCATAGTGAGCTCAAATATGCAGATTGAGCTGTATGATCTACTGGCAAGGGAGCGTGTGTGTGTGCTTGCCTGTGCGCGTACGACTGAGTTAGAGAGAGAGCGAAAGAGAGAGAAAGAAAGAAAGCTAGGGACACGGGTGTGAGTTCACATTGCCTTACACCTGATGGGTTAGCAGCACATATCAGCAGAATGTTTACTAAAATGCATTTACAGGTCATCTGTGACTCCGTATATCAGAAGGGGTTTGCTGTCAGGGTTTATGTATAATCTGATTAGTGGATGACACATTTTATAATCTCCATAAATAAACTCCTGAGTTGATAACTCAAAATACTGTATTGAGACACATTTTTACACTCCGGCTACTGCCAGAGGAAGAATCAACACAGAATGTAATTTTCCGAACCCATTTGCAACAGCACGCATGGCACATCTTCCTACCATATTAAAGACACACACACACAAGTGAGATGCATGTGTTTCCTAAGGGGATATACTGTGATAGTGTTATTGACCCGTTTCCCATATTAGTATCAAGTACAAGGTAGAGACTTATATACAGACATATATACACTACTAGACATGTTAAAATAATGATTATCCATTACCATACAGAGAGTGTTCACTTTCTTGATAAAACAACTTTGCATACAGTACATACAGGTAACTGAGTAATATTCTTGGAAATCATACACAAACCCTGTGATTTATTTCAATGTAGTTATTAATCATATAGAGAGCTAACAAATGGGGGATATAAAGTGTATTGAAAGCAGGTGCTTCCAAACCGGTGTTGTTCCTGAGTTATTTAAGCAATTAACACCCCACCCCATCATGTATAAATACAGTGGGGAAAAAAAGTATTTAGTCAGCCACCAATTGTGCAAGTTCTCTCACTTAAAAAGATGAGAGAGGCCTGTAATTTTCATCATAGGTACACTTCAACTATGACAGACATAATGAGGAAAAAAAATCCAGAAAATCACATTGTAGGATTTTTAATGAATTTATTTGCAAATTATGGTGGAAAATAAGTATTGGGTCACATACAAACAAGCAAGATTTCTGGCTCTCACAGACCTGTAACTTCTTCTTTAAGAGGCTCCTCTGTCCTCCACTCGTTACCTGTATTAATGGCACCTGTTTGAACTTGTTATCAGTATAAAAGACACCTGTCCACAACCTCAAACAGTCACACTCCAAAGTCCACTATGGCCAAGACCAAAGAGCTGTCAAAGGACACCAGAAACAAAATTGTAGACTTGCACCAGGTTGGGAAGACTGAATCTGCAATAGGTAAGCCGCTTGGTTTGAAGAAATCAACTGTGGGAGCAATTATTAGGAAATGGAAGACATAGAAGACCACTGATAATCTTCCTCGATCTGGGGCTCCACGCAAGATCTCACCCCGTGGGGTCAAAATGATCACAAGAACGGTGAGCAAAAATCCCAGAACCACACGGGGACCTAGTGAATGACCTGCAGAGAGCTGGGACCAAAGTAACAAAGCCTACCATCAGTAACACACTACGCCGCCAGGGACTCAAATCCTGCAGTGCCAGACGTGTCCCCCTGCTTAAGCCAGTACATGTTCAGGCCCGTCTAAAGTTTGCTAGAGAGCATTTGGATGATCCAGATGAGGATTGGGAGAATGTCAGATGAAACCAAAATATAACTTTTTGGTAAAAACTCAACTCGTCGTGTTTGGAGGACAAAGAATGCTGAGTTGCATCCAAAGAACACCATACCTACTGTGAAGCATGGGGGTGGAAACATCATGCTTTGGGGCTGTTTTTCTGCAAAGGGACCAGGACGACTGATCCGTGTAAAGGAAAGAATGAATGGGGCCATGTATCGTGAGATTTTGAGTGAAAACCTCCTTCCATCAGCAAGGGCATTGAAGATGAAACGTGGCTGGGTCTTTCAGCATGACAATGATCCTAAACACACCGCCCGGGCAACGAAGGAGTGGCTTTGTAAGAAGCATTTCAAGGTCCTGGAGTGGCCTAGCCAGTCTCCAGATCTCAACACCATAGAAAATCTTTGAAAGTCCGTGTTGCCCAGCGACAGCCCCAAAACATCACTGCTCTAGAGGAGATCTGCATGGAGGAATGGGCCAAAATACCAGCAACAGTGTGTGAAAACCTTGTGAAGACTTACAGAAACCGTTTGACCTCTGTCATTGCCAACAAAGGGTATATAACAAAGTATTGAGATAAACTTTTGTTATTGACCAAATACTTATTTTCCACCATAATTTGCAAATAAATTCATAAAAAATCCTACAATGTGATTTTCTGGATTTTTTTTCCTCATTTTGTCTGTCATAGTTGAAGTGTACCTATGATGAAAATTACAGGCCTCTCTCATCTTTTTAAGTGAGAGAACTTGCACAATTGGTGGCTGACTAAATACTTTTTTCCCCCACTGTATACTGGGAAGGCCATTGTTTTGACCAATAGTTTGTCTACCATGGCTATGCCCCAATAGGATGACAATGCCCCATCCACAGGACACAAGGGGCCACTGAATGAAAACGATGTAAACTATATGCCATGGCCGTCTCAGTCACCAGATCGGAATACTTTGGGAGATTCTGGAGCGGCGCATGAGCCAGCGTTTTCTGCCACCATCAACAGCACACCAAATTATGGAATTTCTCATGGAAGAATGGTGTCACATCCTTCCAATAGAGTTCTAGACACCTGTAGAATCTATGTCCCGACACCACATTAAGACACTTCATGTTGTTGTTTCGTTTATTCTGGCAGTTACCTATAGTTTAACCTGTAATGTATTGCTTCATTTTCTTACAAGATGGTTCACTTGGAGGGGGCATGTACCCATAGAATGATCAGTGTACATACAGTAGGCAACTGTAGGAACACAAACATAGAATCTTGAGGGAAACTTGAATGACATTTAAGTTTCTCAGAGTATGGAGTAAATAACATTGAGTTGTTGTTGTTGTTGTTGTATTTGATGTGTGTGTGGTGTGAGGGGAGTGTAATTGCAGGTGCCTTTCCTGCTATGCTATCTAGTTGGCTGTGTGTAAGCACCTCGTTCCTTTCTGCTGGACACCAGCCACACGTACTCTCCCCAGGCTCCCGTGCCCCGGTACATAAACACAAATCCCTCAATGCCAGTGGGAATTTCGTCCCTCGAGGAATACAATGCATGTCAGCTGCTCTGCAAGGAGAAAATAACAATCCTGGAAAACAACACTCTGTTGTTCTGTTCTGTGCTCAAAGGCAAGCTTGGGTAGCAGAGCACCATCTTGGACTTGGCATGGAATACAGTGTTGTTGCTAACCATTACGATGACAACACTCTAGCTTTCAGTGTTGCAAGGAATTAAAGCTGCAATATGTAACTTTTTGGGCGAGCTGACCAAATTAACATAGAAATGCGAGTTATAGATCTGTCATTCCCATTGAAAGCAAGTTTAAGAAGCAGTATATCTGTTCTATGTGTGTAATTTCTATGCTTCCCATTCTTACGTTTTGCTTTTTGTTTTACTTTGGTTTTGTACACCAGCTTCAAACAGCTGAATAATACAATATTTTAGCTTATGAAAAATATATTTCACACGTTTGGATGGTACAATGATTCTCTACACTATACTTGCTTGTTTTGTCACAAACTGAAATTAGGCTAACTATTAGAATTTGAGCAACCAGGAAATGGCGGAGCGATTTCTGCATAGTGCACCTTTAAACTCAACTGCATTGTGTTGTGTTCCTTCTCATATTTAATACTTTTGTTCCATTCTCAACATCTTTATTCAAGGTATAGTAATATTGCCTAAGTGAAATTGCAGCTGCTTGTTTGCTTTTAATATTGCTTGCTGTAATGGTCTCACTATTTGATAAGCTAAGAGATTGATGTAGAGTTGGCTGTCTGGCTGTGTGGTTATGGTACAATTCAATCAATAGATGGATGTTTCCTTTACTCCCAGGAAAGATTGCATTGATATACTGTCTTCTTTCTCAAATGTGCTTTGAACACAAATCCCTTTCATTTACAGTATATTGATTGACCTCAGGTGTATATGATAAAAGGATATGGTGCCGCCATTAAAAATGTTTTTTTATCCCTGGCTTCTGTCGTGCCTTGACCTGCAGTAATACAGGTCTGTCATGGCATATAACCATTGTCGAGGCACCATCTGAATTCAGGTCAACGTTTATTGTCATGAATCTTGCTCTGGAGGCCAACACACTATCACAGCTTATTGTGAAATAGACACCAATTACTTATTCGAAATTCATGACAGGCACACAAAATAGTGCAACATTACACGATTTTCATCACAATGCATTTCGGCTGTATTACACAATCTTCTTTCCTCATTACGTGTTTGTGTACGTTACACAAATTCCAATTTGTTTGAGTTGCTAGACATTCGCGTTATACTCCCACCCATCCATCCATCCATCCTCCCCAACCAACATCCCTCCTATTGTTTCTGCCTTAAGTAACCTACTGTCTTTATCTGTGATTGAAATTCACTGTATACTGTTGGATTCGGGATAAACTCTGAACATTGAGATATTAAATAAATGATAGAGAAGAAGCATAGAATATAAGGAGTGAAAGAGACTGGGTTTTATGTCAGAAGTTAATGGTTTTCTGCAGAAAGACAGATGGCTTTGGAATGTGTTGGGTGGACGAGAGGAGATCACAGGATTGCTATAGGGGAGCGGATGGACATATGTGGATTAGGCGAAGGAGGGGTTGAGGTCAGGAGGTGAGGTCAGATCCCCTGAAGGGAGTAATAAGGGTTTATTACCCTGTTACCCTCTTCCTGTGGAACCATAAGATGGAAGAATTAGAGAGAAGGAGGAGTGTCCAAAGTGGAGTGTACAGTTGAAGTCGGAAGTTTACATACACTTCGGTTGGAGTCATTAAAACTCAGTGTCTCTTTGCTTGACATCATGGGAAAATCAAAAGAATAAAAATCAAAAGAAATAAGCCAAGACCTCAGAGAAAAATTGTAGACCTCCACACGTCTGGTTCATCCTTGGGAGCAATTTCCAAATGCCTGAAGGTACCACGTTCATCTGTGCAAACAACAGTACGCAAGTATAAACACCATGGGACCACGCAGCCGTCATACTGCTCAGGAAGAAAACTTGCTCTGTCTCCTAGGGATTAATGTACTTTGGTGCCGAAAAGTGCAAATCAATCCCAGAACAACAGCAAAGGACCTTGTGAAGGTGCTGGAGGAAACTTATCTATATCCACAGTAAAACGAGTCCTATATCGACATAACCTGAAAGGCCGCTCAGCAAAGAAGAAGCCACTGCTCCAAAACCGCCATAAAAAAATCCAGACTATGGTTTGCAACTGCACATGGGGACAAAGATCGTACCTTTTGGAGAAATGTCCTCTGGTCTGATGAAACAAAAATAGAACTGTTTGGCCATAATGACCATCATTATGTTTGGAGGAAAAAGGGGGAGGCTTGCAAGCCGAAAAACACCATCCCAACTGTGAAGCATGGGGGTGGCAGCATCATGTTGTGGGGGTGCTTTGCTGCAGGAGGGACTGGTGCACTTCACAAAATAGATGGAATCATGAGGATGGAAAATTATGTGGATATATTGAAGCAACATCTCAGGACATCAGTCAGGAAGTTAAAGCTTGGTCGCAAATGGACAAGTCTTCCAAATGGACAATGACCCCAAGAATACTTCCAAAGATGTGGCAAAATGGCTTAAGGACAACAAAGTCAAGGTATTGGAGTGGCCATCACAAAGCCCTGACCTCAATCCTATAGAAAATTTGTGGGCAGAACTGAAAAAGCATGTGCGAGCAAGGAGGCCTACAAACCTGACTCACACCAGCTCTGTCAGGAGGAATCGGCCAAAATTCACCCAATTTATTGTGGGAAGCTTGTGGATGGCTACCCGAAACGTTTGACCCAAGTTAAACCATTTTATAGGCAATGCTACCAAATTCTAATTGAGTGTATGTAAACTTCTGACCCACTGGGATTGTGATGAAAGAAATTAAAGCTGAAATAAATCATTCTCTGTACTATTATTCTGACATTTAACATTCTTAAAATAAAGTGGTAATCCTAACTGACCTAAAACAGTGAATTTTTACTAGGATTAAATGTGAATTGTTAATAACTGAGTTTAAATGTATTTGCCTAAGGTGTATGTAAACTTCCGACTTCAACTGTATATACTTGTGATTTTTTTGTTGTTGTCTGAATACAGCTGTGTCGACCCTTTGGGAAGAATTTAACTTGGTTAAGCTTCTCTAGTGACCGTGAGTTATTTACTCTGAAAAATAACAAACTAACAATACAAAATTGTGTACTGCACATGAAAATATAAACTTTTTGTGTGCCTGTCTCGAATTTCCAATAAGCAATTTGTTTTTATTTCAAACTAATCTGTAATACTGGATTGTGGAGGCAGAACTGACTGCTAGATGGGCCAGCTGTGAAGTCAAAAATGGCTATAATCATAAAAATATATGAAAACAAACATTTGCTTTTTGGTCTTAATTTAAGGTTAGGCATTAGGTTTAGTCATGTGATTAAGGTTAGGGTTAGATTTGTATGACTTTATGGCTGTGCCAGCAAGTGACCACTCTGCAGAGCATCCTCCAGGGCACGATTCCTGACAATAAATGCCAACTTGCCATCTGAATCAGTGTTCTCAAACAGATTAAGTGAGGCACAATATTAATCATGTGTTCTGTAACTCAACGTCTTAAAGGGCTCTTCGCAATTCTTGTGCTGTTAATGTTATTGGAGTGCATTGCTTTCACTTATTGCTTTTCATTGTGGCCTGTAAAGTGTTCTATTCAATTTTGTGTACAGTAGCAACCTAGAAGTGGGTGAGGCAGGAACACATTGGACTCCTTATGTCTCCAATCTACCTATTGTATATTAATACATGTGCCCTCTGATTTGGCCGGTTTATTTGCAGTTCAGTATTGGAAAAGCTTTGATTAATTGTAAGCTCTCTATATGATTAATAACTACATAAAAATAAATCACAGGGTTTGTGTGTGATTTTGCAAGAATAGTAGTCAGATCTAAATGTCTCCGCTATGCTCCTTATCTACTGTTGTCACCATGTCTAGATCTACATGAGCTTTGCTCATACACTCAGGCCTGTCTAGTCCAGGACATGACGAGATGGGCAGCCAATGACCAGACTGATCTTATCGACCCACACCTTACGATTACTACCGTATTTGCTAATCAGTTATCCTGTCATTTCAAATATATATGTGATATTTTGCTTTATGTTAAAGACATCAAGGTTCAAAGACACTGACTAGTACTTTTTTAAAGTGATTTTACCTCAGAAGCATTGTAACGCATGTCACATTTCATTTCTTGGTCATGTGGTATGGATTAAAGTGGACATTAAAATGAACATGATTATTGACAGTTTTGTGAAGTTATGGAATGACAATGGTATTTTGACATAGGCTGTTATTTTTCTCCGAAGGCCAATGTTCGCATGCAGAGCCTACCTGCTCCTCCTAGTCAGCAGAAGAGAGACAGGCAGGGAGATGGGGCTGGGTGCAGATCAGGGATGACACAGACTGCCAGGCCAGATACAAGCGCAGACAAAGCAAGGAGCTGTCTCCCCTCCACTGATGCACTTCCTATTTTGACAGGCCAATGTTATAGCATTGGGAACATGCTGGGAATGTGTGGTCATTATAACAGGATACACCCAGATTTGAAGTAGACATGCGCACATGCTATTATTAACATGGTCGAAATTGTCTTTTAATGATGAGGTAGTAATACTCTCTGTTTTCTGAATGTGTTGCCAGTGTTTCCAAAAATCTACAGTGGAGAGTCAAATATCTATCTTGGGCTCCCGTATTCACCTCGGATCAGAGAAGCTAGAGAGGCTGAAAGGCTGTCACTTACGCTCTCGCAAAGCACACTACATTAGTGTGCTGCCTGTGTGACTTAGCCTTGGTCTTTGTATTACTCAATTACAGTTTTTAGTCCTGGACCTAATGCGTCTGACCTCCATTTTATAATGGAGAGAGAACTTTTAGGGGCACTCCAGACTGAAATCACTTGTGCACATCCACTTAGAATAGGGTAGTTGTATTGTGTATCCTCTGTTCTTTTTGCCCTAAGACCCCGGGATTTGAGAACACGGAGCATGTGCACTCTGTCAAGTCATGTAAAGCAACAGAATGTGGGGAGGAAGAGGATTCTCGGAGCCTGGAGCAAACTTGGGAGCACTGCACTTTGAAACACAATTGGAGTGGCATTACTTTCAGGGGGTGTTTTTCACAGAGGCTGTGGGATGGAATTCTATGTTTTCAGCAGAGAGGAGAGGCAGTATTTTGGAGGAGGCCCTAGTTACATAAAACAGTGTGCACTGATTGGACCAAATTTAGGGTGAAGCTGTTATTTTGTGTAATTTTATTTTGTGTGCAATTTTGCCTCATTTTGATGCTCACCAGACTATTGGACCTGCTAGGACCTCGTCTCAGTGAAAATAAAGTAAAATTTCAGAGAAACTGAGAAATTCGTTTTGTGACCCCTCTATTGGTTTGTCCAACAGCTCCACACATGTCACGGTACATTACTTCTTCCTTACGTCTAGGGACTATATTAAACTTTGAACACGACTATTAGTAACCTTTTGTTTTAATTTTTTTTATCGCCAGGATGCTGCTGCCTGTGTTTGTAGCACAGTAATAATACATGCATAGTGTTGTCAGAGTAAACTTTATATGTATATTAATAGCAGACAATCAGACATCTGTGTCATTATTAATATTCATTGAAAGCATGACACTGATAATGCATGATGAAGATACAAACACAACCCCACACTCTGAATCAACACGCCAGTATTAACACTGATGCAACTCATAACTCAGAAGGATCTAACCAACTGATATGCCCTTATTATAAACCTTAACAACCGCATTGTATTGATAGATGGGTTGTTTTGGCTGTTGATGCAGGCCTATGCTGCACATGTTGTTCACCCGTGTCATAATTATTCCCCATGTTCAGATGAATATTTATTGTTTTTATAGCAAGCTGACTCTGCAGGGGGATCCCAGGGGGCTCTGCCACTGGGTTAAGTGTAGGAGGAACTGAGGCTAGGAGCCTGCCGTCCTGCAGCGTGTAGATATTAATCACGTTGGTTACTTTGAACAAAGCCAAGAGGCTGGTAGGGCTTTAATTGTTGGCTCAGAACACTGACACTATTAGACACGTAAAGGAATGCTTGTGTAAGCATTTCCAATCATTTGTCATTAAGGTCTATTTATATTCTGCCATGCCCATTGAAGGGAATAATTACACTGTTGGACTAGTGCTTTGATGATAAATAAACAATATTATTTGTATTTCTGTCATGGGGATTTGGGAAAAATGTAGAGATGCACAATTATGTCATAAAAGATGTTCCATGGTGATTGGATGTGCTATTGTGTTAGGTCAAATTTGCTTGGGCTAATGGAGTGAGTCTATACATTGACTAACTCAATTGACCAAATATGTTCTACAGTATGTAAGACAAACCCTTTAGAAAATCTTGCTTTCAGTCATACGGTATGGCATTTTCTCTGAGTGTGACAGAAATATATGCTGAATCTGTAGTGGAAACCTAGGAGACAGCGGTGTCATCTTAAATTATGGCAGATTTTTCTTTGGAGAATTTCTTAGTGTCTCCGTCTTCTTACATCATTTAAACATTTTCACAAATAATTTACGATATACTTGCTGGTTTCTCTGTTTTTGTGGATCTCCTTATTTCATGGTGACTTCTCCGAAGTATTGTGCCACCCCAACAATCTAGACACACATCGCACTATATTTTGTCAGCATCTGACAAGCCTCTTGGGGGACTCCTCAAAGTGGAAACTCCTCTCTACTCAAATGTAGCATCTTTTAGCAACAGCATCGAGGAATTTGCCCACACTTTACAGACTGCCTTATCTATCTAGCATTCATAATCTCACACATGGCCAAAATCAGTATTTTCCATACTATAGTCACCATGATCATATGAGTAGTAAACTTAAGGCACTGAGGAGCATAAATTGAAATAATTAGCTTTTTTATTTTACTGGACTGATGGTACCTGCATCTGATGGTCATGGTGCTTTCAAGACAACCGGGACCCCCCCGGTCAAATCATGATCTTCAGGTTGGATCAGTGATATTCAGGTTGGAAAGTCAGAGCTCTAGAAAGAGGCCAGAGTTTCCGACTTGGAATTCTGCCGAATAAAAACAGTATTGACAGTGCTGAATAGAAACAATGTTGACAGTGCTGAATAGAAATAGTGTTGAAAGTGATGAATAAAAACAGTGTTAACAGTGCTGAGTAAAAACAGTGCTGAATAGAAACAGTGTTGACAGCGCTGAATAAAACCAGTGTTGACAGTGCTGAATAAAAACCGTGTTGACAGTGCTGAATAGAAACAGTGTTGACAGTGCTGAATAGAAAGTGTTGACAGTGATGAATAAAAACAGTGTTGACAGTGCTGAATAGAAACAGTGTTGACAGCGCTGAATAAAAACAGTGTTGACAGTGATGAATAAAAACAGATTTGACAGTGCTGAATAAAACCAGTGTTGACAGTGCTGAATAAAAACAGTGTTGACAGTGCTGAATAAAAACGGAAACATGAACTCATAAAAACAGCAGCTCTTTTCTGTCTATTCTTGGAAGCTCTGTAGGCATGGTGATTTGAGATATCCAATTGGCTTGCGCAGTAGGGGCCCTCGATTTAGCCATGGATCTCCCAGTCTCTTCAGACAAATGAAATGGTTCAAAATGGGAGCACTTTGCTTACCTGGTGCATAGGGCTTCTGAATCAAGTGCACCTACCACTAACAGCACAACACGAATAGAAAACAAAAAGGAGCGCAAGCCTTTATTGTTGGCTTTTCTACAGAAATGTTGGACCAATGTTAGACCTCTACATTCAGGAATCTGCCAAAACACACTTTTGAAGAGGCTGATTGGCCTGCTCTGATTCATGCTGTAGCCTATACCTGCTCCTAACTGTGAGTGAGCTGCATCATGGATCGAATCCTGCTTTGATAAATGACCAGGCAGTTAGAAAGGGTAAGGGAGGTATCCTCCAAGACTGTTTTGTTTAATTACCAGCCAGCTAACAAGTGAATGGGTTTGATTTGGCTCAGCAGGGAAAATGTGCATGCGTGCCTGTCAATTAGAAGGCCTGGAAAACTCATTGATGAGAATGTCAGAACATTCAGATATAATAATTTCTTCAAAGGAGAACTCAGCAACAGAAAACTAGCATTGAAAGCAGTGCATTGATAAGCACACCAGCTGAGATGAAACTGTTACAAATCATGATGTCTTACACTGGCTCTGGTTTTCATGTTCCTTGCAGTAGGTTGAAACCTAGAAGTATGGTTTCGCTGTAGGGTACTGCAGGATCACAGCTAATTTGGCATACCTTTTAAATCACATGATGATGATGATTAAACAACGTTCAAAATCCTGCTGGGAACAGTGAGCTTGGATTGTGAGCAGTGAGCTTGGATTAACACAAAGCAGTGAGCTTGGATTAACACAAAGCATTACAAAATATGCAGAACTAAGAATGTGGAGTATTTCAGTTGTCTCAGTCACGTACAAATAATCTAGTTTTGTACTCCTCTGTGAATCCTTTTGGCCTGAGGAGCCCAAGTCTCTGAGCACAGAAAGTAATTGACTCTGCAGACAAATAGCAAAATAAAATGTATTTCTCAAAGGTCAGTCTTCAGAACGTGTGTTTTGTTCTTTTTGAAAGAAACATGCCACAAAGACGACTAGAGAGATTACCCACTTGACAGTTACCAGCCAACAGGACGCTCGTTATCCTGAGAATCATAGATCTGAGATCCTGGCTTGCTCTGTGATCTTACAAATGTCCTGTATACTGTATGTTGTACTGTTATTTTTACCATTGTGATAATGAGTTATTTTAAAGCTTACTTAACGTAAAATGTACCTAGTATTTTTGGTCACGTTACTGTCCAACTGTGTGCTACAAAAACAAAACCCAAATAACTAGGCTGTCAGGTCAGTCATTCTTAATATATTTATTTACAAATTGCATGGTGATTGTTAGAGTTAGTTTTCTCTGTGAAATGAAACATTCTCAGCTCATCTTGAAGCCTTGTATTAACTACAAAGTGTCCTCCGATTTTATAAAAAAAAAATTACAGAAGAAACCATGCCACTCAAACAATATTCATTTCGAAGTGTGTCCAGATAATTACAGCACCTCGTAACTCCTCACACTTGGAGCGTCATTCATTTTCACCCTAGTGTGTAGCTCTCTGGTGATTGAACCACAACACCACCCACCTGCTACACCATCAAATCAACTCCAGTCAGACAAATCTGGTCTTTTCTGTATTCTCACGTGATATTATTTTAATAAGAAGGAGAGTCAGCTTGACCCTGTAACCCCTGTGTAGTTTTAGTTTTAATTTGATCTCACACATTTGTTTTATCCTTTTTCCACAGATCTGACATTCTCCTGGATTTTTAATGAGTACCCCTCATTTGTGAAGCAGGACACGCGCCGCTTTATCTCCCAGGAGACTGGGAATCTATACATTGCTAAAGTGGAGCCTTCTGATGTGGGCAACTACACCTGTGTGGTGACCAACACTGTCACCAAGACCAGGGTCCAAGGCCCTCCCACTCCTCTGGTGCTGCGCAGTGATGGTGAGATCCAGTTCTACAACAACTACTACAACCCTATCAAACAGTATATTTCTATTCCATGTGTTCCTTTTCTGGCCCTTGTGCTGTATAATGTGATCAATACCATCACATTTGAATATCAATTAAATTCAAATGTTATTTGTCACATGCGCCGAATACAACAGGTGTAGACCTTACCGTGAAAGGCTTACTTACATGCCCTTAACCAACAATGCAGTTCAAGAAATAGAGTTAAGAAAATATTTACTAAATATATACAGGGGGTACCGGTACCGAGACAATGTGCTGGGGTACAGGTTAGTGGAGGTAATTTGTACATGTAGGTAGGGGTAAAGTAACTATGCATAGATAATAAACAGAGAGTAGCAGCAGTGTAAAATCAAAGGGGGGGTGTCAATGTAAATAGTCCGGGTGGCCATTTGATTAATTGTTCAGAAGTCTTATGGCTTGAGGGTAAACGCTGTTAAGGACCTAGACTTTGTGCTCCGGTACCGCCTGCCGTGCGGTAGTAGAGAGAACAGTCTATGACTTGGGTGACTGAAGTCTTTGACAATTTTTGGAGACTTCCTCTGACACCGCCTAGTATCTACAGTTGAAGTCGGAAGTTTACATACACCTTAGCCAAATACATTTAAACTCAGTTTTTCACAATTCCTGACATTTAATCCTAGTAAAAATTCCCTGTCTTAGGTCAGTTAGGATCACCACTTTATTTTAAGAATGTGAAATGTCAGAATAATAGTAGAGAGAATTATTTATTTCAGCTTTTATTTCTTTCATCACATCCCCAGTGGGTCAGAAGTTTACATACATGCAATTAGTGTTTGGTAGCATTGCCTTTAAATTGTTTAACTTGGGGCAAACGTTTCGGGTAGCCTTCCACAAGCTTCCCACAATAAGTTGGGTGAATTTTGTCCCATTCCTCCTGACAGAGCTGGTGTAATTGAATCAGGTGTGCAGGCCTCCTTGCTCGCAGACGCTTTTTCAGTTCTGCCCACAAATTTTGTATGGGATTGAGGTCAGGGCTTTGTGATGGCCACTCCAATACCTTGACTTTGTTGTCCTTAAGCCATGTTGCAACTACTTTGAAAGTATGCTTGGGGTCATTGTACACTTGGAAGACCCATTTGCGACTAAGCTTTTACTTCCTGACTGATGTCTTGAGATGTTGCTTCAGTATATCTACATAATTTTCCTCCCTCATGATGCCATCTATTGTGTGAAGTGCACCAGTCCCTCCTGCAGCAAAGCACCCCCACAACATGATGCTGCCACCCCTGTGCTTCACAGTTGGGATGGTGTTTTTCGGCTTGCAAGCCTCCCACTTTTTCCTCTAAACATAACGATGGTCATTATGGCCAAACAGTTCTATTTTTGTTTCATCAGACCAGAGGACATTTCTCCAAAAAGTACAATCTTTGTCCCCATGTGCAGTTGCAAACCGTAGGCTTTTTTTTATGGTGGTTTTGGAGCAGTGGCTTCTTCTTTGCTGAGAAGCCTTTCAGGTTATGTCGATATAGGACTCGTTTTACTGTGGATACAGATACTTTTGTACCTGTTTCCTCCAGCATCTTTACAAGGTCCTTTGCTGTTGTTCTGGGATTGATTTGTACTTTTTGCACCAAAGTACGTTAATCTCTAGGAGACAGAACGCGTATCCTTCCTGAGCGGTATGACGGCTGCGTGGTCCTATGGTGTTTATACTTGCGTACTATTGTTTGTACACATGAACGTGGTACCTTCAGGCGTTTGGAAATTGCTCCCAAGGATGAACCAGACTTGTGGAGGTCTACAATTTTTTTCCTGAGGTCTTGGCTGATTTCTTTTGATTTTCCCATGAAAATCAAGAGGCACTGAGTTTGAAGGTAGGCCTTGAAATACATCCACAGGTACACCTACAATTGACTTAAATGATGTCAATTAGCCTATCAGAAGCTTCTAAAGCCATGACATCATTTCTGGTATTTTCCAAGCTCTTTAAAGGCACAGTCAACTTAGTGTATGTAAACTTCTGACCCACTGGAATTGTGATACAGTGAATTATAAGCGAAATAATCTGTCTGTAAACAATTGTTGTAAAAATTACTTGTGTCATGCACAAAGTAGATATCCTAACCGACTTGCCCAAACCATAGTTTGTTTACAAGAAATGTGTGAAAAACAAGTTTTAATGACTCCAACCTAAGTGTATGTAAACTTCTGACATCAACTGTAGGTCCTGGTTGGCAGGAAACTTGTCCCCGGTGATGTACAGGTTCGTACGCACTACCCTCTGTAGCGGGTAGAGTACAAGGTCGGATTCCGAGCAGTTACCATACAAGGCGGTGATGCAACCAATCAGGATGCTCTCGATGGTGTAGCTGTATAACTTTTTGAGGATCTGGGGACCCATGCCAAATCTTTTCATTCTCCTGAGGGGGAAAAGGTGTTGTCGTGCCCTCTTCACAACTGTCTTGGTGTGTTTGGACCATGATAGTTTGTTGGTGATGTGGACACCAAGGAACTTAGCTCCACTACAGCCCCGTCGATGTGAATGGGGGCGTGTTCGGCCCTCCTTTTCCTATAGTCCACGATCATCTCCTTTGTCTTGCTCACGTGGCACCACACTGCCAGGTCTCTGACCTCATCCCTATAAGCTGTCTCATCGTTGTCGGTGATCAGTCCTACCACTGTTGTGTCGTCAGCAAACTTAAGGATAGTGTTAGAGTCGTGCTTGGCCAAGCAGTCGTGGGTGAACAGGGAGTACAGGAGGGTACTAAACACATACCCCTGAGGGGCCCCCGTTTTGAGGATCAGCGTGGCAGATGTGTTGTTGACTACCCTTACCACGTGGGGGTGGCCCATCAGGAAGTCCAGGATCCAGTTGCAGACTGAGGTTTTTAGTCCCAGGGTCCTTAGCTTAGTGATGATCTTTGTGGGCACTATGTTGTTGAATGCTGAGCTGAGCCAAACGAATTGTAATTGAATTGATTAACTGTTATTTGTTCATAGGTTTCTAACTGAGGCCTAAACAGTTGAGTGAAATATCTGCTCAAGTCCATTCAAGAAGAAGAAAAAAATAACAAACTAAAAGTAGGACAGTGATTTTAAAGGTCCAATGCAGTTGTTTTTATCTCAATATCAAATACTTTCTGGATAATTAAGTACATTTTCTGTAATTGTTTTCAATTAAATTGGTAAAAAGGAAAGTAGCATAGAACAATTTCTCAAGCTAAAATTTTGCTAGGACTTTCTAGGAGTGGTCTGAGTGGGGAGAGGAAAACTGTCAATTAGCTGTTATTGGCAGAGTTTGAGACTCTCTTTCTTATTAGTCTATTAACTAATTTACCACATAGTGATGTCACCATGGAAGCCCAAAACTCCATCCCACCAAAACAAGCTGAAACCTCAGGTGCTCTTTTCAAACAGCTCTTACACTAAAAAGGCATTCCCATTTTCACAATTTCACAGTATTATTCCAATGTCATAGTGTGGAAATATAGACACCCAGAGGCCAGTTTATTAGGTACACCCATCTAGTACAGAGTCAGATCTCACTTTGCCTCCAGAACAGCCTGGATTCTTTGGGGCATGGAAACGTTGCTCAATTAATATCAGGAGACTTAACGTGTGCCAGAAAAACATTCTCCACACCATTACACCACCACCAGCAGCCTGTACTATTGACACCAGGCAGGATGGGGCCATGGACTTATGCTGCTTACGCCAAATCCTGATTCTGCCGCAGCATGATGCAACAGGAACTGGGATTCGTCGGACCAGGCTATGTTTTTCCAGTCCTTTGTCCAGTGTTGGGGATTGCGTGCCCACTGGAGCCGCTTCTTACTGTTTTTAGCTGATAGAAGTGGAACCCGGTGTGGTCTTCTGCTGCAATAACCCATCCAGGACAAGGACCGATGTGATGCCGTTCTGCAAACCACTGTTGTACTGCTTTGTTATTTGCCTGTTTGTGGCCCTCCTGTTAGCTTGCACGGTTCCAGACATTCTCATTCGACCTCATCAATGAGCTGTTTTCGCTCAAAGGACTGCCGCTGACTGGATGTTATTGTTTGTCGCACCATTCTCTGTAAACCCTAAACACTGTTGTGCATGATAAGCCCAGGAAGCCGGTCATTTCTGAGATACTGGAACCGCCACGCCTGGCACCGACTATCATACCACGCTCAAAGTCGCTTAGGTCACTCGTTTTGCCCATTCTAATGTTCAATTTAACAGTAACTGAATACCTCAATCCCTGTCAGCCTGCTTTATATAGCAAGCCATGGCCACATGACTCACTGTCTGTATGAGCAAACCATTTTTGTGAATGTGGTGGTGTACCGAATAAACTGTCCACTGAGTGTATAAAACACAGGTAAATCACGTCGTCTGACTGCACTGTGCCTTTAAGGAATACAAATTAATTCCAAAGGTTAATTAGCTGTTTCTTTGCAACTTTAAGATAGCCCACTAGCCAATGGCTTTGGTTCTTCAGGCTGGCCTTATCAAAGGCTCTCCAATGGAAAGGTCATTTGTCTTGAGAATGATCTAATTGTTGGCGTTCTTGTCCCAGGAATAATCATTTCTCTAACTAATGTTTAACACTATGCAGGGATAACATTCTGAAGTGTATCTATTCATGGTAGAATATTGTAGTTTTTAATACTCCTGACATTTCATCTACTGATTGTGAACCATATCTAGCAAATATGTCAGGTGCAAGTACAGTAAACTCAAATCAAATCAAATCAAATCAAATTTTATTTGTCACATACACATGGTTAGCAGATGTTAATGCGAGTGTAGCGAAATGCTTGTGCTTCTAGTTCCGACCATGCAGTAGTATCTAACAAGTAATCTAACAAATTCACAACAACTACCTTATACACACAAGAGTAAAGGAATGAATACGAGTATGTACATATAAATATATGGATGAGCGATGGCTGACCGGCATAGGCAAGATGCAGTAGATGGTATGGAGTACAGTATATACACATATATATGAGATGAGTAATGTAGGATATGTAAACATTATATAAATGGCATTGTTTAAAGTGGCTAGTGATACATTATTTCATCCAATTATAATTATTAAAGTGGCTAGAGATTTGGGTCGATGACCCGAGCGGCATAGGCAAGATACAGTAGATGGTTTAGAGTACAGTGTATACATTTGATATGAGTATGTCGGATACGTAAACATTATATACAAAATTGTTTAAAGTGGCTAGTGATACATTTGTTACATCCAATTCCTATGTATAAAGTGGCTAGAGATTTAAGTCAGTATGTTGGCAGCAGCCACTCAATGTTAGTGATGGCTGTTTAACAGTCTGATGGCCTTGAGGTAGAAGCTGTTTTTCAGTCTCTCGGTCCCAGCTTTGATGCACCTGTACTGACCTCGCCTTCTGGATGATAGCGGGGTGAACAGGCAGTGGCTCGGGTGGTTGTTGTCCTTGATGATCTTTTTGGCCTTTCTGTGACATCGGGTGGTGTAGGTGTCCTGGAGGGCAGGTAGTTTAACCCGGTGATGCGTTGTGCAGTCCTCACTACCCTCTGGAGAGCCTTACGGTTGTGGGCGGAGCAGTTGCCGTACCAGGCGGTGATACAGCCCGACAGGATGCTCTCGATTGTGCATCTGTAAAAGTTTGTGAGTGATTTTGGTGACAAGCCAAATTTCTTCAGCCTCCTGAGGTTGAAGAGGCGCTGTTGCGCCTTCTTTACCACGCTGTCTGTGTGGGTGGACCAATTCAGTTTGTCCGTGATGTATGCGCCGAGGAACTTAAAACTTTCCACCTTCTCCACTACTGTCCCCTCGATGTGGATAGGGGTGCTCCCTCTCCTGTTTCCTGAAGTCCACGATCATCTCCTTTGTTTTGTTGACATTGAGTGAGAGGTTATTTTCCTGACACCACACTCCGAGGGCCCTCACCTCCTCTCTGTAGGCCGTCTCGTCGTTGTTGGTAATCAAGCCTACCACTGTAGTGTCGTCAGCAAACTTGATGATTGAGTTGGATGCGTGCTTGGCCACGCAGTCATGGAGTAAACAGGGAGTACAGGAGAGGGCTGAGAACGCACCCTTGTGGGGCCCCAGTGTTGAGGATCAGCGGGGTGGAGATGTTGTTTCCTACCCTCACCACCTGGGACCGGCCCGTCAGGAAGTCCAGGACCCAGTTGCACAGGGCTGGAGTCGAGACCCAGGGTCTCGAGCTTAATGACGAGCTTGGAGGGAACTATGGTGTTAAATGCTGAGCTGTAGTCGATGAACAGCATTCTTACATAAGTATTCCTCTTGTCCAGATGGGTTAGGGCAGTATGCAGTGTGATTGCGATTGCGTCGTCTGTGGACCTATTGGGACGGTAAGCAAATTGGAGTGGGTCCAGGGTGTCTGGCAGAATGGAGGTGATATGATCCTTGACTAATCTCTCAAAGCACTTCATGATGGCGGAAGTGAGTGCTGCAGGCGATAGTCATTTAGCTCAGTCACCTTAGCTTTCTTGGGAACAGGAACAATGGTGGCCCTCTTGAAGCATGTGGGAACAGCAGACTGGGATAGGGACTGATTGAATATGTCCGTAAACACACCAGCCAGCTGGTCTGCGCATGCTCTGAGGACACGACCAGGGATGCCATCTGGGCCGGCAGCCTTGCGAGGGTTAACACATTTAAATGTTTTCTCACATTGGCTGCGGTGAAGGTGAGCCCGCGGGTTTTGGTAGCGGGCCGTGTCGGTGGCACTGTATTGTCCTCAAGCGAGCAAAGAAGTTGTTTAGTTTGTCTGGGAGCAGGGCGTCATGGTCCGCGACGGGGCTGGTTTTCTTTTTGTAGTCCGTGATTGACTGTAGACCCTGCCACATTCCTCTTGTGTCTGAGCCATTGAATTGTGACTCTACTTTGTCTCTATATTGGCGCTTAGCTTGTTTGATTGCCTTGCGGAGGGAGTAGCTGCACTGTTTGTATTCAGTCATGTTTCCGGTAGCCTTTACCTGGTTAAAAGCAGTGGTTCGGCGCTTTCAGTTTTGCGCGAATGCTGCCATCAATCCATGGTTTCTGGTTGGGGAAGGTTTTGATATTTGCTATGGGTACAACATCACCAATGCATTTGCTAATAAACTCGCTCACCGAATCAGCGTATACATCAATGTTGTTGTCAGATGCTATCCGGAACATATCCCAGTCCACGTGCTCGAAGCAATCTTGCAGCATGGAATCAGATTGGTCGGACCAGCGTTGAACAGACCTGAGAACGGGCGTTTCCTGTTTTAGTTTCTGTTTGTAGGCTGGGAGCAACAAAATGGAGTCATGGTCAGACTTGCCGAAAGGAGGCGGAGAATAGCCTTGTATGCATCACGGAAGTTGGAATAACAGTGGTCCAGGATTTTACCAGCCCGGGTGGCACATTCGATATGCTGGTAAAATTTCGGGAGCCTTGTTCTTAAATTAGCCTTATTAAAATCCCCAGCCACAATAAATGCAGCCTCAGGATATGTGGTTTCCAGTTTACATAGAGTCCGATGAATTTCTTTCAGTGCCGTCGATGTATCAGCTTGAGGGGGGATGTACACGGCTGTGATTATAATCGAAGAGAATTCTCTTGGTAGATAATGCGGTCTGCATTTGATTGTAAGGAATTCTATGTCAGGTGAACAAAAGGACTTGAGTTCCTGTATGTTGTTATGATCACACCACGTCTCGTTAATCATAAGACACACACCCCGCCCTTCTTCTTACCAGAGAGATGTTTGTTTCTGTCGGCGCGATGCGTGGAGAAACCAGGTGGCTGTACCGACTCTGATAACGTGTCCTGAGTGAGCCATGTTTCCGTGAAGCAAAGAACGTTGCAGTCTCGAATGTCTCTCTGAAAGGCAACCCTCGATCGGATTTCGTCTACTTTGTTGTCAAGAGACTGTACATTGGCGATTAAAATACTCGGGAGAGGTGCACGATGTGCCCGTCGGCGTAGCTTGACCAAAAGACCGGCGCGTTTCCCTCTTCTCCGGCGCCGCCGTTGTTTTGAGTAGCCACGTGCTATCCAGTCTGTTGTTGTGTTTGGGTTAACGAAAGGAGAATCCTCTTTGGGAAAGTCGTATTCCTGGTCGTAATGTTGGTAAGTTGACGTTGCTCTTATATCCAATAGTTCCTCCCGGTTGTATGTAATAAAACTTAATATTTTCCGGGGTAACAATGTAAGAAGTAATACATAAAAAAACAAAATACTGCATGGTTTCCTGAGAACGTGAAGCGAGGCTGCCATCTCTGTCGGCGCCGGAAGACTATAGTACAGTATGATAGCATGAAAACTACTACTACGTAATTCATCCCTCTTAGATATGAACATGAGTAAACGAAGCCTCCCTATTGAATATGGTCTTTAAGACAACTACAATTGGTTGAATCAAGGGAAACATTTACTGTATGTGTAGTCAGCCTACGTATCATTAAATATTGCCAAGTGTAGTATAGCAGAATTACAGTGCATTACACTGAATGTATCTAAGCAGTCAGGTGGGAATTGTTTAGATCCAACACTCTTCAGAAGCAGCTGCAGCATTTGACGGTTATGTTTCCACGACAGTGGATTTCTGATAGTCTGGAATCACTACTTCTTGTGCATATGCTATTTTGTAGGACGCTGCATGAGAAGGTATCATTCTTTTTATTCCATTTCTAACTTATTGTTTTTATCAATGCACCAAACCTACTGGTGTGACAATGAGATGCCAATAATGAACCCTCCAGTCACACAGGTCACATTAGCTTGTGTACCCTCCTAAAGGTCATGGTATGAGAACTGGTTAAACACGATGGTGTTCTCAGTTTTTCTCTACGAGACATACTTCCTTTTGATTAATTTTTTTACCTTCTGCTTTTCCATGCATAAATCTGCTTTTCAATGCATTTCTATGGGCTAATAGCAGGATGGCCAAATTCAATGTTTCAGATAAAACATTTATTTATTATATTTCTTTGTACGTGATGATGCTCATAGGTAGCTGAGCGATGGAGCAAATGGAGCAGCTGCATCCCCACTTTCAAAATCGGCTGCAATGTTCAATGATTATCAATGTTTGAGCTAGTCTGTATTAAAATAGACATGTCAATTTTCTATATTTTACTATGCAAGTCAGTTAAGAACCAAATCGTATTTACAATAACGGCCTACCCCTTACCACGGTGGGCCAAATATGGGATTATTGTGATGAAGCTTGGAATTGAACCAGGGTCTGTAGTGATTCCCCTACCACTGAGATGCAGTGCCTTAGACCACTGCGCCACTCAGGAGCCCCAGAATGTAAGGAAATACAAGGCTGAACAATTGAATAGGTAAACTATTCTACTATGGAGTTCTCTGATTCTGCTGTTGCTTACTTATGTTGTTGGCTGTGGAAAATTAAATATGGACAACACATGTTTCATTATAGAATACAACATTTGCAAAACCAAAGGTACCGGGTCTCTCATTTGGATCATAGAAGGCGGGTCTCGGACCCAGCAGGACCCAGCCCAGCTGAATCCCTGGGTATGAAACCATTAGAACCTCGTCCAGCGGTCTCATTTACCATGGCTGATAGGCCCTTGGCTACCTGGCAGTATTATAAAATGGAGATACGGATGAGAATGAGCTTTCACGGTCAGTCAGGGAACCATCCAGATAACACTTGCCTCGCAATATCAAGAGCTCATTTGGGCTGAGAAACCTTTGGAAATGTGATAAAGGATTGCAGATAAAGAATACCAGCAGCAATGAGAAAACCTGTTAGTGGCGTTCCAAAATAACCACTTCTCAAATGTATGATAGTAATCGCTTATAGGACATATGTAGGAAACGACATATCAGCAGTTTCCATGTTGTTTTAGTTTTTTTTAGCCTTCTTGTAATTGGTTGTGAATTTCTCTCCTCAGGTATAATGGGTGAATACGAGCCAAAGATTGAAGTTCAGTTTCCAGAGATTGTCCATGTAGCCAAAGGATCGACAGTGAAACTGGAGTGTTTTGCATTAGGAAAGTAAGTATGCTTTGGGCTTGATTAAACAGGCACACAAATACATGAAAAGCAGAAGGTTATTAACAAACAGCATGATAGTTTTCATGTTTCACTGCATGCCTCCAACCCTGCTATGATTAAGGCCGGGCTGCTAATCTGAGAATTCTGGTAGAGTTGGGGCCGTGTGAGACTCCTCCTGGTTCACTAGCTGAGTGATGTATGCCCTACTTCACTTTTTTCTGTCTAATCCACTGAATCCATATAGGTTAAAGTACAGTGGCGATATTACAGTTATTTGTGTTTGTATGAACATGCATTACTCTTTCCTCCAGCCCTGTCCCCTCCATAAACTGGAGGAGAATGGACGGAATCCCCTTTCCTAGGAAGGTGGACGTGAGGAAAGCCAGTGGCGTCCTGGAAATCCCCTATTTCCAGCAGGAAGACGCGGGCACATACGAGTGTGTGGCAGAGAACTCCAGGGGGAGGAACACTGTAAAAGGAAAGCTCTCTTTCTATGGTAGGTGATCCTGAACCACATGAATATTTGAACCAGGGAAGGCTTCATGTGTCGGTTTCGCTTAGACTGAGAGGCATCAAACGGAGACCTTACTAGGTTTAAAACAGCCATTGGTAATCAACTGCGGCGCCGCCACTTTGCATGGGGGAGCATCGTTTTAACAGAGCATCCCAAATGATTAAAGCCCTGGTGGCCAATATGCCTTTAATATTTTGATCCAGATTAAAGCAGTGATGATGTGAATGAGGAGACCTTGGATGTGACCTTGTATTGGGCTCCAACAGATGGCATCATGATTGACATCCAACTTGACTGGAGATCAAAGCTCTTATACTGCGTACTTAGACCAGGGCCACATATACCACATGAATTATCTGCAGTGCAGCATCTGGATAAAGTGGAAGGAGAGTGGTGCCAGGTAGTCTAGCGGTTAGAGCGTTGGGCTAGAGAATGAAAGGTTGCTGGTTTGAATCCCCAAGGTGAAAAACACTGTTTGCTAAATGGCAAATGTAATGTAGTAGTTCGCTGTATATGTCTGTATTATTTGTGGACTTTCTTCGTAATTATTGAGGTAAAGTTATCAAAACATCACTGTCTATTCAGAACGCTTCAAGTAAAGAGGAAATGTTAAATAGTTCACCTCAACCCTGCTATGAGCATTCTTTTCCTCTCCCTATTATGACCAGTAGTAGTCGTTATTAACTCCACCATATGTTTAATCCGTATTTTAACAGTATTTTAACAGAGCAGCGGTGTTTGTATCTAGAGAGAGACCACAGGCTCTATCAGCAGTAAAATGGACATTCAAATGAAGGATCGTGACCTTCCGTTGTTCTCCAGTAGTCATACAATATTATTGTTCATGCACGACGTCCTCTTATTAAGTAAGTACCTGTAGGCTAGCCGTACCACTGAGATTGATCTCTCTCTTCTGGAGTCTTTCTATACTGCATGCCTAAGGACCCATTTACAAGAATAGCTCGTCGGGCTCCATGAATGTTTTCTTCCACTTGTTGTTTAATTGTTTATATTCCACACAATGTGAATCACTCACAGATGCTGGAAAAGACTAAAAACAAACATGGCTGGCTGGACTAATTATATGAAAGTATGTTCGCTATGGTAGCTGCAACGAGATACAGTATAGCTGTATGCGTTATAAAATGAGGTAAAAAGAAAACTGCACAGCAGATGATAACAGCCGTACGTCCATACAGACCATCTATTTTAGTATGGGTAAATATTTATGATATATTTTCCAAATTACTCATTCTCTGAATAAACAATTTGCCATTATTTACAAGGTGTCTCGCTAAAAGCTCCCTGCACCTCTCTGTAATGGAACCCAGCAGCAGCATTGCTCTGGCTGTGAGCTATGGGGGATGGTTTGTCCGAATTAGCAGCAGGTCTGCCCTCTTTTGATGTGCTTTCTCTCTCTCTCTCTCTCTCTCTCTCTCTCTCTCTCTCTCTCTCTCTCTCTCTCCAGGTGATAAAAATATATCTGTAATCTTATTTTGAAGTCCCTTGGAATTAAGCCTTTGAGACATTTGTCAGCAGTGTGTGAGAATCAGGGAATCGATAAGTGTATCTCGTGTACATCGCCACAACCTGCAGACACAAAGCTGCGAAAGCCTTCTGCCTAGGAAAGAGCTGAAGGCATTATTTAACTCTGAGAGTCTACTGATCACCGTGTCCTTAGTAGTTAGATGTTAATGCTTTAATTGGGTTCTGCACGCCTTGTGTTTTAACAAGGTGAATGGTAATTATCCTTTCATGTCAGTCGAAGCTACATTCAAATGAATGTCTGTTGTTTTACTCTTGATTGGACAGAGCATTTTGGGATAAAATGGGGAAATGTTGCACATTATTCTTTTTGTATACAACTAATATTAAATACAACTAATTATACATATAGACTGCCATTGGTTTCCCTATTTTAATAAAAATGTGCCTCTGCAGTGTATTTAATACTTTCCTACAGTAAGCAGTATCCCAAGATAATGCCATGCATATAAAAACCCTGTGTCAGTTTCACTCTGATTCCCCTATCGCCTATCTCCAATCTCCCTCTTTGCTTTAGCTGGTTGGTTTGAAATGTTTGGGCTGATTGTGTGAACACTGGGCCTGATGCAGCCAGGGATGGGCTGCCCGCTTTCATTTGGTGGTCTGTGACTGAGAGTCGATACGTTCACAGTGGCTGAGGGATGGAGTGACAGAGGGCTAAAAAACAACAACAACAAAGGGGTCCTGGGAGGTGGAGAGGGCGGAGCATGACCACTAGGCTTCTCTCAAGATTGCACTGGCATGGATGTGATGCTAAATGACTGGTGATAATGGAGTCTCAGAGTACCTCTCTCTGCTATCTCGTCTAGGGGCACTTCTGTCCAAAACACACACTGGCTAACCTCTTAATACCCAGACACACACACAGACCCACAGACCACACAAACACACACGCTCTCTCTTTTCATTTGTTTCCTATGTCTCTCTCTCTCTCTCTTCTCTCTCACACACATGCACCACATCAAATACACACAGGAGGTATAGGGATACATTTGCAATTACTATTGGATTTCTAACTGTTTCATCTCAAATTTCTTGGAAGCAAGCTAAGCTGAAGCAGGAACCCAATTAGAGTTGGATTTGTATGTACTATTACAGAGAAGTCACCTCAAAGGTCAGTCAGGGAGTATGGCATTAGTCAGATGCTGCATAATGGAAATGTATAGTGTGCCATTACTCTTGTCGTGACACTGACCTGGTGTGATAGAGGATGATGGCGGATTGACCTACACATCATCCACAACATGGAGAGTTACGAGGATAGTAAATCTGGAGGTTTATGTTCATTATTTCCCCCCTTGCTAATTCGGTAACCAGTCATGAGTTACTTGGAAGCTACTGTAGGAATCAATAAAGCTCCTGTATAATTCCACCATCATTTACTTGAATGGTTTTGGGAGAGGTATTTTATGGCAATGTACTACCCACCCATGTATACACTAATACATCTGGATTGTTTTGTTCACTGTCTCAGCAGCACACATAATGAACCTAACACTAGGATAGTCATATACCATTTATGCCATTGACTGTATTTTTGGGTTCTACTTATGTCCAAGCACAAAGTCAATTTGCAACAATACATAAGTCATTTTAATTTCAGTGCAGGATCAACTGTCTGGGATTTCAAAATACTGTTTTCGAGAGTATGAGGAGTATAGGCTACCTGCGAGAAATGTGATTTGTATGAGAATGTTCTAATTCACAGCCATGTTGTTTTGACCATGCAGCCCCTCCACATCTGATAGAGAAACCCCAGGATGTGCAGAAGCCCATTGACGACTCTCTGGTGTGGGAATGCAAGGCCACTGGAAAGCCCAAGCCCTCCTATAGGTGGATGAAGAACGGAGAGAACCTGGAATCACTGGAGGTTAGTTCTACATAGGGTTGCAAAGCTACTGGTAATTTACCCAAGTTACTGTAATATTTGGTAATTAAAAGGTAATCTATGGCAATTGATAGTAACTTTGGTAATTTATACATTAATACTTTTTTTGTTTTATATATACACTGCTCAAAAAAATAAAGGGAACACTTAAACAACACAATGTAACTCCAAGTCAATCACACTTCTGTGAAATCAAACTGTCCACTTAGGAAGCAACACTGATTTACAATAAATTGCACATGCTGTTGTGCAAATGGAATAGACAACAGGTGTAAATTATAGGCAATTAGCAAGACACCCCCAATAAAGGAGTGGTTCTGAAGGTGGTGACCACAGACCACTTCTCAGTTCCTATGCTTCCTGGCTGATGTTTTGGTCACTTTTGAATGCTGGCGGTGCTTTCACTCTAGTGGTAGCATGAGACGGAGTCTACAACCCACACAAGTGGCTCAGGTAGTGCAGCTCATCCAGGATGGCACATCAATGCGAGCTGTGGCAAGAAGGTTTGCTGTGTCTGTCAGCGTAGTGTCCAGAGCATGGAGGCGCTACCAGGAGACAGGCCAGTACATCAGGAGACGTGGAGGAGGCCGTAGGAGGGCAACAACCCAGCAGCAGGACCACTACCTCCGCCTTTGTGCAAGGAGGAGCACTGCCAGACCCCTGCAAAATGACCTCCAGCAGGCCACAAATGTGCATGTGTCTGCTCAAACGGTCAGAAACAGACTCCATGAGGGTGGTATGAGGGCCCAACGTCCACAGGTGGGGGTTGTGCTTACAGCCCAACACCGTGCAGGACGTTTGGCATTTGCCAGAGAACACCAAGATTGGCAAATTCGCCACTGGCGCCCTGTGCTCTTCACAGACGAAAGCAGGTTCACACTGAGCACGTGACAGACGTGACAGAGTCTGGAGACGCCGTGGAGAACGTTCTGCTGCCTGCAACATCCTCCGGCATGACCGGTTTGGCGGTGGGTCAGTCATGGTGTGGGGTGGCATTTCTTTGGGGGGCCGCACAGCCCTCCATGTGCTCGCCAGAGGTAGCCTGACTGCCATTAGGTACCGAGATGAGATCCTCAGACCCCTTGTGAGACCATATGCTGGTGCGGTTGGCCCTGGGTTCCTCCTAATGCAAGACAATACTAGACCTCATGTGGCTGGAGTGTGTCAGCAGTTCCTGCAAGAGGAAGGCATTGATGCTAAGGACTGGCCCGCCCGTTCCCCAGACCTGAATCCAATTGAGCAATCTGGGACATCATGTCTCGCTCCATCCACCAACGCCACGTTGCACCACAGACTGTCCAGGAGTTGGCGGATGCTTTAGTCCAGGTCTGGGAGGAGATCCTCAGGAGACCATCCGCCACCTCATCAGGAGCATGCCCAGGCGTTGTAGGGAGGTCATTCAGGCACGTGGAGGCCACACACACTACTGAGCCTCATTTTGACTTGTTTTAAGGACATTACATCAAAGTTGGATCAGGCTGTAGTGTGGTTTTCCACTTTAATTTTGAGTGTGACTCCAAATCCAGACCTCCATGGGTTGATAAATTTGATTTCCATTGATAATTTTGTGTGATTTTGTTGTCAGCACATTCAACTATGTAAAGAAAAAAGTATTTAATACGATTATTTCATTCATTCAGATCTATGATGTGTTATTTTAGTGTTCCCTTTATTTTTTTGAGCAGTGTATATATATATATATATATATATATATAGTATTCATTTGTTATATCTGTGTCCATATGGTCCATGAGTTTCTACTAGACCATATGGTTCAAGAGAAAATAGCCTACTAAAAAAGCATCTCATCTAATCGAATTAGTTTCAAATAAATCTGCAGCTCTTACAACTATTGTATTATTTCACAACTGACTCCAGTTCGGCGCCAAAACATTTACAACAAAGACATATTGACAAAGTAAAAAAAGTGTGTAAAAAATATGATTCTTTTTTTATATTTTACATGTGATAAGGCCACACAGATGGCCAGAAATAATTACAGACACCTGTGATAATCTGAAGCACCCAAAAAGACCACTAGATGTCATATGATAAAATGCCATATAGTCCTTGAAAGTTACCAAAATTCTGGTAGTTTACTGGTAAACTGGTTACTGGTTACTGGTTACTGGTTACTGGTTTAGCTCACATTGGAGTGAATTGGAGCTTATTCAGGATGATACAACAGATTCATGCGTTGTGCCTAACAGACATGATTCTCATTTCACTGGCATACCCAATGCAGATAGTTTTATGAACTTCAATTACTGTAATAAACATTGTACTGACAAAGCAGTGTATTTCCTGCTTGGCTTGTTCAGCCTCTCTTTCCCAGTATATGAGTCCCTGGTGCACTTGGTAGTAAAAACAATGAAATCTAAACACAATTTGGCTAGATATCACCTTTATTCCTCAGAGCATGGCTTTAAACTGTTCAGTTCCCCAGAACACCACTTACCTTACAGGATTTACAATATCCTGAAAGTGTCTACTAAGCTGGTTTGTTAAAGGTAGACTCAGCGAAATGGCGTTGCCACAAGCAGCGCCGCAGATTGAGATGAGCGAGATGCAACACTTCGCTCTCACACAGTCACACACAGTATCTGCTCATGTGCACGGGTTCGCTTCACGCTGTCACAGCGTGGTAGCCAGGGCACCAAAACAGCTGAGAAGTTGAGCCTCGCGCTTCAACGCTCTTAGTTGTTGTGGAAGTTGACCCACTATGCTGTTTACTTTCTGCATCAATGTCATATCACTGAGTCTACCTTTAAGAGACCAAACTGCGAACAAGAAACAATTGCATGCTTGTCTTAGAGCACCATAATGTAAGACCCACCGTAATCTTCTGATAAATCTCTCTTCCCAGAGTGCAGTCATTAATCCTGTACCACCAAGGGAGAAAAAGGTGGTTAGCCCCTTATAACCACACTGACATCATCCAAAACACATCCTAGATCTGTTTTAGCCAGCCTCTTATGAACACACTGACTACTATGCATCCTAGACCTCCTGTACTATATCCCCGTGCCTCCCTCAAATTACCCATCATGAGCACAGTAATGAGAGCTGAACACTACCTAGACCCTGTACAGTGTAGCCCACAACTGCAAAGTTATTTGTTCGGTCATATTATTGGCAATAAAGGTATGGCTTTGTGGAAATATTTTTCAATAGTCCTGAATGGGAGCGTGCCAGGTGCCCTGTGCTACAGTACGTGGCCAGGTTATTTTCTGGAGATTGATGGTGGGCACTCAGGCACAGCTTGGACGTAATAAATAAGCAGACTTGATGTTAATTTTCTTAATTAAACAAAATGTTCACAAACAAACCAGACGGTATCGATCAATCCTTCAATGTTATATATGTAGTAGAAATGAGAGGTGCAGGCTCATTTTATTGTTACCAGAGGCAGTGCTCCAAACAGCAGCAGCAGGCTCTCTCTCTTTCCTTTCCCCATAAAGGCAGATTAGGGTTGCCTTCAGCTGTGCATAATTAACAATCTGTCTAGTCATTGCATCACATTTGATTAAAAACCTTTGCAAGGTCTGCTGGAATGGTATGATTTGTTCTCTCAGTTGGTTAAGGAAAGATCTAGAGTAGGTAACAGTTACCCCCATCTGTTGTCTCTAGGATAGAGGGATACTTTTACTTAGTTGTTTTTAATCACTTTTTGCGAGCAGTATTTCCATACCATCCCACTCGGTACAGATGTCAATTCAACGTCTATTCCTCATTTGCTCAACGTCATTTCATTGAAATGACGTGGAAACAACGTTGATTCAGACGGTTCATTTTACACGGATAGTTTGACTGCACAGATTTGGGAGCCATGTGTATCTGATGCCTCTGAGTGTACAGTATCTGTGGTAAAAGGTTAGACACATTGACGGTGTTAATTCCCACGGAGTAGGATTTCCTTAATGTGGACATAATAAATGGGTGGATTAGCAATGCACTTCGATAAATAGATTAATCAAGCAGAGTTGGTTCATTGTTTGAAATTTCACCATCAAATAGTGCAGCTTCATCAATCTAATAACTAAAGGTCACTGATGGAAGGAGAGCAGGAACAGGGAAGATACACAATTTGTAGTGATTCATTACAGTAAATCAATGGGGACCTTTTCTGCTTCTGCTTCTGCTCATTTGGACATTTGAGCTGACTGCAATGGCTTATGGCTTTTTAAAATAACTTCCGGTAACACTTTATTTGGATAATCCCAAGTAGATGGTTTGTAGATGTTCAGTAGATGTTTAATAACTGTCAACAACATTCCAACTAACTACAGTATCTACTAACCCTTGCCCTAACCCTAACCTTAATCCTTACCCTAACCCTAAACTTAACCGTTACCCTAACCCTAGCCCTAACCTTAACTCTTACCCTTATTCTAAATCTAAACCTAAACGTAACCTTAACCTTAGCAAGCAGTTGCTTATCAACAGATCATTTGCTGATAATATGACCATCTGTAGATCATCTATATGGGACTATCCAAGTGTAACCTAACCTCAAGTTTGGTCAGTAGCTAAAGTGTAAATGCATTTCTCATACCTGCCGAATTGGACGATGATCAAAAACCTCAAATACAATGCATCTCAAAAACCGCCATGACAGTTGTTTGTTTGTGACATCAATCAAGTCACCCATAGGGCTGTTGCGGTGACCGTATTACTGCCACACCGGCAGTCATGAGTCATGACCGCTGTCAAATTCCACTTGACCGTTTGGTCACGGTAATTTCCTCTTATGCACCCTGGACATGCGTTAGCAGTACCCAACTCGCTATCGACCATCAGGTCCTAATGGTCTGGTCCTCACCACTCTATTGTTCCTCTAACCACTCTGACATCAACGCAAATGCAATAGAATATCACATCAAACACTGATCATCAAAACAGTATCATCCTTTTAAAACTCACCTCACAAATTCACTACAGTTATTTTGAATTTGTATTTGATTTTGAATTGCCTAGTAATAATTAACAGGCTGACACATTACCTTTAGCGACAGAATATCTCACCACTGTGCTTTTCCATCTCTTCCCCTCTCTCCTTCATTCATTTCTCGAGCGAACAGAAAGAGTGGCTGTCAACAGTTTAATGAAATGTTTCGTTTTGAAAACATGGTACTATCGATGTTCCTGAACAGATTTCACTTGGTTTGGCTGCAGGAACAGGGTTGGAGAGCCCATGGCATACAGAGTTTGGGTGGAATATCACCTGTCGCTCAGCAAGAGGCTGCATGCTTCTCAAACAGTGGTTGATGAGTGGAGTGAAATGGAGTAGCCTACCCGGCATGATTAAAAAACAAAACAGGTGGTAAAGCGGTCCCATTCGCTGTTCGAGTGCATACAGATTACTTCACCCCTGCCCCTGTTCCCGCCCATTTGACCATTGTAAATCAAAACAGATTTGACATATTGGTAAAGAAGATTCAATTGAGAATAGTCTGATGGGTGAACATATACAGTAAATATGATCACTTGATGAGAGAACAGCGTGTGCAGCCTGAGGCAAGGAACAGAGCTCAAGATTTTTTTTTGTGACTTTCTCAAATCATCAATAGCCTATAGTCGCATCATGCAGCCCATGTTTTGATTTCTAAGACATTCTAAGGCTTGTATCATTCACAACTAAAGTTGCCAAAATAACTGAATCTAGCGTATAGGACCTGTTTCAAATGATCACTTTTACTCTCAACATAGTCACTTCATATGAGCACTAGCTAAGGAATGGTAAAAATATCCTTTCTATTTTATTCAGATAAGTTCAATTACAGTGCCTTCAGAAAGTGTTCATGCTGCTTGACTTATTCCACATTTTGTTGTTACAGCGTGAATTCAAAATTGATTAAATTGTTGTTTTTTTCTCATCCATCTACACACAATACCCCATAATGACAAAGTGAAAACATTTATTGAAAATGAAATACAGGAATATCTCTCATTTACATAAGTATTCACACACCTGAGTCAATACTTTGTAGAAGCTCCTTTGGCAGCGATTACAGCTGTGAGTCTTTCTCAGTCTCTAAGAGGTTCCCACGCCTATATTGCCCATTATTCTTTTTTTAATTCTTCAAGCTCTGTCAAATTGGTTGTTGATCATTGCTAGAAAGCCATTTTTCAGGTCTTGCCATAGATATTCAAGCAGATTGAAGTCAAAACTGTAACTCGGCCACTCAGCAACATTCACTGTCTTCTTTGTATCTGATTAGAATCCAAGATGGCGTAGCAGTCTGGAGTCTGTTGTCTTGTCCCGTCCAACCCCATGTATATATATATTTTCCTTCAGATATATTTTTTGTAATATTTAAAAAAAAAAAATATCTCAATTCCCATCTACGGACTGAACATATTCTCCTGCAACCCGCCTCACCCAATGTGGTACGGGTCTGCTATTTTTACACTTAGAACTGGAACCCCCATCAGAAGCTAGCCAGCTAACTAGCCACTAGCTAGTAGTCAGTTAGCCACTGCTAGCGGTCATCACTGTTAACTCAGCCAAACTCAGCCAGACTCAGCCCGGTCAATTCCTGCCAGTCTGCACAGCGCGATATCAACCCAGAGCATATCGGACTGCTTTTTCTCTACCACATCTCCACATCTCCGGATTCCTACCACAAGCTCTGAACCTTTACACCGGATCATCGCAGCTAACTAGCTGCTATCCGAGTGGCTACTCCTGGCTAACGTCTCTGTCTCGAAGCAAGCACCAGTTAGCCTAGAGATAACCTTGAGCTAGGTCCATCTCCCGGCTAGCTGAAGAGGTCCATCAGCCAATTCTTGGGCTACGATACCTATTTTGCCAATTGGCCTGGAACCTTTTACTGCCAACACGGAGCCCCGCCGATCCATCACGACTGGTCTGCTGACTTAACCCGTCTGAGGGGGTTTCAAAAGGCTCCTCCGTCGCGACGTCCCCTGAAGGCCCATCTGCTAGCCTGCTAGCCGCGGCCCGCTAGCTGTCTAGAGCATATCGGACTGCTTTTCCTCTACCACATCTCCACATCTCCGGATTCCTACCGCAAGCTGAACCTTTACACCGGATCATCACAGCTAGCTAGCTGCTATCCGAGTGGCTACTCCTGGCTAACGTCTCCAGTTAGCCTGGAGCTAGCCTCAAGCTAGGCCCATCTCCCGGCTAGCTGAAGAGGTCCATCAGCCAATTTCTTGAGCTACAATACCTATTTTGCCAATTGGTTTAGACCCTTTTACTGCCGACACAGAGCCCCACCGATCAATCACAACTGGTCCGCTGACGTAACGTGACGTCCCCCGAAGGCCCTTCTGCTAGCCTGCTAGACCCGGCCTGCTAGCTGTATGAATCGCCGTGTCTCCAGCTCGCCTAGCTACTCACTGGACCCTATGATCACTCGGCTACACATGCCACTCCCTAATGTCAATATGCCTTGTCCATTGTTGTTTTGTTTAGTGATTATTATCTTATTTCACTGTAGAGCCTCCAACCCTGCTCAATATGCCTTAGCTAGCCCTTTTGTTCCACCCCCCACACATGCAGTGAACTCACCTGGCTTAAATTGCGGCTCTAGAGAGAAAATCCCTCTCATTGTCACTCAATGCCTAGGTCTACCTCCACTGTATTCACATCCCACCATACCCTTGTCTGTACATTATGCCTTGAATCTATTCTTCCGAGCCCAGAAATCTGCTCCTTTTACTCTCTGTTCCAAACGCACTAGACAACCAGTTCTTATAGCCTTTAGCCATACTCTTATCCTACTCCTCCTCTGTTCCTCTGGTGATGTAGAGGTTAACACAGGCCCTGCAGTGCCTAGCTCCACTCCCATTCCCCAGGCTCTCTCATTTGTTGACTTCTGTAACCGTAAAAGCCTTGGTTTCATGCATGTAAATTGTAATTATTTCACCTCCATGGCCTATTTATTGCCTTACCTCTCTACTCTTCTACATTTGCACACACTGTACATAGATTTTTCTATTGTGATATTGACTGTACGTTTGTTTATGTGTATCTCTGTGTTGTTGTTTTGTCGCACTGCTTTGCTTTATCTTGGCCAGGTCGCAGTTGTAAATGAGAACTTGTTCTCAACTGGCCTACCTGGTTAAATAAAGTTGAAATTGGTAAGCAACTCTAGTGTATATTTGGTCTTGTGTTTTAGGTTATTGCCCTGCTGAATGGTGAATTCATCTCCCAGTGTCTGGTGGAAAGCAGTTTTTTTTGCTCTAGGATTTGTCCTGTGCTTAGCTCCATTGTATTGGATTTGCCCCAACATAACACTTTGTATTCAAGACAAAAAGTCAATTTTTTTGCAGTTTTACTTTAGTATCTTTTTGCAAACAGGATGCCCTTTTTTGGAATATTTTTATTCTGTTCAGGCTTCCCTCTTTTCACTCTGTCAATTAGGTTAGTATTGTGGAGTAACTACAATGTTGTTGATCCATCCTCAGTTTTATCCTATCACAGCCATTCAACTCTGTAACAGTTTTAAAGTCACCATTGGTATCATGGTGAAATCCCTAAGCGGTTTCCTTCCTCTCCGGCAATTGAGTTAGGAAGGGCGCTTGTATCTTTGTAGTGACTGGGTGTATTCATACACCATCCAAAGTGTAATTAATAACTTCACCAAATTCAAAGGGATATTCAATGTCTGCTTTTTACATTTTGGGTGCCCTTCTTTGCGAGGCATTGGAAAACCTCTTTGTGGTTGAATCTGTGTTTGAAATGTACTGCTCAACTGAGGAACCTTAGAGTTAATTGTATGTGTGTGGTACAGAGATGAGTCAGTCATTCAAAAATCATGTTAAACACTATTATTACACACAGAGTGAGTCCATGCAACTTATTATGTGACTTGTTAAGCACATTTTTACTCCTGAACGGGTTGAATCATAGCCACGGGAAGTGCAGTGGCTTGCAAAAGTATTCACCCCCCTTGGCTTTTTTCCTATTTTGTTGCCTTACAACCTGGAATTAAAATTTATTTTTGGCGGGTTTGTATCATTTGATTTACACAACATGCCTACCACTTTAAAGATGCAAAATATTTTTTTATGTGAAACAAAAAACTGAAAGCTTGAGCGTGCATAACTATTCACATTCACTATTCGAAACTTTGTAGAGCCACCTTTTGCAGCAATTACAAATGCAAGTCTCTTGGGGTATGTCTCTATAAGCACATCTAGCCACTGAGATTTCTGCCCATTCTTCAAGGCAAAACTGCTCCAGCGTCTTCAAGTTGGATGGGTTCGGCTGGTGTACAGCAATCTTTAAGTCATACCTTGATTCTCAATTGGATTGAGGTCTGGGCTTTGATTAGGCCATTCCAAGACATTTAAATGTTTCCCCTTAAACCACTCAAGTGTTGCTTTAGCAGTATGCTTAGGATCATTTGGAAGGTGAATCTCCATCCCAGTCTCAAATCTCTGGAAGACTGAAACAGGTTTCCCTCAAGAATTTCACTGTATTTAGCGTCATTCATCATTCCTTCAATTCTGACTGTTTCCCAGTCCCTGCCGATGAAAAACATCCCCACAGCATGATGCTGCCACCACCATGCTTCACTGTGGGGATGGGGTTCTCTGGGTGATGAGAGGTGTTGTTTGCACCAGACATACAGTTGGAAGTTTACATACACTTAGGTTAGAGTCATTAAAACTCATTTTTCGACCACTCCACACATTTCTTGTTAACAAACTATAGTTTTGGCAAGTCGGTTAGGACATCTACTTTGTGCATGACACAAGTAATTTTTCCAAGAAATTGTTTACAGACAGATTATTTCACTTATAATTCACTGTATCACAATTCCAGTGGGTCAGAAGTTACCATACACTAAGTTGACTGTGCCTTTAAACAGCTTGGAAAATTCCAGAAAATTATGTCATGGCTTTAGAAGCTTCTGATAGGCTAATTGACATAATTTGAGTCAATTGGTGGTGTACCTGTGGATGTATTTCAAGGCCTACCTTCAAACTCAGTGCCTCTTTGCTTAACATCATGGGAAAATCAAAAGAAATCAGCCAAGACCTCAGAAAAACAATTGTAGACCTCCACAAGTCTGGTTCATCCTTGGGAGCAATTTCCAAATGCCTGAAGGTACCACGTTCATCTGTAAAAACAATATTACGCAAGTATAAACACCATGGGACCACAAAGCCATCATCCCGCTCAGGAAGGAGACGCGTTCTGTCTCCTAGAGATGAACGTACTTTGGTGCGAAAAGTGCAAATCAATCCCAGAACAGCAGCAAAGGACCTTTTAAAGATGCTGAAGGAAACAGGAACAAAAGTATCTATATCCACAGTAAAACAAGTCCTAAATCGACATAACCTGAAAGGCTTCTCAGCAAGGAAGAAGCCCCCCCCCCCCATAAAAAGCCAGACTACGGTTTGCAACTGCACATGGGGACAAAGATCATACTTTTTGGAGAAATGTCCTCTGGTCTGATGAAACAAAAATAGAACTGTTTGGCCTTAATGACCATCATTATGCTTGGAAGAAAAAGGGGGAGGCTTGCAAACCAAAGAACACCATCCCAACCGTGAAGCACGGGGTTGGCAGCATCATGTTGTGGGGGTGCTTTCCTGCAGGAGGGAGTAGTGCACTTCACAAAATAGATGGCATCATGAGGCAGGAAAATTATGTGGGTATATTGAAGCAACATCTCAAGACATCAGTCAGGAAGTTAAAGCTTGGTCGCAAATGGGTCTTCCAAATGGACAATGACCCCAAGCATACTTACAAAGTTGTGGCAAAATGGCTAAAAGACAACAAAGGCAAGGTATTGGAGTGGCCATCACAAGGCCTGACCTCAATTCTATAGAAAATTTGTGGGCCGAACTGAAAAGCATGTGCGAGCAAGGAGACCTCCAAATACTAATTGAGTGTATGTAAAATTCTGACCCACTGGGATGAAAGAAATAAAAGCTGAAATAAATCATTCACTCTGCTATTATTCTGACATTTCACATTCTTAAAATAAAGTTGTGATCCTAACTGACCTAAGACAGGGAATTTTTACTAGAATTAAATGTCAGGAATTGTGAAAATCTGAGTTTAAATGTATTTGGCTAAGGTGTACTGTATGTAAACTTCCGACTTTAACTGTAACGTTTTCCTTGATGGCCAAAAAGCTCAATTTTTGCTTATTTTTTTCTTTAAGCAATGTTTTTTTTCTGGCCACTCTTCCGTAAAGCCCAGCTCTGTGGAGTGTACGGCTTAAAGTGGTCCTATGGAGAGATACTCCAATGTCCACTTTGGAGCTTTGCAGCTCCTTCAGGGTTATCTTTGGTCTCTTTGTTGCCTCTCTGATTAATGCATTCCTTGCATGGTCCGTGAGTTTCGGTGGGCGGCCCTCTCTTGGCAGGTTTGTTGTGGTGCCATATTCATTCAATTTTTTATAATGTATTTAATGGTGCTCTGTGGAATGTTCAAAGTTTTTGAAAAAAAAATTATAACCCAACCCTGATCTATACTTCTCCACAACTTTGTCCCTGACCTGTTTGGAGAGCTCCTTGGTCTTCATGTTGTCGCTTGCTTGGTGGCACCCCTTGCTTAGTGTTGTTGCAGACTCTGGGGCCTTTCAGAACAGGTGTGTATATATACTGAGATCATGTGACAGATAATGTGACACTTAGATTGCACACAGGTGGACTTTATTTCACTAATTATGTAACTTCTGAAGGTAATAGGTTGCACCAGATCTTATTAAGGGCTTTCATAGCAAAAAGGGTAAATACATATGCACTCACCACTTTTCAGTTTTTTCTGTTTTAGAATTTTTTTAAAGTTACTTTTTTTTTTTTCACTTTACCAATTTGGACTATTTTGTGTATGTCCATTTAATGAAATCAAATAAAAATCCATTTAAATTACAAGATGTAATGCAACAAAATAGGAAAAACGCTAAGGGGGATGAATACTTTTGCAAGACACTTTAGGGGTGCTGAGGGTTCTGCAGAATATCCCCTCCCCCCCCAAAATACTCCTGAACTTATTTAGGCTTGCCATAATAAAGAGGTTGAATACTTATTGACTCAAGACATTTTTGACTCAAGACATTTGAAAACATTTCGAAAAACATAATTCCGCTCTGACATTATGGATTATTGTGTGTAGGCCAGTAACAACAAAAAGCTCACATTAATCCATTACACAACAAAATGAGGAAAAGTCAAGAGGTATGAATACATTCTGTAGGCACGGTATATTCTTCTTACTATAAAATCATATAATACAAAACAAAATGGCACAGGATTTATAAGCATGTCTGCTAAATGAACAAGCATAAAGCCAATGGCATGGCACATAGCCAGATAAAATACAGTAGTCCAACTCATATTCTGTTCTTATGAATTACATTGTCTTCATACAGTATCATGTTTCTTTAGACCTGCCTAAAATAAATCATGGATTTATTTTGATGGTGTATAATATATTGATTTATTAAACTTTTTTAAATGTAGATGTTCCAAAGGCGTGCATCAGAGACCTGTTTGCGGATTGCATGCATGGAGACCTGGAGATGCTAAATGTGTTTATGTTAATTAATTGTCAATTACCGTGAGACCAGCAGCCTTTTGCATGACAATAACCAGTTGACAAAATGTCATGTCCGCCACAGCCCTACAGTATCTGTGATAAGAGGTTAGACACTGACAGTGTTCATTTTGGAGTAGGATTTCCTTAATATGGACATAATAAATGGGAGGATTAGTAATGCACTTCAATTAATAGATGAATCAAGCAGAGTTGGTCCATTGTTTGAAATTTCCCCATCAAATGGTGCAGCCTCATCAATCTAATAACTAATGGAGGGAGAGCAGGAACGGGGAAGATATACCATGCGTAGTGATTCATTACAGTAAATCAATGGGGACCTTTTCTGCTTCTCCTGCTCATTTGGACATTTGAGCTGACTGCAAAGGCTTACCTTCATTTTTCAAATATCTTCCGGTGACACTTTATTTGGCTAATCCCAAGTGGATGGCTTGTAGATGTTCAGTAGATGTTCAATAACTGTCAACAACATTCCAACTAACTACAGTATCTACTAACCTTAACCCTTACCCTAAACCTTATTCTAAACCTAAACCTAACCTTAACTGTTACCTTAGCAAGCAGTTGCTTATCAACAGATCATTTGCTGATAGTATCACCATCTGTAGATCATCTGTGTGGGACTATCCAAATAAAGTGTAACCTAACTTCTCAAGTTTGGTCAGTAGTTAAAGTGCATGGGTACACAGTAGGGTATGGAAAGTTCTGATACTGTCAATAATGCAAATGCATTTCTCATACCTGCCGAAATGGACAATAATTAAACACCAAATTCAATGCATCTCAAAAACCGCCATGACAGACGTTTGTTTGTGACATCAATCGAGTCATACGGATTGTTGTTTATACTCTCCTATATCAAATGACGTGACCCGGGAGTGTTGGCAATGACATTGCCAATCATTTCCATTCAGCAGAAGTTGTGCAGATGGTCCCCCCAGGTCCCCGCATGAAAAACTGCTGATTTAAGAGGAATGTCATGCTTAATTAAGAGCAGCCCGTAAATGGAGTGCTTTCCACACAAAGACCGATATAAGCCACCACCATTCTGCCGCTCCTGCCAGCAGGCACATTCGCCCCTGTGCATCCAGCTAGCGGCAAGTCACTGAGCATCATCGAAATTCACAACGCAACCTGCTCAAACACGGGCTTAGCTACTGATGTTTCAATGAGGACAGCTCCTCTTTTCATGTGACAGTACCTTAATCCCGTCAGACTGGAGCCACACCAAGCTGACACCCCTATGGAAATGTGCTTTAATGACATTAATGGTAAGCCTTTTAAAAACAGAGGAGATGAAGGGCAGTGGGGAGCATGCAGCACAAAGTGCACTGTCAAAAAGCCCTAGCCTTAAAAACTGGTGTCGATTTTAATGCCGTTCTGGAAATAAAGAGACAGAAGTATGTGGTCACCTGCTCGTCGAAAATCTTATTCCAAAATCTTGGGCATTAACATGGAGTTGGTCCCCCCCTTTGCTGTAATAACAGCCTCTACTTTTCTGGGAAGGCTTTCCACTAGATGTTGGAACATTGCTGAGGGAATTTGCTTCCATTCAGCCACAAGAGCATGAGTGAGGTCTGGCACTGATATTAGGCGATTGGGATTGGCTCGCAGTCGGTGTTCCAATTCATCCCAAAGGTGTTCGATGGGGTTGAGGTCAGGGCTCTGTGCAGGCCAGTCAAGTTCTTCCAAACCGATCTCGTCAAACCATTTTTGTATGGACCTCGCTTTGTGCACGAGGTCTATGAGCTTGTGTGGCCTACCACTTCGCGACTGAGCCGTTGTTTCTCCTAGACATTTCCACTTCACAATAACAGCTCTTACCGTTGACCAGGGCAGCTCATGCTGAAACAGGAAACTGTTGCCACAAAGTTGGAAGCAGACAATTGTCTAAAATGTTATTGAATTCTATAGCATTAATATTTCCCTTCACTGGAACTGGGGCCTAGCCCGAACCATGAAAAACAGCCACAGACCATTATACCTCCTACACCAAACTTTACAGTTGGGGCAGGTAGCGTTCTCCTGGCATCCGCCAAACCCAGATTCGGTCGTCGGACTGCCAGATGGTGAAGCGTGATTCATCACTGCTCCAGATTCCAATGACGGCGAGCTTTACACCACTCCATTTTGATCTTAGGCTTGTCGGCCATGGAAACTCATTTCATGAAGCTCCCGACAAACAGTTATTGTGCTGACATTGCTTCCAGAGGCAGTTTGGAACTCGGTAGGGAGTGTTCCAACCTAGGACAAACTATTTTTACGCACTACGCACTCGGCAGTCCCGTTCTATGAGCTTGTGTGGCCTACCACTTCGCGACTGAGCCGTTGTTTCTCCTAGACATTTCCACTTCACAATAACAGCACTTACCGTTGACCAGGGCAGCTCTAGCAGAACAGAAATTTGACCAACTGACTTGTTGGAAAGGTGGCATCATATGATGATGCCATATTGAAAGTCACTGAGCTCTTCAGTAAGGCCATTCTATTGCCAATGTTTGTCTATGGAGATTGCATGGTTGTGTGGTCGATTTTAAATACGGTGTGGCTGAAATCCACTAATTTGAAGGGGTGTCCACATACCTTTGGTAATGTAGTGTATATATTTGTGCTTAAGTTCAAATATGTAAACATACCTTGAAGATAAAGATGCTAAGTGTCTGGGTTTTAGTGCATTAAACCCTCCTAGGCTAATACGTATGTTTATTTTGATGGGCCAGTCACAAGAGGTGTATCTCCTTCACTAAGATGGCAGGAATCTGCTATTCACAGTGGCTCAGTGCAGTGTGTGATCTGCGGTGTACATAACAGCATACATACAGTACTTAGTATGTATAGGGCATACTGTACCTATCAGGAAACCAATTTTCACATGCAGCATAACTCTGATAAGATATTCCTAATCCTCACATCCAGTCCTCATGCTGAAGGGGAAACAGGTCCATTGGTGCAGCCAGAGATATAAATAGGGCAAGGTTTTATTCCACTCTCATAAACATGCAGATTGATTAGGGTCATTTTCTGCTAGCCTGCCTCCCTCCACCCAACCCCCTCCCTCCATTAGTGATGAAAACCTAGATTTATTGCCACGTCCGTCACTGCCACACTATAATTCACTGGCACATTGGCTGCATGCTTTTATGTAAATGAGCAAACGCAATAAGGCATATCAAAAAGCATGTCTCTGTCTCTCTGTTCATAGGAGCGCATACAGGTTGCCAATGGGGTGTTGTCAATCAGCCGACTGACGCTGTCCGATATTGGAATGTATCAATGTGTGGCTGGAAACAAGCATGGGGAGGTCTACTCCAATGCAGAGCTCAAAGTCATAGGTAAGGCAATACAAGGTGTGTGGGTGTACGTGCCTGACAGCCTACATACTGGTGCATGTATTGTATGTTGTACAGTATGCACGTTTGTTGTGTGCATGTTTTAGTGTCATAGCTAGTTTGTTTTTCCGCTTTCTACCATCGCAGTGTGACCTCTAGCTTCTCTGTGATTGCTTCCTAATTAAAAGGCATTCATTAAAATATGAATGCACTGGGGTGCTGTTGATGTATGGCCATGCCACTGTGCTCCCCAGTCCCACCCATCTGCCCTGTCAGTCCTGTTACTCAGGACTCTGTTCCCTGGCACAGGGCTGGCCTCCAGCTCTCCCTCTCGAAACCCATCTCCTACCACTCTTGATCATTGTTTTGCCATTGATTGGAATTAGATCCAACGCAGCCAAAGTTCCCAGGTTGAATTAAACGTGGAGGAGGTAAAAACATCATTGACAGTCCCTGGCAGAGATACACTAATTGAAGTGCTTTATAAAAGCAAAGGGAGGGAGGATCCTGGAGAGAAAAGGAGATGATCATCATAGAACTCATTTGAACTGCAAAACAGACATGCCATTTTCCCTTCGTTCTTCTTAGCCGAGAAAAGGATTCCCTGTTTTTTAAGGAGTGCAGTGTGTTGCACTCTCCTTCCTTCCCTGCCATTTCTACTCAACACATTACACGCCTCACTTTGAAGTAGACAGCAGCCATGCAAGGGTGTATTAAAACCTTTAGGGGTTATACAGATAACGTACCATTTCATAATTCTTTTTTTGTTTTGTGCTTTTTTCAACATGTCTGCCTTTGACTCACTCTCTGTCTAGTCCATACAAGTTTAGTAATCTCCTTCAGCCTTGTCTACTCTGGCCAATGACAATGACTATCTCTAGGTCTGGCCAATGACAATGACTATCTCTAGGTCTGGCCAATGACAATGACTATCTCTAGGTCTGGCCAATGACAATGACTATCTCTAGGTCTGGCCAATGACAATGACTATCTCTAGCTCTAGCCAATGACAATGACTATCTCTAGGTCTGGCCAATGACAATGACTATCTCTAGGTCTGGCCAATGACAATGACTATCTCTAGGTCTGGCCAATGACAATGACTATCTCTAGGTCTGGCCAATGACAATGACTATCTCTAGGTCTGGCCAATGACAATGACTATCTCTAGGTCTGGCCAATGACAATGACTATCTCTAGGTCTGACCAATGACAATGACTATCTCTAGGTCTGGCCAATGACAATGGCAATGACTATTCCCTTGATGTATATGTTGTTATTTCCTGTGACATCACCAGGAAAGACTCTGGACCCAGTATACTAAGACCCTGAGGTTCTCCTAGTTCAAGTCATGTGTTCAAGATAAACTCATGTCTTTACGCTCATGTCATACATGTTGAAAGTTAGACATAAAAGTAAAGGGGAAGGGAAGTGTTGGGTTTTTAACATGCATGTGTTGTTTTAGCTGTTGCCCCAGATTTTTCCCAGAACCAGCTGAGGAGCCACACAATGGTGAAGGAGGGAGGAGATGTGCTGATGGAGTGCAGGCCCAAAATGTCCCCCTGGGGTGGGATCTCCTGGAGGAAGGGCAGTGAGACTCTACAAGAGAGCAACAGGTAAGCTAACAATCTCTCTCTTTGTTAGGTAAACCCTCTCTCAATAAGGGGGTTGATTTCCTAAACACTGGGGTTACTGTAGGATTTGTTCAGGTATGGTACCCTGGAGGCAATGTTCTTGTAGTATTGATAAAGAGCAAATGCCAGACACCCCTGGCTATGATTACTGTATGTTTACCTGGCCCGGCGCTGTATCTTGGTATTATATCTCTGGTCATATTAGTGATTCTATTCCTCAATGTTACAGAGTCCCTCCTTGACTGTTAACATTTTATATCCAGCTTTGGGTTAAAATACATATTTGAAGTAACATCTCTGTCTGTATACCTACCTGCTTCAGATGTAGACTCCCGTAGACCAGTGTTAATTTCGTCAACAATAACTATGTTGAAAAATATTAGTCAACAACCTATTTTTCCTGACAAATACTAATGACGATAACGAGACGAGATGCCATGGAAAAAAAGATAACTATTCTAAATGACTTTTCATTTTAGATGACAAGGGGAGAATTCCAATGCGAGACTAATGGGCATTTAATTTGACAGGAGGCTCCTTTTCATCTGTTTTGTCCAATCATAAGCAAGCATATCTTTGCAGAATATAATGCAAACCTCTCATTGGTCTTTTAGTTGAACTGGCTGATAGAGCTGATATACAGTATCTACAGACATTTCAATTGTAACAATAATGTTTACTGTCTCTTACTTTCATATAGGCTATTTTAGCTTTTTTCCAATTAGCTTTTTCCCGATTGGAAATACTAATGCTATTTGCTGAATATTAGGAGTACAGTAATAATTCTAGCATTGTTGGAAATGCTCAGATTCTCCCCTTTTAAGGGAATCACTGTCATTTACCCCATCACAAGGTTGAGAAAAGCCGTAGGCCTAAATGGTTTAACCTGTAGGCAACAGCAATGTTGCCAGCAATATGAGGGAAAGGGGAATACCTAGTCAGTTGTACAACTGAAATGTGTCTTCTGCATTTAAACCAACCCCTCTGAATCAGAGAGGTGCAGGGGGCTGCCTTAATCGACATCCATGGCTCCTGGGGAACTGCCTTGTTCAGGGGCAGAACAACAGATTCTTACCTTGACGGCTCAGGGATTTGATACAGCAACCTTTCAGTTACTGTCCCAACACTCTAACCACTAGGCTAACTGCCACCCCTGGATAGAAGGCCTAGTTGGACAAGGCTATCTTAATGTGCACATAGAAGTTGGAGGTAAAAAAAAAATGCACAGAGGAAAATGTGACTAACATGACAGTGACTAAAACAACTAAAAAATTGTCCAATAACTAAAACTATGAAGGCTGAAATGACTAAAATAAAATGTAAAATATCTGACACAATTCAACACTGCCGTAGGCCTATATTCAGTAAGGTTTTCAACTCACTGAGTGTACAAAACATTAGGAACACCTTCCCAATTGTACCCCCTTTTGCCCTCAGAACAGCCTCAATTCGTCAGTGCATGGACTATGCGGTGTCGAAAGCGCTCCACAGGGATGCTGGCCCATGTTTACTCTAATGCTTCCCACAGTTGTGTCAAGTTGGCAGAATGTCCTTTGGGGGGTGGACCATTCTTGATACATACGGGAAACTGTTGAGCGTTAAAAACTCAGCAGCATCGTAGATTTTACTACCAGCCAAATACATTTAAACTCAGTTTTTTACAATTCCTGACCTTTAATCCTTGTAAAAATTCCCTGTCTTAGGTCAATTAGGATCACCACTTTATTTTAAGAATGTCAGAATAATTGTAGAGAGAATTATTTATTTCAGCTTTTATTTCTTTCATCACATTCCCAGTGGGTCAGAAGTTTACATACACTCAGTTAGCATTTGGTAGCATTGCCTTTAAATTGTTTAACTTCGGTCAAATATTTTGGATAGCCTTCCATAAGCTTCCAACAATAAGTTGGGTGAATTTTGGCCCATTCCTCCTGACAGAGCTGGTGTAACTAAGTCAGGTTTGTAGGCCTCCTTGCTCGCACACGCTTTTTCAGTTCTGCCCACATTTCTTTCTTTGGGATTGAGGTCAGGGCTTTGTGATGGGCACTCCAATACCTTGACTTTGTTGTCCTTAAGCCATTTTGCCACAACTTTGGAAGTATGCTTGGGGTCTGTCCATTTGGAAGACCCATTTGCGACCAAGCTTTAACTTCCTGACTGATGTCTTGAGATGTTCAATATATCCACATAATTTTCCTTCCTCATGATGTCATCTATTTTGGGAAGTGCACCTATCCCTCCTGCAGCAAAGCACCCCCACAACATGATGCTGCCACCCCCGTGCTTCACGGTTGGGATGGTGTTCTTCTGCTTGCAAGCCTCCCCCTTTTTCCTACAAATATAACAATGTTCATTATGGCCAAACAGTTCTATTTTTGTTTCATCAGACGGGAGGACATTTCTCCAAAAAGTACGACCTTTGTCCCCATGTGCAGTTGCAAACTGTAGTCTGGCTTTTTTATGGCGGTTTTGGAGCAGTGGTTTCTTCCTTGCTGAGCGGCCTTTCAGGTTATTTTAATATAGGACTCGTTTTACTGTGGATATAGATACATTTGTACCTGTTTCCTCCAGCATCTTCACAAGGTCCTTTGCTGTTGTTCTGGGATTGATTTGCACTTTTCGCACCAAAGTACATTCATCTCTAGGAGACAGAACGCATCTCCTTCCTGAGCTGTATGACGGCTGCGTGGTCCCATGGTGTTTATACTTGCGTACTATTGTTTGTACAGATGAACGTGGTGTCTTCATAAGGGACAGACCAAGGCGCAGCGAGGCATCCAGTATACATGTTTATTATACAGAACGAAACACACGTAACTGGGTAAAACAACAAAAAGTAAGCATGCTTGAAGATCGTGAAGACGAACACACTAAACACAAACAAGCTATGTCCAAACAATCACCCACAAAACCTAAATGAAAACCCCAAATATATATATGGTTCCCAATTAGAGACAACAACACACAGCTGCCTCTAATTGGGAACCATTACTCCAACATAGATATATAACCCCTAGAACATAAAACCCTACACCAAAACCAAAGCAAAAACACGCCAGCCTGTCTTTTCAGGCCTGGACGTGACAGTACCCCCCCCCCAAAGGCGCGGACTCCGACCGCGCCACCCAAAAGTCCATGGGGGGGTCTTCGGGTGGGTTTCTTTGTCCCAGGTGGCGGCCATTTGCAGGACTGGGGACCCTCTCTGGCGGCCCCGGGCTGGGGACCCTCACTGGCGGCGCCGGGCTGGGGACCCTCACTGGCGGCGCCGGGCTGGGGACCCTCACTGGCGGCACAGGGCTGGGGACCCTCACTGGCGGCCCAGGGTTGGGGACCCTCTCTGGCGGCGCCGGACTGGGGACCCTCTCTGGCGGCGCCGGACTGGGGAACCTCACTGGCGGCGCCGGACTGGGGACCCTCATTGGCACTCTGGTGCGGGGAGCAGGAACCGGCCGAACTGGGCTCGTGACGCGCACTCTGGTGCGGGGAGCGGGAACCGGCCGAACTGGGCTCGTGACGCGCACTCTGGTGCAGGGAGCGGGAACCGGCCGTACTGGGCTCGTGACTCGCACTCTGGTGCGGGGAGCGGGAACCGGCCGTACTGGGCTCGTGACGCGCACTCTGGTGCGGGGAGCGGGAAGCGGCCGTACTGGGCTCGTGACGCGCACTCTAGTGCGGGGAGCGGGAACCAGCCGTACTGGGCTCGTAACGTGCACTCTGGTGCGGGGAGCAGGAACAGGACGTGCTGAGTCCACACCGGGCACAGGAATCCTGGAGCGTGGAACAGGGATCCTGGAGCGTGGAACAGGGGCAGGACGTGCTGAGTCCACGCTGGGCACAGGAATCCTGGAGCGTGGAACAGGGATCCTGGGGCGTGGAGCAGAGACAGGACGTACTGGGCTGTGGATGCGAACCGGAGATTCTGCCCGTAGGACCGGTGCAGGATATCTTGGTCCCAGGAGACGCACTGGAAACCTGGTGCGCAGAGCTGGCACCACTCTTCCAGGTAGCACACTAACCTTGGCCTGACAGACGAGTGGCGCTGGGATCTCTCGCACTGAGCTGTGGACACGTACCGGAGATACTGCACGCAGAACCGGTGCAGGATATCCAGGTCCTAGGAGGCGCACTGGAGACCTGGCGCGCAGAGCTGGCACCACTCCTCCTGGCTGCACACTCAGTCTAGCCCGACTGATGAGTGGAGCTGGAATTTTCCGCACCGGCCTCTGAATCCGCACAGGAGAAACAGTGCGCAAAACTGCATAACACGGTGTCCTCTCCGTGCGCCACTCTCCCCAACGCTCTCTCCACAAAGCACGAGGAGTTGGCTCAGGAGTCCCTCCTGAACCGGCCAAACTCCTCGTCTGTCTTTCGGGCTTCCGTGCCAGGCGAGGTCTCATAAACTCTCCTCTATCCGGATCACATGCTCCGTATAGATCTTCGTACCTGCGCCGCTCCGCGCCGCTGCTTCCAGTTCCTCTCTAGGCGGCGATACTCTCCAGGCTGGGTCCACGCACCTCCATTAAATAATTCCTCCTCCCAAGTCCTTAACTCCCGGGTCTCTCGCTGCTTGGTCTTCTTGTGGTGGGTGATTCTGTCACGATCTTCATAAGGGACAGACCAAGGCAGCGAGGCATCCAGTATACATGTTTATTATACAGAACGAAACACACGTAACTGGGTAAAACAACAAAAAGTAAGCATGTGAAGATCGTGAAGACGAACACACTAAACACAAACAAGCTATGTCCAAACAATCACCCACAAAACCTAAATGACAACCCCAAATATATATATGGTTCCCAATTAGAGACAACGACACACAGCTGCCTCTAATTGGGAACCATTACCCCAACATAGATATATAACCCTAGAACATAAAAACCCTACACCAAAACCAAAGCAAAACACGCCAGCCTGTCTTTTCAGGCCTGGGCGTGACAGTACCTCTCTCAAAGGCGCGGACTCCGACCGCGCCACCCAAAAGTCCATGGGGGGGTCTTCGGGTGGGTTTCTTTGTCCCAGGTGGCGGCCATTTGCAGGACTGGGGACCCTCTCTGGCGGCCCCGGGCTGGGGACCCTCACTGGCGGCGCCGGGCTGGGGACCCTCACTGGCGGCCCAGGGCTGGGGACCCTCACTGGCGGCCCAGGGTTGGGGACCCTCTCTGGCGGCGCCGGACTGGGGACCCTCTCTGGCGGCGCCGGACTGGGGAACCTCACTGGCGGCGCCGGACTGGGGACCCTCATTGGCACTCTGGTGCGGGGAGCAGGAACCGGCCGAACTGGGCTCGTGGCGCACTCTGGTGCGAGAGCGGGAACCGGCGAACTGGGCTCGTGGCCGCACTCTGGTGCAGGGAGCGGGAACCGGCCGTACTGGGCTCGTGACTCGCACTCTGGTGCGGGGAGCGGGAACCGGCCGTACTGGGCTCGTGACGCGCACTCTGGTGCGGGGAGCGGGAAGCGGCCGTACTGGGCTCGTGACGCGCACTCTAGTGCGGGGAGCGGGAACCAGCCGTACTGGGCTCGTAACGTGCACTCTGGTGCGGGGAGCAGGAACAGGACGTGCTGAGTCCACACCGGGCACAGGAATCCTGGAGCGTGGAACAGGGATCCTGGAGCGTGGAACAGGGGCAGGACGTGCTGAGTCCACGCTGGGCACAGGAATCCTGGAGCGTGGAACAGGGATCCTGGGGCGTGGAGCAGAGACAGGACGTACTGGGCTGTGGATGCGAACCGGAGATTCTGCCCGTAGGACGGTGCAGGATATCTTGGTCCCAGGAGACGCACTGGAAACCTGGTGCGCAGAGCTGGCACCACTCTTCCAGGTAGCACACTAACCTTGGCCTGACAGGCGAGTGGCGCTGGGATCTCTCGCACTGAGCTGTGGACACGCATCGGAGATACTGCACGCAGAACCGGTGCAGGATATCCAGGTCTAGGAGGCGCACTGGAGACCTGGCGCGCAGAGCTGGCACCACTCCTCCTGGCTGCACACTCAGTCTAGCCCGACTGATGAGTGGAGCTGGAATTTTCCGCACCGGCCTCTGAATCCGCACAGGAGAAACAGTGCGCAAAACTGCATAACACGGTGTCCTCTCCGTGCGCCACTCTCCCCAACGCTCTCTCCACAAAGCACGAGGAGTTGGCTCAGGAGTCCCTCCTGAACCGGCCAAACTCCTCGTCTGTCTTTCGGGCTTCCGTGCCAGGCGAGGTCTCATAAACTCTCCTCTATCCGGATCACATGCTCCGTATAGATCTTCGTACCTGCGCCGCTCCGCCGCCGCTGCTTCCAGTTCCTCTCTAGGACGGCGATACTCTCCAGGCTGGGTCCACGCACCTCCATTAAATAATTCCTCCTCCCAAGTCCTTAACTCCCGGGTCTCTCGCTGCTTGGTCTTCTTGTGGTGGGTGATTCTGTCACGATCTTCATAAGGGACAGACCAAGGCGCAGCGAGGCATCCAGTATACATGTTTATTATACAGAACGAAACACACGTAACTGGGTAAAACAACAAAAAGTAAACGTAACGAAGATCGTGAAGACGAACACACTAAACACAAACAAGCTATGTCCAAACAATCACCCACAAAACCTAAATGAAAACCCCAAATATATATATGGTTCCCAATTAGAGACAACGACACACAGCTGCCTCTAATTGGGAACCATTACCCCAACATAGATATATAACCCCTAGAACATAAAAACCCTACACCAAAACCAAAGCAAAAACACGCCAGCCTGTCTTTTCAGGCCTGGACGTGACACGTGGTACCTTCAGGCGTTTGGAAATTGCTCCCAAGGATGAACAATTATTTTCTGAGGTCTTGGCTGATTTCTTTTGATTTTCCCATGATGTCAAGCAAAGAGGCACTGAGTTTGAAGGTAGGCCTTGAAATACATCCACAGGTACAACTCCAATTGACTCAAATGATGTCAATTAGCCTATCAGAAGCTTCTAAAGCCATGACATCATTTTCTGGAATTTTCTAAGCTGTTTAAAGGCACAGTGTATGTAGTGTATGTAAACTTCTGACCCACTGGAATTGTGATACAGTGAATTATAAGTGAAATAATCTGTCTATAAACAATTGTTGGAAAAAATACTTGTGTCATGCACAAAGTAGATGTCCTAACCGACTAGCCAAAATTATAGTTTGCTAACAAGAAATTTGTCGAGTGGTTGAAAAATGAGTTTTAATGACTCCAACCTAAGTGTATGTAAACTTCTGACTTCAACTATATGTTCCCATGGGATGATTAATTCAATAGCAGTGGCTGTATTACGGTTGAATGGATGGATGTTTCCTTGTAACCCTGTTGAGATAGTGTATATGTTTCCTAACATCAATAAGGGATCATGTATTTTACCTGGAATCACCTGGTCAGTCTATATCATGGAAAGAGCAGGTGTTCCTAATGTGTTGTACACTCAGTATATAATGCCTGGTGTAATTCACAGTGTAGATATACACCACAAACAAAACAGTGTGAGTACTGAAGGTATAATTGGTTTGGCCAGTCCTGATGGGTGTCCCGATATGCTCCTTGCTGTGCGGAGTCCGGGTGCTAATCAAGCACTTTTCGCCCTCTGTGGGGGTGTGTGGGCGACTATACCAGTCACTGTCTGCTGACATGATGCGCTTTTCTGGGCTAAAGTGTTAACTGCTAACAGTGACGGGAGAGTAAGGTGTGTGTGTGTGTGTGTGTGTGTGTGTGTGTGTGTGTGTGTGTGTGTGTGTGTGTGTGTGGCGGGCGAGGCGTCCGGGGTCTGGTCAGTCAGACTGTCCTGATCCAGACAGCAGTTGCACCTCTTTTTTGTGGCACAACTCTGACAGCATGACTGTGTGCATAGTGTCTGGTACGTCTCGTCATAGTTTACATATACACAAAGAAGTGTTGTTGCTAAACAAAGTGGCCCTGCATTTGCATAGTGGTTACGCTGCTGGTGCCCTTCAGTTGCCCTGTATACATATGTACATGATGCTGTCTCCCTAGCAGAGTGATCAAGGCTGGAATTCTGAAGCACATCAGGTTTTATTAATAAAATATGTATTTTTCTCTTTCGTCATCCCCTCTTGAACTGACAGCTTGAATCTTGGTTGAACTGTGAGGTAGCAACGGATTACACACAAAAAAATATGGGTTCCTCAAAGGTTCTTTGGGAAGAGTGATGGTTCTACTGACTAAAACCATTTGAGCCATTCAATGTCTCTTTGCAGTTCAAGAAAGGGTTCTTTCCTCTTTTAGTGATAATTAATAGTGAATATTTTTGAGGCGTGATTTGCTCACAGCTGTTTTTGTGCAACCGTGAGTGAGAGTGTCATTCCAACATCTAATCTGTTGTGTTATGCCATTACATGTTATATTTGACAATGCCAGTGAAGGTGTCTTGTGAAAGACTTGCCTATAGCCTTGTGTCAATTGAGAAAGGTTGACTAAGTCAGTAGTTCTCAATGCTCTCCCAGCTGTTCCAGAGCTAGCACTCCTGATTCATCCTACAGTATGGCATTTTAACGATACACTATCAAGCCAGAATAAAAAACTCGGTGTTGTTCTACAAAGAAACTTTGAGATTGAGAAAGGTTCTTTATAGAACCGTTCTCCATAAAGTTTCTATAAAGAACCATAAAAAGGAGGGGGGTTCTATATAGCCCCAAAAAGCATTGTAACCATAGAGGAACCTTTTTTTTGGTGCTATATAAATATAACCCTTTTTAATGATTCTTTATAGCACTGTAGATGTTCCATTTAGAACCTTATGAACATGGTTCTTTATAGAACCAAAAAGGGTTCCGCTATGGTTACAAGCCAATAGAATAATTTGTTTTTAGTGTGAATGCTTTTCCTTTTCCATGGTTTCCAACACAGATATCCACTGAGTTACAGTAACTGATCATTTTGATTTAACATCCTGCTTGTAGCCTATGGATATGTTTGGAATGGAGAGTTTTGTTGATATATTTGGTATTTTGCACTGCTATGACACTGTTATATGTTCCAATGGGATGATTAATTCAATAGCAGTGGCTATATTACGGTTGAATGGATGGATGTTTCCTTGTAACCCTGTTCTTCCCTGCTGTTTTGTTGGTCCTTGTTGTTTCACTATGAACTTGTTAGAAGTATATAGATGGTTGAGATATACTGTATATGTTTGCTGTAGCGAGAGGCCTACCAGAACTCATATATTGTATGGTATTTTAATGTTCTGATCGGGACTTGTTGGAAACAAAGGCAAAAGTGGATTATTAAATCTGGACCAGTGCCCCATGAACACAATCTATCATAATAATATGCTATTCACAAAGGGAATTATATCACAATATCTCTAGGTCTGTGTTCTAGTGAAGTCCTGAATTGAACTTGAAAAGTAAATTGTCATGCTTTTACTTTGTAAATGCTATTCAGCCGGACCACCTCTTTGACACAGAGGTAATTAAAAAGAAAAATGTGCAGATAACACGTTTGCTCGCATCTGTCCCAGGTTGTATTGTGCTGGATGAAATCTTGTCAGGATGCTGGATTGCATTGTCAATAGGTGGAACCCTGCCAAATTACTTTTTGCAGAACTGAAAAAATGTGTGAGGCATTGAATGTGTTGTCTCTACTCTTTCTTGCTTTCTTTCTTTCTCCCTTGCTCTATTTATCTCTGTCTCTCTCTCTCTTTCGGTTTCTCTCTCTCACTATCTCTTCCTCTCTCATCCCAGTCTCATTCTCTCTCTCACACACACACACAAACACAAATTGCTCAGACATACAAACCTACTTTGCACGCAAGTTGTCCTGCCCTTTCTGGACTGCATACATCTCATGCTATGAAAGTAATCATCATCTGTTCTTGTCATCATAATAGTAATTTAACATATTGTCTCACTTCAAAAGGACTGTTACTGGAGGATGAATGCTGTGATAACCGTTGGGATTTAGTGGTAGTTAAAAAATCTTAACATCATGTAAAGTGAAACTAGTTCACTATGCAAATGAGAGGACCACCACTGCTTTGCTTTGTCCATCCCAGATCGACTATACCAGTAACACAATTACTGCACTTGAGAGTAATCGATAATCACATTTGTTGTTTTGAAAATAAGGTGTGAGCAGGATGTGGCGGTACACCTGCTCAGGAGCGTGCATAGTCAAAGGCGGGAGGGGTGTGTGTGTTGTGAACCCCTTTTGTTCAAGATTAATTGGCCTAATTGCGTTAGCGCTCCATTGTGGCTTTAGAGGGAGGGGAGCCAGTGTCACCAGCTGGGTAATCCATCTTCATAGCAGCAGCTCTTTTTTTCAGCAAGAGACCAGCAGAGGGGGCAGGGAGAGGGGGTTGTCTTATCTCTCCCAGACAACCCTGCAGGGACCTGGTTTAGATGACATCAGCTGGAACAAAGCAGCTGAGAACGCAGAGCAGGGTCTTGCTGATGAGTGTATAAGTGGGCCGTGTCAGGCAATGGACCATTGCCTAAAAACATGCCATTTCAATATGTCACCACTGAATTGGAAGAGAGAGAAAAAAACTGTGTTGGCCCCACACACCAGACCCACACACTCAACTGTCTCTGTATGAGTGGCCACCGCCCGACCGACCGCCCGCCCGCCGGACGTGCTGACATTCTATTTTCCCATCATCTCTTCTCCCTAAATTAAGGGCAGTCTTTCACAGGGCTGTTTGGAGTTATCTTACACCACAGCAGCACTCATAGGGGAGAGCCATTTTTTACATTCAGCGTAACTATGTCAAGGGTCTTCTATCAAAGACATCTACATATATTTTGAAATGTTGTATATCCCTGGAAATAACCAGAATTATGTAAACATAACAGTTTTGAAAATATTTAACATAGGCTTAAGCCCTGGTGTAACCTCATATCCCAGCGATAATGCCTGGGAAGAAAACACTTCAACTGTGGCCTAGAGGGGGAGCGAACCCCACTGAGGAATGCATTTTTCATCATTTGAACTTGACTAATCACATAAATGCGAGGTGTCTTCAAAATACTATGCATATTATGCATAAAATGGACAAATGTAATCATTATTTGTATGGGGTATATTGATTGTCTATTGATTGATTGGACTCAACTTGCGCCTTGCTAAATGGCACAATTTACCCCAAAGCAACCATTTTGACTATATTAGCTACAAGGATGCACTTTCATGCTAGGTTTAGGACCTCATATTGTAGCTTATAGAGACCCCAAAGTATGTATAAAACAGTCTTTAAACAGTCCATGTTGGTGTAGATACAAGCATCATGAAACCTATAACACAATAAATTAATTTACTTTGTAAAATTCTTTTTTTTGTTTTACCTAGCTTGCTCACCACTTTCCCCATGTGGTTTCTTCCTTCACAGACTCCATGAAATGATGACCTCTTCCTAAATATTTGGTCACATAATTCAATTTGTGTATGGTTTCTTAGAAACAATGGAGAGGCTCAACTAACCCTTCGGCACAATTTACCCCATCCTGACCTACAGATATTTCAAAATATTTTTGGGTCCTTTGATATAGTTGCTTGGCTTCAGATTGAAGTCTTAAACTGATGTGGAAGTGGTACAGATAAACTGCAGTGTGTTGTGGTGTGCTGGGATGCTGTAACCCATTGTCTGTGAAGCACAGAGGTTTTATTGCCTTGGTGAGATCTGTTTAGTGGCTCTATATTAGTTTTGCTGTTGTATACGGAAGGAGGAAAGAAAAGTAGATTGGTTAGTGTCAGTTAAGAATAACATATGGCAAGTTTATTCAGTCAAAGCCATGGTATGTTCTCATTAAGATTAAACGTAATGTAGCGCTTACATTTACCTAATTGCTGTGTAGAATTTTTACTGAAGTTGTACAAATGAAGAATTATATACTACAAGAAGTCCCAGTCAGTAGTGGTTGTATTTTATTCTACTGTGTAGGCTTCTGCAAAAATGCCTGTATCATGAGCGATACAGTAGATTAGGTTAACTTCCAGAAGATGTCATGCAGAGACCATCTTCTTTTAAACATTAACCTCACTTTAAATCTATTCTTGTAACTTTCACCTTCATTATATGTGGCCAGATGGAATTATTCTACCTTCTTACAGTATATAATAAGTTACCTTGATTGCTTTGTGCACTTTAAAGAAGTGCACTATGTTTAGACTTTTCAGCTGTTTCTACCACTCTCTCTTGAACTCATAATTGGTGGCTTGTCAGGCCTTGATGCCTGGCCGGGGGTGTTTAACATACAACACTTGTAGAATATTCTCCCTACATCCCCATAGAGTGGATAATGGATTGAGTGGTGGAAATAAGGCACAGCAGGGGTTTCTGCGTCAGGGTGTTGACTGTTGACTGCGCCACCATATTGAGGGTGACAGGGACTGGGAGTGAGATTGCTCCAGATCTAGCCATGCTTTTGGCCCATCGCTATCCCTTCCTGCAAAGCAAGAGGAAAAGAGATGGCTCTCACATAAATGAAGTGATGTCTGCCAGAGTGAACTCCATTTACAGACCCCATCTGCTATGCCAGACACACTCCAGAATGAATCAATGTCAGGAAGGAAACCAAATGTGGAATGAGTATCAGCACATTTTTATAAGTGTCCACAGAGGAAGCTTGTGATGCATTTACTTACATTGACTTAGTATAAACGATTTTGCACTCAGTCATTACTCAGACATGATTAAGTGTCACACTTGCACTTTTTAAAATGTAATAATGCAATTTTCATCAAACAATGCTCAAAGTTACATTATGAAATATTAACATGAAACAGATGTGTTGTTATTAAAGAGAGGGATTAGCCCAGAGCACTGTTTTAGTTTTCATTCATTTCAGAGGTGCCATGCTGTTGTGCTTATTAAAAAACATTGGTTATCATGTTTGAATGTCACTTCGCATTTTCTCTCATCACGTCTCTAATTTCCTCATTTTATTCTAATTGAACATCTGCTTGGAAAAGTGGAGATCTGGATCTCTGTGGAGGTGCCTGTGACACGTCGCCTTCCGAGTGGAATATTGAGAGGTTCTGCAGCCTAATAAACGTATCTCATTTCCTCACCTTGAAGGGAGGCACACCACCGGATAAGTTGTTTGGGCAGCTTATGGTGCTCATGGTCATTTAGCAATAGACTCTGTCTTCAGAGTCTGGTGTTGGCTGGGCCGGGAATGTCACATGAAGGGGAATGGCCCTTCCACCTGAGGACGAGAGCAGGCTGGAGCTCTGCTGGGGTACCCTGACAGCCCCACACACTCACACACACATGTGCAGTACATACACACACACATAAACACACATGTTCAAAGGCACACACAAATACGCATGGATGCACTGACTGGAGCACATCCAAACACAGACAGACAGACACACACACACTCCTCCGTGCAGTCTTGATTTCACCTAAAGTATGTTGTGGCTTTTATCACTGTCTCTCTTAAATCGTTTTAACAGCTGGCCTTAACTTGATCTATCAAGATGTGCAGTGTTAGTGCATAGAGGATTCATGTTTATTGATGATTTCCCTCTCCAAAAAAGTCAATTAATAAGAAACACATCACATTTTTATTTAACCTTTATTTAACTAGGCAAGTCAGTTAAGAACAAATTCTTATTTACAATGACGGCCTACCTACCAGAAGGCAAAAGGCCTCCAGTGGGGACAGGGCCTGGGAATTAAAAGAAAAATATAGGAGAAAACTGTTGATGTTATATTTTATACAGTAAATGTTTTTAGGTTTTTTACAGACATTTTATTGAGTATTCTTATTCACGTAAATCATGTATTGATGCTAGTGGTAGATTTATGGGGAACACTTTGTTTGGATAGTCCATCTGTAGATGCTCTACAGACTATCAGTAACATTTCAACTAAATATCTACTAACCCTAGCGCTAAAATGTATCCTAACCCTAAACTTAACCCTTACCCTAACCCTTATTCTAGTTTGAGATAGGTGTAATCGATTTATGTATAAACATGCCCCTTAATGATCAAGCTATTTCTGATCATATCAAGTCAGCTGAACCCTTGTTCCCTTTCTTGTAAGGGTTGTAAAACAAGCTCAAGCAAGTTAAGTTGATCGACTTAACCCAAATAAATCTAAACCTGGAGATTTCTGCTGAGATTAGGTCAGAACCCTTTGCTGAGATTAGGTCAGAACCCTCTTTACCTGTCCACGTGCCATGTTCTTCTCTACGGGATTATTTTTATCTGGGAGAGACTGCTGCTGATATCGTTTTTCAAAGAGAGAATGTGCCAGCACAGCACAAGTAATCCATCTTGGTTCCCGACAATTTCTTTGGAACCGGTGTGTGTGTGTGTGCTCCTTATTCCTGAAGGATACCTCAACCAGCACATGAGGAGGAGATTAATATCAGTGGAAGGGAATATATTTTGAGAGCAATTTGTGATTAGAGGAAGAATCCTGTAGCAGTACATCCACACAGCCCTCTGTGGACCAAGCAGATAAACACTCCACTCCTTCCAATGCAATTACCAACACAATCCCATCCTGTTCTCCTGTTTCACAGCCGGAAATGAAGACAATGTAAATCAGGAGCTTTTATTAAGACAGCTACCTGTAATAAGTAGTAGCTCTGCACAGCGTTTAATTCATTCACATACACTGAGTGTACAAAACATTAGGAACACCTTCCTAATATTGAGTTCCACCCCTTTTGCCCTCAGAACAGACTCAATTTGTCAGGGCATGCACTCTACAAGGTGTCGAAAGCATTCCACAGAGATGCTGGCCCATGTTGACTCCAACGCTTCCCATGGTTGTGTCAAGTTGGCTGGATGTCCCTTGGGTGGTGGACCATTCTAGATACACACAGAAAACTTTTCAGTGTGAAAAACCCAGCAGCGTTGCAGTTCTTGACACACCCAAACCGGTACACCTGGCGCCTACTACCATACCCCATTCAAAGGCACTTAAATGTTTTGTCTTGTCCATTCACCCTCTGAATGGCACACATGCACAATCCATGTCTCAATTGTCTCAAGGCATAAAAATCCTCCTTTAACCTGTCTCCTCGCCTTAATTTACACCAGGAATGGGCAACTGGCGGCCCATTTTTGTAGGCCCGCGGTCCAATTATTTTATATATAAAAAAATTAAAAATAATCTGTGTGTTTTTTGGGGGAAGTCAGTCAGGGTCACAAGTTGCTGTTGAGATTGATAACAATAGAATACAGAAGGTGTAATTTATAAATTTAGTTGTGCATCAGCAGCCACTCAATTAGCCCATGTCAGCATTTTTTTTTTTAGATTGGTAAATTAGTCTAGTGGCCAGCTACCTAAACTTGTAGTAAGCATGGTCGAATTACCGTTGAATTGTAGAACTGAGTGAAATGAGTAAAAAAATTGCTAAATCTCCTCTCCGCCCCATGGCAAAATGTGAAGTATTGCAGGAAATGAACTTTAAAACAAAAAATGTTGTTCTTCACTGTCACGGGGGGCCGCTAAAATGTTTTGCTTACAAGGGTGTGGATATGGGTACGCACACTGCGGCCCTTCATGATGAGTTCCGTTTTTTTGGGGCCTCCACCTACATCAAAGTTGCACATCCCCGATCTACACTGATTGAAGTGGATTTAACAACTGACATCAATAAGAGATCATAGCTTTCACCTGGATGCCATGGAAAGAGCCATGTTTTGTACACTCAGTGTATCAAAGTATATTACGTTAGAAAAGCTTATGTATTAAGGAATGTTACTGTAGCAGGCCTAGGTTGCGTTAGCCATGAAAAATGTGTCTGTTAGATCCATGGGGAATCACTTGTCATTTCTCTCTTTATGTGAAGGTGGTGTCAGAGGGAATGTTTGGCACCTATTTGTTTCACAAAGTAGAGATTAATACTTCCTTTGCAGGCTAACACCCCTGTCCCCTGGCTGTGTTTTGATTAAGCTGCATATTGCCATGGAAACTGTATTAATGCTACAGAGTGCCCCGGAGACAACGGTCAACCGAGAGAGAACTGAAAGGAAATGTCATTTCATGTATAGCCTGCAATTCAGTCTTTTTCTTCCTCCATCTTAATGTAACTGAAAAAAGAAAAAGAACCCACTCAGTGCATTCTGCTAGTTGCAGGGTAGAGCAGGGTAAATCATATGTACTGTGACAAGGGGAATGAGTCCTTACTTACTGTCAATCATTCTTCTTCTTTCTGTCAGACATGTACACTCAACTAGAGCTCTGTGCAACACTAGCTCCAGATGCACTCCTCATACTCCTGTTGTGCTTTGATTGACGTGTGCAAATTATCTCTATAGGGTAGGCCTTCTAACAGTAGCTTGAGGAACTTGTGTTGTGCACAAGCATTGTGTTGTGTTCATTGCTGTTATTCTCAGCATTACTCTCCATGACGTACTGTTCTGTTCATCACATCATTGTTGTTGATAATTAGTGCATTCAGTGGTCGACAGTTCAAACGTTCTGCTATTTAAGCAATGTACATTTAGTCATCAGGGCTTCCAACTTTTGAAGATAGATTGGTGTGAGATCTCCTATCGTGAATGATCTCTTATCGGCTCCAGCCCTAGCTGGAGGAGTATGGGGATCCCCTCCCCAGGAACGAAATATCTGTTTCAAAGCTAATTTCCTACTATTATAGATGTTTTCACATGGCTTAGTCCCATGACCAGGGTGAAATAAAAAGCATAGCTCAGGTGTGTTCAGGATCATTTTAAAGTTGAATAAACACTCAAACTCAACAACTTGGTTTGAAGTTCATTTGAGATTGTTTGGAGATGGAATTTAGAGTATGCTAGCTGGGGAAACATTGATGTTTGGTTGGAAAATGCTAATATTAATGGTTGGTGGCAGTAGTGAACCATATGATGGATTGCAGTCTCTCCTTGTCCATAACAAACAAACATGTTAATATGTAATTCATTTGGGTGAACTCTCCGTTTAAAATTGGACCGTAGAAAATCCTGCCTAGAGGTAGCTCTCCAAAGGGGGCATTTGATTTCTACACATTACCCTACATTTAAGAAAAATCGAATTAATAATGACAATGCTCGTGATGTAGAATTGCAGGTGCATATGCACCAAAATGATTTGGAGGTACAGTTGAAAAGTTAAAGCGCTGTATTAATCAGAAAATAAAACCAATACTTTTTTCCATGCGTGAGAAATAAGAGACGTGGCGTGTGAGCGTGTGAGTGTGTGAAGAGGGTCAAATGTGTGTCTCGCGCCCAATGCAGCACTGAGTCATGCAACATTTACTATACCTGTATCCATACACCTTTAGGTAGATTTGTCACACACTACAGTCTAGACACTCTAGTCACACTAAACTCTGATATATTCAATGCTTATGGCAATGTCATCATAAATATGCTGTTTGAGTGACATATGAGTTCTCTCCTGTTGCGGGGGTGTCAGCCCGACCGTTAGATGAGGTGCCATTTGTATGTGGTTGCACCTCATTCTACAGCTGATAACTGTAAATCATTTTATATCATAACGACATAAATTCCTGAATAATTTGGTAGAACTAACAGTGCATGTGACAAGCTAAGAGGTATTGGCACAAGCCTACGTAGGGCAAAAATCAATATCAATTACAGTGCTATTGGAGAATTGTCAGAGGTAAATGCTCAGGTGTCCCTATTTTACCAATGTCAGGCAATCGGTTTGTTGTCTAAGTGATAAAAAAACACCTCATTGCCACACATATTATTGTAGACTGTAATTGCCTGTTAACCTTGGGGCTGACAACTTTAAAAACAGTGGTATGCACTGTGGATTTATCTCGATGGTACTGTGAAAATAGACTTCTCTGTACTTTTCCCATTGAGTTGAACTACACAGTGCATTCTGCGGCATATACTCCGGCTTTGGTTTTGCTGGGTCAAATCTGTGCAGTTTGACTTGATTTACGTGTCTGACAAGGCCGTTCCTCTCAAACACGGAGCTCTGTGGGGAAACTGGGGAGAGACAGACTTTCCGTTTATCTTGTGATGTCAGAATTTCTCACCCTACACTTCAGGACTTTAAAGCAGTCAGGAGTATAGATCAAAACTTGAAGTTGGGTCCAACCTCTTGTCCTGTTCAGAGGATAGGGTGACCTAGCCTTTCCCGCTGTAGACACCTCATCTGAGCTTTTCCTATTCACACCTTGAGCAGTGTTACTACCACCGACACTTTGATACAATCATGATTACAAACACTACCTGCAGGTAGGTCAGTGTCGACCAGGACAAGCAACATACCTTAATGCATCCCTCTCCTTATGTGTAAAGTTAATACAAAGGGCACACATAGCTACAGTACAGTAGTACACAGAGTGAAACCCTGAAATACTTTTTTATGTGCTGGATGAATGCTGGATGCATTTGGAGATTGCATGGCTCCAGTGGTGGATGGACTTAACCAGATGGGGCAAAATGAGTGTTAGAGGAGTGCAGAGATGCAATATGCACTGAGTGTAACGCACCTTAGCCAAGGTTAATTATTTTGTAAAATCACCGAAAGCGTAAGATGGCCTTTTTTTCACACAGCCTCATGGCTGAGTAATTCTACTGATAGAATCTTAACCCCTATTTTCACAGTCCTGTTTTATTTACCGGGCTAATGAAGAGCACACAGAGGCCCTGCAGTCACCCGTCCAACCGGGCTCAGAGATGGAGAGGGTGTATTTGTGTATGGTGGTGTTTACCAAGGCTACCTTCACATATGCACGTATTAGGACATTGGTGTAAATAGTTTGATTTATGTTATGCCAATATACACTGAACAAAAATATAAACGCATATAACATTTTTTACTGAGTTATAGTTCATTTAATATAAGGAAATCAGTCAATTGAAATCAACTCATTATGCCATAATCAGATATGCATCTGTTGGTCACAGATACCTTAAAAAAGGTAGGAGTGTGGATCAGAAAACCAGTCAGTATCTGGCGGGACTACCATTTGCCTCATGCAGCGCGACACATCTCCTTTGCATAGAGTTGATCAGGCCATTAATTATGGCCTGTGGTATGTTGTCCCACTCCTCTTCAATGGCTGTGCGAAGTTGATAGATATTGGGGGGAACTGGAACACGCTGTTGTACACGTCGATCCAGAGCATCCCAACCAAGCTCAATGGATTACATGTCTGGTGAGTATGCAGGCCTTGGAAGAACTGGGACATTTTCAGCTTCCAGGAATTGTGTACAGATACTTGCGACATGGAGCCGTGCATTATCATGCTGAAGCATGAGGTGATGGTGGCGGATGAATGGCACAACAATGGGCCTCAGGATCCCATCACGGTATCCCTGTGCATTGAAATTGCCATAGATAAATTGCAATTGTTTTTGTGGTCCATAGCTTATGCCAGACCATACCATAACCCCACCGCAACCATGGAGCACTCTGTTCAGAACATCAGCAAACCGCTCGCCCACACGACACCATCTGCCCGGTACAGTTGAAACCGGGATTCATCCGTGAAGAGCAAACTTCTCCAGCGTACCAGATGCCATCGAAGGTGAGCATTTGCCCAGTGAAGTAAGTTATGACGCCGAACTGCAGTCAGGTCAAGACACTGGTGAGGACGACGAGCACGTCCCTGAGACGGTTTCTGACAGTTTGTGCAGAAATTCTTCGGTTGTGCAAATCCACAGTTTGATCAGCTGTCTGGGTGGCTGGCCTCAGACAATACCGCAGGCACAGAAGCCGGATGTGGAGTTCCTGGGCTGGCGTGGTTACACGTGGACTGCGGTTGTGAGGCCTGTTGGACCTACTGCCAAATTTTCTAAAACAACGTTCGAGGCGGCTTATGGTAGAGAAATGAACATTAAATTCTCGGGCAACAGATCTGGTGGACATTCTTGCAATCAGCATGCCAATTGCACACTCCTTCAAAGATTTGTGACATCTGTGGCAAAACTACACATTTTAGAGTGGCCTTTTATTGTCCCCAGCGCAAGATGAACTTGCGTAATGATCATGCTGTTTAATCAGCTTCTTGATATGCCACCCCTGTCAGGTGGTTCGATTATCTTGACAAAGGAGAAATGCTCACTAACAGGGTTATAAACAAATTTGTGCACAACATTTGATAGAAATATGCTTTTTGTGGTGTGAATGGAACATTTCTGGTATCTTTTATTTCAGCTCATGAAACATGGAACCAACACTTTGCATGTTACGTTTATATTTTTGTTCAGTATAGATAGCATCACAAATTATAGCTTTTTGCATGCATCAAATCCAACATGAATTACAGTACTCTCGACATTTCAGTGTAGTGCTGCCATCATAATTTAAAATAATTTCTGGTCCCTGGTTTTGTCATGAACTCATCCAATACACTCTCACATTCTAGCACTTCCTTTCGCAATACATCTGTGCCTTTTCATTAACTCTACATACAATAAAATTGTCCACATCACTGTGTTGTTTGTGTAAATCAAAGGTCAATGTAATGTCCTTCAATTATGAGGTAGTAAAGACTGAGAGCTTGTTTTACATGTACTGTAAAATGAATGCTTGTGTCTCATTTACCGTAGTATAGTCTTAAGTCATAGTGGTGATGTCTCAAAAAGAAGGTCAGAAAATATATTGAGAGGAAGGGTTTTTACTTTGGACCATAATTACAGTTTCCAATTTGCACTTCACAGTACGAGCAATGGATTCTCTGCGACTAATGTTATTTTTTTTTATCTCTTTCATCTTGGAGGACATAAAAGATTAACACTGTCCAGTCTCTTTGCCTGTTACTTGATCTTCTCCAATACCTTTTTTTGTTTGTATTTTTTATGATTACATGAGTATTGTGTTTGGGCTTTTCGCTTCTTGGTAGAAATAAACGTCTCCTCTTTGGAGGGGTTTATAGCGGCAGCCGTTAACGTTGTGTGAGGCTGAGATGAAAAGAGTGGCACTTGTGTTCATCTCACCTGTGAATTATTGATACGTCCTCCACAGCAGCAGGAAAGGAAGCTCTCCTGAGACAGTGGGAAGATCAGACAGACATGTTGTCTAAAGGTTTTTTAAGTAGGGAGAGGAGGAGTAGAACTGGAAGACATTTACTTCACTTAGTTGACTTGTAGTTTACCCCAGCTCCTCTAACACCAGCTTCAAAGCCAACTTCTGTCTACTAATAAAGCTTTTCCCAGTTCTGTAATTACAGTAAGAAAGGCATAGCATGATGCATTATGTTTGTTCACTCTCCCCATTTGTATTCTTTCTGTGGAGCTTTTCTCAGAGGATGCACTAATCACGATTGTCCTTTTGTCCCAGGGGATAAGGGAATTGTGGAAATATACAGAGTCAAGCACACAAATGCAGGTATTGAGTTGTATGAGGCATGTACTGGAGAGGTAGTCTTAAATCAGGTCAGAGCTTGATCTAGTTAAAACAATGTGTTGTTGCCCTATTTGTTCACAGTCTGGGGTTATATTTTAACAAACCTAACGCAATGGTAAATCTTAGCGCTGGCAATAGCTTTATAGTTTCAGGGGTGTGTCAGAAATAATTTTGCTATTTTCACAACCGTAATTAAGGGAGTAGTAGCTGGCGGTGGTGTGAAAGGGCTGGGTTTTGAAGAATTAACAAGTTGTGGGTGTGTCAAGGCTTGGCCGCTCACTGGCCAATCAGAATGTGCTCCATGGCTAAATATGTGGTTACTTCAAGTTGTGTATTTATGGTCTTTTATGTATTGCATTGTCATCAACTCCAGTTTGAATGTTAGTCCGTTATAGCCTATTTCATTAGATAGCCTGCCCCATATTTGCTAAATGAACATGTTTGCAGTCCACATTGTTCTAATTGCATTGCTTCAATATGGAAATACGCTGTTAAACATAAGCTACAGCTTTCATGGAACCATCTTACATATCATATTCAGACTTCTCCAGAACTATCAGACGAAATTGAATTGCATTCGAGCCATGTACGTTCTCACCACAAACCCATGGACGGTGAATCTTTCTAAGAAGTTTGTTTTTAAATCAAATTAAACGAAAAACAATCAATCTGTTTTTTAAACCAACAACACTATTTCTAAATAGGATACGGTCAGAAGCATGATATCATAAATCGCATCTCTCGTTCCATGAGCATAATGCAAAGTGCGTACACGTAAGCCTAAGGGCTCTTCAGCAGGAGGCATTGATCATAAAGTTTATTAAATAATATACACTAACCCTCCCTACAATAGGCCTAGTTATAACAAACATGCCAATGATTTTTTATTTTTTATTGGCTTCAACATGGAATTATTCGTCTATACACATTGCATTCGCATTTCAAAAATGCACTGCATGTTCAAGTCATGGACAATTGGGAATTGCCCAAACGTTATCATAGGATTAGTTTCCATCACCGTTAACATGGCATGTTAGTGACTTTGCCATATGGAAGGTTAACAAACAAACAGGAAGGCTACAAGCAAATTCAGCACCAAGGACAGAGATCGGAATTCCCGTGATTTGACAGTTAGGTCCAACATTTTTTTACAAAATTATGAAGGAAAAACTACAAGCAGTCTATTGCATTAACTTGATGTTCCTTAACAGACTTCCTACAGTCACTGACACCTTTAACTAGGCAAGTCAGTTAAGAACAAATTCTTATTTTCAATGACGGCCTAGGAACAGTGCCTTGTTCAGGGGAAGAACAACAGATTTTTTCCTTGTCAGCTCAGAGATTCGATCCACCAACCTTTCAGTTACTAGGCCACCTGCTGCCTCATTCAATGGGCATCACACATAGGCCTAATGAGTCCTAACTTTTCACAGAAGCTGCATGGACAAAAAGTAATGTTTAAAAAAAGGATTGTCTGGGCACCACCTTAACACCAGCCGAAAATAGAGCCCTGGCTGGATATACAAAAATGCTCCTTGTTTACCAGAACTATACCAATGTCAATGTGCATTTATATAATATTTATTTTTCTTGACACAACTATCCAAAGATCAGGGCATCTCCCAACTACCAACAAATATGTTTTTTGCAACTTCATTGTTCAGATCTTTCAACTGAACAATGAGGTGCATCTAATACCATGTACAGTATGGTAGTTCTGTAACTGCTGCACTACTTGTTTAACTCTCGTCATGTCTGTTTCCTTCTCCTCCTATCCAATAGTCCGATTAAGACCAGGTAGTGATTCTCTCACTTGATTATAGTAAATTGACAGGAAATGGGTCATTTAAAGTGTTTTGTCAGGTAAGGTAGCCAGAGTAAATCACAAACACATTCAGTCATTAAGATAAGTATATGTAATTTCAAAACAGTTTTTTTCATGTTTCTTGCCCTAATCTTTTTACGTTAAATTGGTGCAACCTTCATTTGAGTGTAGTGTTTACAATCTCTGTTTTTATCAACACAAATTAAAAGCATATTTCACCTCGTGTAATCAGAACATCTCAGATAAGTGGCTTCACTAACTGAGAAATTTCCAGAGTTGCAATAAATTACCTGCTATTACACAGAGCTGTAGATGACAGTTTGCTTTACACTGTCTGTCCCTTACACAGCAGATCACAGGGGAAAGTGCATTGAAAAGACAGAGCACTATTTTTCTTGTCTGCTTTACAATAGGGCCGGGCGCTTTTTTTCATATTTACAGTTTGCACGGAGTTTCAGATAATTAGAATCCACCACGGTTTAATGAATTGGTCTTCCCGTTTTCCCACACTGCCCTGCTTTTAAGGTCACTATTTCAATTTGTTGCTTGTTATTTAGGAAAATGTCGAGTTTGGTTAAGGATCATTGACCTTTTGTAGTACCAGTGGCCATTGTGTAAAGGCCATGCAGAGAGGAAGTGACTGTTGTCTTGGTCCTGGATGTCTTGTGGTCATATGAAGTCATGAATTAGCCATTTGACCACTTTGTCACATTTTATCACTTATAAAAGAACACAGCACAATTAGAAATGTTTCTAAACTTTCCCAGTCACAATAGTTACATTTTAAGTGTCTTATTCAATTTCTTTGAATGGCACGTAGACATACAAGGTCAAAAGTAGAGAGGAAGTTTATATGATCGAATACAGTATATAATCAAATATTACATTTAATTTCAATTAAGTTATGTAATTAAATTATGTTAATTCCAATCAATGCATGATATAGACATTTATGTTTTCCATTTTCTCTAGACATTGCAACTGCTAGACTGATTGCCTTTCTCTCTGGGGAACGCCCATGCTTAACGATGATGAACAATGCAAAAAGTTAACCTTTAAATTGACAATTGAAATTCACACACTGCAATAAAAGTGGGAAAGAAATGTGGTCATGAAATGTTAGTGTCTGCAACACAATCTTTCTGCTTTTTCTGCCTGCAGAGTTTCCATTCTGGACAACGGAAACCTCCGGATACAGAATGCAACCAAACCAGATGCAGGCCTTTACACTTGTGTAGCAAGAAACCAGTTTGGAGTGGCAAGCAGCTCCGGTACTCTCATGGTCAAAGGTAAGCCTATTTGTCATTGTCTTATACTGTATGGGATTATTCAGTCTTTAAATAGGGTTGTGATTTCTCATAGGATACAACTAGTGAATGTATCTTGTGACAGACTGTTCACAGGAGATCTGGTTCTGGGTTTTGAGATTACCACAGTCCCTAAGCATTTCTCCTCGACACATAAGTGACGGTATCAATGGGTTCTTGCACTTAGCGCTCATTAAGAAAGAGAGCTGGAGGTTGCCCTGTCGCCCTCACTATGTACTGTAGTGAATGTTCAGCACTGTCTCTAGACCTCCAGACCGACCAGATGATTGGTACAGTATAAGCCTAGAAGAGATGAGAAGGGGAGTAGTGTTTGTGAGATCATCTGTTGGAGTCAACCCGTGGGACTGAGGGTCGTGTTTCTGCTCTGTTGCTGTGACTTATTATACTTCATTAAATATGAATGAGAGGCGGGTGTAAGGTGCTGTGTATTGGGTGGCTTTGTTTTGTGCATGCTGCTGTTTTTTCTGTCCTGCTGCTGTGAGGGGGGGATGATATTCTCATCATTTTTTTGCGTTAACTTTAACCCTAACGTGACCTATTTTTTCAGAGGTCAGGTCTGGTTCAGTTTTGTTGTGATATGATTTTTTTTCCTATAATTACTTTCTTTGTTGGTGGTGTGTTTTGCCTGTCTACAATTTAAGAGCTATTGATCCCTCATCCCACATGTCTGTCCCCAGGGATAAAAAGTTGTCAGTTAGGTCTTTGATTCACATTCCAAAGTGTCTGATATTGATCTTATTGTACATGAATATTACAATGGATTATTGGAATGAGATGAGTGTTAATGATTGTCTCATTATTATACTGTAGATCAGTTTTTCTGTGTCAATGTATTTATTAGGGGTTCAAGCAGTGACGCTGGGTGAAACCCTTTTGAATTTGTTGGTGTTCTTATTATTATTCCATAAGGGAAATTTCACATGCAAATTCCTGTGAAATTATAAAACTTACAAGGTTGAGACTTAACCAAAAAAGGTAAAAGGCCAAGGGCCACAGCCTCTCAAGCAATGGCATGTCAATTGGCCACATTTCTTTTTTTATTTTTTTATTTCACCTTTATTTAACCAGGTAGGCAAGTTGAGAACAAGTTCTCATTTACAACTGCGACCTGGCCAAGATAAAGCAAAGCAGTTTGACACATACAACAACACAGAGTTACACATGGAGTAAAACAAACATACAGTCAATAATACAGTAGAAAAAACAAATCTATATACAAAGAGTGCAAATGAGGTAAGATAAGGAAAGTAAGGCAATAAATAAGCCATGGTGGCAAAGTAATTACAATATAGCATTTAAACACTGGAATGGTAGATGTGCAGTAGATGAATGTGCAATGTAGAAAAACTGGGGTGCAAAGGAACAAGATAAATAAATAAATACGGTAGGGGCTGAGGTAGTTGGTTGAGCTATTTACAGATAGGCTATGTACAGGTGCAGTGATATGTGAGCTGCTCTGACAGCTGGTGCTTAAAGCTGGTGAGGGAGATAAGTGTCTCCAGTTTCAGAGATTTTTGTAGTTCGTTCCAGTCATTTGGCAGCAGAGAACTGGAAGGAAAGTCGGCCAAAGGAGGAATTGGCTTTGGGGGTGACCAGTGAGATATACCTGCTGGAGCGCGTGCTACGGGTTGGTGCTGTTATGGTGACCAGCGAGCTGAGATACGGTGGGGCTTTACCTAGCAGGGACTTGTAGATGACCTGGAGCCAGTGGGTATGGCGGAGAGTGTAAAGCGAGGGCCAACCAACGAGAGCGTACATGTGGTATATGGGGCTTTGGTGACAAAACGGAAGGCACCGTGATAGACTGCATGCAATTTGTTGAGTAGAGTATTGGAGGCTATTTTGCAAATGACATCGCCGAAGTTGAGGATCGGTAGGATGGTCAGTTTTACGAGGATATGTTTGGCAGCATGAGTGAAGGATGCTTTGTTGCGAAATAGGAAGCCAATTCTAGATTTAATTTTGGATTGGAGATGTTTGATGTGAGTCTGGAAGGAGAGTTTACAGTCTAACCAGACACCTAGATATTTGTAGTTGTCCACATAATCTAAGACAGAACCATCCAGAGTGGTGATGCTGGACGGGCGGGCAGGTGCGGGCAGCGATCGGTTGAAGAGCATGCATTTAGTTTTACTTGCGTTTAAGAGCAGTTGGAGGCCACGGAAGGAGAGTTGTATGGCATTGAAGCTCGTCTGGAGGGTAGTTAACACAGTGTCCAAAGAGGGGCCAGAGGTATACAGAATGGTGTCGTCTGCGTAGAAGTGGATCAGAGACTCACCAGCAGCAAGAACGACATCATTGATGTATACAGAGAAGAGTGTCGGCCCAAGAATTGAACCCTGTGGCACCCCCATAGAGACTGCAGATAATTTTAGAAAGAAAGGGTCCAGATTGTCTAGCCCGGCTGATTTGTAGGGGTCCAGATTTTGCAGCTCTTTCAGAACATCAGCTAACTGGATTTGGGAGAAGGAGAAATGGGGAGGCCTGGGCGAGTTACTGAGGGGGGTGCAGGGTTGTTGACCGGGGTAGGGGTAGCCAGGTGGAAAGCATGGCCAGCCGTAGAAAAATGCTTATTGAAATTCTCAATTATTGTGGGTTTATCTAGCCTTGGCTTTCCTAACTGCCAGTGTATATTGGTTCCTTACTTCCCCAAAAAGTTGCATATCCCGGGGGCTGTTCGATGCTAATGCAGAACGCCACAGGATGTTTTTGTGCTGGTCAAGGGCAGTCAGGTCTTGAGAGAACCAAGGGCAATATCTGTTCCTGGTTCTAAATTTCTTGAATGGGGCATGCTTATTTAAGATGGTGAGGAAGGCACTTTTAAAGAATAACCAGGCATCCTCTTCTGACGGGATGAGGTCAATATCCTTCCAGGATACCTGGGCCAGGTCGATTAGAAAGGCCTGCTCGCTGAAGTGTTTTAGGAAACGTTTGACAGTAATGAGAGGAGGTCGTTTGACCGCAAACCCATACTGAGATCTTGGTTGAAAACAGCAGGGGTGTATTTGGAGGGCAAGTTAGTTAGGATGACATCTATGAGGGTGCCCGTGTTTACGGCATTGGGGTTGTACCTAGTAGGTTCAATGATGATTTGTGTGAGGTTTAGGGCATCAAGCTTAGATTGTAGGATGGCCGGGGTGTTAAGCATGTCCCAGTTTAGGTCACCTAGCAGCACAAACTCTTAAGATAGATGGGGGGCAATCAGTTCACATATGGTGTCCAGAGCACAGCTGGGGGCAGAGAGTGGTCTATAGCAAGCGGCAACAGTGAGAGACTTGTTTCTAGAAAGGTGGATTTTTAAAAGTAAAAGTTCAAATTGTTTGGGTACAGACCTGGATAGTAAGACAGAACTCTGCAGGCTATCTCTGCAGTAGATTGCAACACTGCCCCCTTTGGCCATTCTATCTTGTCTGAAAATGTTGTAATTAGGAATGGAAATTTCAGCGTTTTTGGTGGTCTTCCTAAGCCACATGGGCTTCTTCCACATGGGGGCACTATAACAAGTAATTGAAGATGAAAACTTTGAAAAGTCATGCCCCTTACCCCTTCCGACCTAGAATCCTGAAATTTGGTACGGAGGTCAATCTCCTTTCAAGGAACAAATTTGCCTGGAGGACCCATAAGGTCTACCATGATGGATATTCCGCCATTTAGAATTGTTCTAAAAATACTTAAAACGCTACGCTGCACCGAATGACCAATCTGCACAAAACTGTATATGTGGCATCAATGGACCAAGGTCCTGCAGCTCATTATCCAGGCTAGTAGTTCAAACAACATGCCCAATACTGACCAGTAAACTCTCACGTGGGCGTGGTCTGGCACATAAATACATAAAAATCTGCCATGGATATTAGTCGTGTAACAAAACTCGATACACATGTTCAAAACCCTGTCAAGACTTAACAAATGCAACCAAAAAATGGGCACATATTTATATCTCTTGATCTGTTTGAGTCAGACTGATGAAATGTGGCACACATGCTCAGGGATGTGAGTCTAGCTAACCTGTAGGGTATGGTTCTGTTTGGCCACATGGTGGCGCTGTTGGAGGGCTGCTTGCGGCTATATTTTAAGTTGGAATTGGAAAGTAGAGTTGGCACCTTTTTAACTGGCAAAAACTGCATAATTTGCCAGCACTCCTTCTCTTTTCAAATGCATAATCTTTATATTCTTATTTGAGATTGAACATTGGGGGTTATTTAAACATTTGACTGTGATGCAACGGTCTGAGTGAAAATTGAACGTGAAAACCCTTTAGTCAGTATTCAGTGAAAACGAACCTTATAACACTTTCCCACCCCTTGACCTCAGCCCAGTATATCGCTGATGGTGAATTGCACTATTGAAGACACTAGGGGATGCGATTTGATCATGTCTCAATTGATAAAGCAATACAGAGAAGCTTTTAAAGCAGTGCGATGAGAAATGCTATATGTTTTTTCTCCCTTTGAAGTGTAATGCTAGGTTTCACAGAGCATAGAAGACAAAGCCGCTGCTGTGGAGTACTCTGTCATGTTTGTTCAAGGGTTCAATCCATTTAATTTTCTTCCCTCTACAACTTAGAGATCTCCAAAGCCCTTTGAAATGCAGAGTAAACAGTAAGGTCCTCTGTTGAAATACCTTTTGGAATTCCCTTGCGTTTTAGCGTTGCAAAGTGGTTGCCATAGAAACACTGGTGGATCGCCTATTGTGGCCCCTAACGAATCTCAAATCTGCAATTATTTAATGATTGATTGTAACTGCATGAGGTGTCCTGATAGTACCTGCAGATTATGCATGTTACAACCTGTTCACTAACATCGGGGTACATAAGGTAATGAATGCTCAGATCCAACATGAAGTAATTTCTTCCACACCAGCTGTGTCTTCTGTAAATCACTGTCAAGCCATGTTTCCTTATCCTGATTAATAATAAAACATAGATTTCATATTTTATAAATGTTAGAAAGTCAGCAGTCAAGGATGTGGAGCGAGAGCATAGAGTGCACCTTGCCACAGACAGCTTTCTGCTGATGCCTTACAACAAACCCTCATTCACTGCATGCCCCGCTCATTTTATCTCTACAATCGTCTGCTACCACAGAAAACTGCAATGACCCCGCTTTAATTGAGTGAAGAAATTGAAACATATATCAGTATTTTCACCTAGATATATGGCTATGTACAGTTAATTGCTGTTATATTTACAGCATTACACTCTATTTGACTCAATGAATTGAACGTTATTTTTTACACAAAATAGAGCCCCTTTAACCATTTATCACCCACTGTGAATAACCCCCCTCCAACAGCTCACTGTTCTGAAAGCTTGTAAAGGTCACTCTGGGTTCAGGTTGATGGCCCATCTATGATTTCCCAATCTGGCTCTAAAGAAATATGCTTGAGTGTCTATATGCTGTGTAAATATTCCTGGCTGTTATTCTCTCATTATTCACGTGAAAGGCAATATATGAGCTTTATTTGACATTCTCCCTTAACGGTTTACTTTCCATCATTATGTGATTGCTGCATTCTTGGGCTGATGTACAAATGTTCTCATATATGATCTTGTGCCTCCTTGTCACAATCAATACTGTAGGGAAAATGGGACAGGGAAATTTACATGCACTATTTCTTTGAGAATTGGAAACCTGTTAAGTTGGAGGAATTTCCGCAATGAGAGCAGCCCTTATGGGAGATGACAGTAGTTTATTCAAATTGACTGTGGCTATATGAATACTGAAAAATACTTGTCACAATGCATTTATTTACTGTGGATGTGAATAAACCACCTAGACAACAGGAGAGGAGCAGTCACAACAGATGAACCCTGTTAATGTCCCCATTAGTTCAACACTGAGGGGATATTAACCAGTGTAATCAGTCTTGATTAGGAAATGGACTCTCGGAATGTTGATTGCAGTGGAAACTGAATATTGCAATTAGTAATTACAGCTGGTCAATGGCCTCAAAACTCTTTAACTCAATGTTGAGTTCACTCCTTTGTGGATGCCTGAGATTGCAATTCATTTTCTTTTTTAATAATGTAATTTTCTGTTGCGAGTTGTCATCGTGTCACCTTTCCAATTACATTTGAGGGTCCTTCGTTGTGACATACATGCTTTAAAAAGGATTGCTTGGATCAACAGGTTATCACAAGTCTAAAACTAAATTCAGAGAGGTGGCAGTGGTCATTGCTTTTGTCACTTCCAGTGGTGTGATTTTTCATAGGTGCAGGACAAAAGATACATTGTCTGAACGATTTATGCTGTGCTCTTTCAGGTAAGATGCGAATTACGGGGGGCGGCCAGCGGGGGGCTACGCCCCCCTGAAGGAAAGATGAGACCCACTAAATGCAGCAAAAGTCAATATTTGGGGGGTCTCTAAATAATTCTAATTAAACCATTCTCCTATTTGTTTAAAATGCAATTGTGTACTGCTACTGTACAGTTGTAAATATGAAAAGAAAGCTTATGCCAAATTAATTGAACACCCCTTCTAACATGTTTTTTTTTATGTTATACCATGTCATTAGCTACCAGAGCCACAAAGTCAAAATTGTCTATATCATAAAAATGTATGAAAACAAAATTTGCTTTTTAGTCTTAATTTAAGGTTAGGGTTAGGCATAAGGTTAGCGGTGTGGTTAATGTTAGGGTTAAGGTTGAGGTATAAAATCAGATTTTAAGAAGATACTGTAGATATAGCCTGGTTTTAGCCATAATTATGATTAATCATTGTGGCTGTGGTAACTAGTGATGACCTCCCGGGACACTCAATTAATTCAGGTTACAAGAGTGTAGGCCTAATGACAATCGCCAAATGTAACATTTTGGTGTTTTGTAACAGATGTCTCTTTCCATTCATCAAATGATGTGTGCACAGTGCATTGTTTGGATGCTGGAATTATTTTGGAGTGGACGAATTTACGCAGCCTTTTTTAAGTGATTTGTTTTACAATCAGATGAAAACATCATGACTGGTTGTGTTCATGCCACATTTAAAGTTAATACATTTTTACCGTTAAATTACACTATTAGGCCCATAAAAAATCACATAGGGGGTCCCATGAACAAAATATAGAACCCCACGAATGTCACGGTATAATTCACACTCTGCTTTCAGGGGTTGTGGACAGAGTTGTTTCTAATGCACAATCAGTAGACTCATACAGCAATGATTGCTGCTTTGTTGAAGCCAAAGGAAAATTAATGGCAAATGTTACAAAAAGCATACAGGGCCTTCAGAAATTATTCATACCCCTTGACTTATTCCACATTTTGTTACAGCCTGAATTCAGCCAGAATTCAGCCTGAATTCAGCCAGAATTCAGCCTGAATTCAAAATGGATTAAATCGATTTTTTTCTCTCACCCATCGACACACAATATTCCATAATGACAAAGTGAAAACATGTTTTTAGAAATGTTTGCTAATTTATTTAAAATTAAATACAGAAATATCTAATTTACATAAGTATTCACACCCCCAAGTCAATACTTTGTAGAAGCATCTTTGGCAGCGATTACAGCTGTGAGTCTTTCTGGGTAAGTCTCTAAAAGCTTTCCACACCTGGATTGTGCAACACATTCCCCATTATTCTTTTCTTCAAGCTCTTTCAAATTGGTTGTTGGTCATTGCTAGACAACCATTTTCAGGTCTTGTCATAGATTTTCAAGTAGATTTATGTCAAAACTGTAACTCGGCCTCTCAGGAATATTCACCCTCCTCTTGGTAAGGAACTCCAGTGCATATTTCGCCTTGTGTTTTATGTTATTGTCCAGCTGAATGGTGAATTAATCACCCATTGTCTGGTGGAAAGCAGACTGAACCAGGTTTTTCTCTAGGATTTTTCATGTGCTTAGTTCCATTCTATTTATTTTTTATCCTGAAATACTCCATAGTTCTTAACGATTAAAAGCATACCCATAACATGCTTGAAAATATGGAGAGTGGTACTCAGTAATGTGTTCAATTGGATTTGCCCCAAACATAACGCTTTGTATTCAGGACAAAAACTTAATTGCTTTGCCACATTGTTTGCAGTATTACTGTAGTGCCTTGTTGCAAACGGGATGCATGTTTTGGAATATTTATGTTCTGTACTGTAAATAAGGTTGTTGTTGGTCCATCCTCGGTTTCTCTTATCACAGTCATTATCTAACTGTTTTGAAGTCACCATTGGCCTCACGGTGAATTCCCTGACCGGTTTCCTTTCTCTCCAGCAACTGAGTTAGGAAGGACGCCTGTATCTTTGTAGTGACTGGGTGTATTGATACATCATCCAAAGTGTAATTAATAACTTCACCATGCTCAAAGGGATATTCAGTATATTTTTTTAGCCATCTACCAATAGGTGCCCTTCTTTGCAAGGAATTGGAAAACCTCCCTGGTCTTTGTGGTTGAATCTGTGTTTGAAATTCACTGCTCAACTGAGGGACCTTACAGATAATTTTATGTGTGGGCTACAGAGATGAGGTAGTCATTCAAAAATCATGTTAAACACTATTATTGCACACAGAGTGAGTCCATGCAACCTATTATGTGAATTGTTAAGCACATTTTTACTCCTGAACGGGTTAAATCATAGCCACGGAAAGTAGAGGTGCTGAGGGTGCTGCAGAATATCCCTTCCCCCCAAAAAATTATAGTCCTGTATTAGCAGAATGATATAGCCATCTGTGGCGAGGCCAGCTATGTTAAATTATCAGCCCAGTTTAGCCAAGGAGAAAGCACTGAGCTATTATAGGTAGAAAGACAGGGTCCTTCCTAGTTAGCCATGATTGGCAGAGATAATGGAGTGGTTGGACATGTCAAATGATGAGTCCTGATTGGTCTGTCATGTCACAGGCTTCTGTCTATACAGAGAATCTTTGCTGCTGCCATTTTTCTTTTTTTTTATCCCCCATCAATCTACACATAATGACAAAGCAAAAACTGGTTTTTAGAAATTGTTGCACTTTTTTTTTTAAACCCTGAAAAATTACATTTACATAAGTATTCAGACCCTTTACTCAATACTTTGTTTAAGCACCTTTGTCAGCGATTACAGCCTTGAGTCTTCTTGTGTATGATGCTACAAGCTTGGCACACCTGTATTTGGGGAGTTTCTCCCATTCTTCTCTGCAGATCCTCTCAAGCTCTGTCAGGTTGGATGGGGAGAACTATTTTCAGGTCTCCCCAGAGATGTTCGATCAGGTTCAATTCTGGACTCTGGCTGGGCCACTCAAAGACGTTCAGAGACTTGTCCCGAAGCCACTCCTGCCTTGTCTTGCCTGTGTGCTTAGGGTCGTTGCCAAGTTGGAAGGTGAACCTTTGCCCCAGTCTGAACCTTTGCCCCACAGCATGATGCTGCTTCCACCATGCTTCACCGTAGGAATGGTGCCATGTTTCCTCCAGATGTGACTCTTGGCATTCAGGCCAAAGAGTTCAATCTTGGTTTTATCAGACCAGAGAATCTTGTTTCTCATGATCTGAGAGTCTTTAGGTGCCTTTTGGCAAACTCCAAGCGCGCTGTCATGTACCTTTTACTGAGGAGTGGCTTCTGTCTGCCACTCTACCATAAAGGCCTAATTGGTGGAGTGCTGCAGAGATGGTTGTCTTTCTGGAAGGTTCTCCCATCTCCACAGAGGAACTCTAGAGCTCTGTCAGAGTGACCATCGGGTTCTTGGTCAAGGCTGACCAAGGCCTTTCTCCCCCGATTTCTCAGTTTGGCCCTGGCGGCCAGCTCTAGGAAGAGTCTTGGTGGTGCCAAACATCTTCCATTTAAGAATGATGGAGGCCACTGTGTTCTTGGGGACCTTCAATGCTGCAGACATTTTTTGGTACCCTTCCTTCGACCTCATGGCTTGGTTTGTGCTCTGACATGCTGTGGGACCTAATATAGACTGGTGTGTGCCTCTCCAAATCATGTCAAATCAATTGAATTTACCACAGGTGGACTCCAATCAAGTTGTAGAAATATCTCAAGGATGATCAATGGAAACAGGATGCACCTGAGCTCAAGTTCAAGTCACATAGCAAAGGGTCTGAATACGTATGTAAATAAGGTATTTATTTTTTATATTTTTTATATACATTTGCAGAAATAAAATAAAAACACTTTGTCATTATTTGTTTTTTGTGTAGATTGATGAGGATTGTTATTTTATTTAGAATAAGGCTGTAACGTAATAGAATGTGGAAAAAGTCAAGGGGTCTGAATACTTTCCGAAAGCTATAGACAACTGCAAAACTGTTGCTAGAGCTCTCAAAAACATTGCTGCCCTGAATTTAGCTGGCGCTACTGACAAAGCTCGCTCAGAAAAAGTTTAATTAGAGAGACTACTTTCTGGAGTACAATGCCATGCCAACTCACATGCATTTAATGTGTATATGGGGCGGGGATAAGGCTTAAGAGGGTGTGAACAATGTTGAATAGGCGTAAAGAAGTAAAGTAAGAATAGTTCTCAATATTCCACTTTATTTGGAACGGCAGCCAGACAAAATTTAACGGGCCTATTGATATAATGAATATGAATTCTCGGGCAGAAATGATAAAATATTAAAGCATTGGACCTCTCACTAAAGGCTTCAGTTAAATCCGAACGGGTTCTCTAGCAGATTAGTAAGAATGGCTCACCCCGTTTTCAAGAATTGCCTTTTCCCCTTCATTCAGAATACAACCTCTCATTTTCGGTTATTTGAAAATGAAATAATCTCCAAAATATCACCATTTTTAAAACAAGCAATAGAAAGCTGATTGCAATTTCAGTTTAATCCAACAGAAAAGACTGAACAAATATTTGAAAAAATACTAAACTCAAATATACTAATTGATAAAATACCATTATTTAATTTTTTTATAAAACAGTATAATCTTTGTAAATTATATAATAGATAGGACTAGTGGAGTTGTCACACATCCAGTTAGCAAAGATCTATGGAAATGTCTGCTCAATGCAAAATTACAACCCACTGATTGCAGCATTAACGCGAAAATGGAGGAGGCAATTGGAAAGGGGAGAAAGTAAGGAACTTGTCTGTCGGCCCTGAATTAAAGATCAAAATTGTGATAAATAAAAAAGTATACCAGTTTCATTTAAGGATGAAAAATTGACAGCTGCACCATACAGGTTGCAAAATAGTTGGGAGGAGATTTTCAACGTACTGATTTCATGGCACATGGTTTATGAACTGATACACAAAACTTTGTTTTTCAATTTAAATTATATACAACATTCTTGCAATAAATAGAATGTTATATGTATGGGGGATACAACCATCCCAGCTCTGCAGATTTTGCTACAAAGTTACAGAATCATTAGATCACTTGCTTTGGTACTGCCCATATGCAGGGTTGGGTAGGTTACTTCATGTGTAATCCATTACAGTTACTTGTTACCTGTCCAAAATTGTAATCAGTAATGTAACTTTTGGATTATCCAAACTCAGTAATGTAATCTGATTAGATTTTGTTACTTTTAAATTACTTTCCCGTTAAGGCATTAGAAGAAGACAAAAATGTATGTGACCAATTGAATGACATCTATTGCAGGATAAATCAATGTTAAAGTTTACATAGCTGGCCAAGTATGGATGTTTAATTTGACTTTAAGAGTTGGTTATATAGGCTTATATATCTTTACATTATAAACCAAAGTCTATCAGAATTCCAGTCATTGCAATAATGTTATACCCCTTGATCTTCAAGAATAGGACTTGGAAATATGGAAGTATAGATTTGCCAAATTGTTTTACCTGAGCATAACCCCAAAACGAAGGACTTATTAGTTTTTGTTTAGGATTTGTTGTCATCGAGGACTGATTGGGCTCATTGATTTGAAAAATAAATGCTGCGCTCATGGAATGTCATGCTTTGAGCACTACTGAAAAGTGCTATTGACGTGAAAAATGAATGCCATATGCTGCATTTGCTATAGGCCTATTGTTTACCTTTTTGTTGGTGACACTTTGAAATCTTGATAATATGCTGTTTAAAGGGCAAATCCACAGAGGAAACAATAACAAAATGGCCGCCAAGCCTCTGTTTTGGTAAAAAGCTGAGGGATGGGCCTGGAGAAATGTACAGTAACCTCTCTTAGATTAATAGACAGAGCTATGGATGCAAGGACTGACTGTCCATGATATCAAAATTATTGTTTTAACCATGTTATGAGGCTATACAGTGTTTGTTTACATTTACAATGTTTACAATTACTAAAGAAAAACAAGTTTATATTTTGAGTTTTCATGGAGTGTGACAGTTAAACTAAGCTCATGAGGCATTTTACAAGTTATATTCTTCAAGAATCAATGGATATACAGTGGGGCAAAAAAGTATTTAGTCAGCCACCAATTGTGCAAGTTCTCTCACTTAAAAAGATGAGAGAGGCCTGTAATTTTCATCATAGGTACACTTTAACTATGACAGACAAAATGAGGGAAAAAAATCCAGAAAATCACATTGTAGGATTTTTAATGAATTTATTTGCAAATTATGGTGGAAAATAAGTATTTGGTCACATACAAACAAGCAAGATTTCTGGCTCTCACAGACCTGTAACTTCTTCTTTAAGAGGCTCCTCTGTCCTCCACTCGTTACCTGTATTAAGGGCACCTGTTTGAACTTGTTATCAGTATAAAAGACACCTGTCCACAACCTCAAACAGTCACACTCCAAACTCCACTATGGCCAAGACCAAAGAGCTGTCAAAGGACACCAGAAACAAAATTGTAGACCCGCACCAGGTTGGGAAGACTGAATCTGCAATAGTTAAGCAGCTTGGTTTGAAGAAATCAACCGTGGGAGCAATTATTAGGAAATGGAAGACATACAAGACCACTGATAATCTTCCTCGATCTGGGGCTCCACGCAAGATCTCACCCCGTGGGGTCAAAATGATCACAAGAACGGTGAGCAAAAATCCCAGAACCACACGGGGGGACCTAGTGAATGACCTGCAGAGAGCTGGGACCAAAGTAACAAAGCCTACCATCAGTAACACACTACGCCGCCAGGGACTCAAATCCTGCAGTGCCAGACATGTCCCCCTGCTTAAGCCAGTACATGTTCAGGCCCGTCTGAAGTTTGCTAGAGAGCATTTGGATGATCCAGATGAGGATTGGGAGAATGTCATATGGTCAGATGAAACCAAAATAGAACTTTTTGGTAAAAACTCAACTCATCGTGTTTGGAGGACAAAGAATGCTGAGTTGCATCCAAAGAACACCATACCTACTGTGAAGCATGGGGTGGAAACATCATGCTTTGGGGCTGTTTTTCTGCAAAGGGACCAGGACGACTGATCCGTGTAAAGGAAAGAATGAATGGGGCCATGTATCGTGAGATTTTGAGTAAAAACCTCCTTCCATCAGCAAGGGCATTGAAGATGAAACGTGGCTGGGTCTTTCAGCATGACAATGATCCCAAACACACCGCCCGGGCAACGAAGGAGTGGCCGTAAGAAGCATTTCAAGGTCCTGGAGTGGCTCTAGCCAGTCTCCAGATCTCAACCCCATAGAAAATCTTTGGAGGGAGTTGAAAGTCCGTGTTGCCCAGCGACAGCCCCAAAACATCACTGCTCTAGAGGAGATCTGCATGGAGGAATTTTCCAAAATACCAGCAACAGTGTGTGAAAACCTTGTGAAGACTTACAGAAAACGTTTGACCTCTGTCATTGCCAACAAAGGGTATATAACAAAGTATTGAGATAAACTTTTGTTATTGACCAAATACTTATTTTCCACCATAATTTGCAAATAAATAAATTAAAAATCCTACAATGTGATTTTCTGGATTTCTTTTTCTCATTTCGTCTGTCATAGTTGAAGTGTACCTATGATGAAAATTACAGGCCTCTCTCATCTTTTTAAGTTGGAGAACTTGCACAATTGGTGGCTGACTAAATACTTTTTTGCCCCTCTGTACAGTACCAGTCAAAGGTTTGGACACACCTACACATTCCAGGGTTATTCTACATTGTAGAATTCTGGGATACAACTAATAACGTCATACATGTAACAAAAATTATATCTGGTGGATTGGAAATGATGCAGACAATTACGTTGATAGAAGTCACAATCTATCTGCAATATTAAAGCTGATCTACCCCCTAAAAAGCGATTGTGAATCTCAGCAAAATCATTCAAAAGCATTTTTCTCATTAACTACTTGTCTCCTTAAGCTGTCTACAAGCTTCACATGCGTAGATCTACACACACACACGTGCACTTGGGTGGAGTCGGATTTTTGAGGCAACGCACACCTTTTGGCTGGTCCAGACTCCCAAATAACAACATTCCCAAGGGGGCGACAGAGTTTTTTTGTTGTCTTCTAATTTGTGTTGAAAGCAAATGAAGAGTAAAGTTCTCTTGTTGTCTTCAAGAGTCTTCCCCTTGCTAGCTAGTTGGCTAAACATAGCCTGCAAGCTAGCTAGCCTTTTAGCTTTGCACATCTCATTGTGAAATAATCGGGTTGATAATAAAAAAATATGCCCCAGCAAATATTCTTATACTTGCCATTGTAACCTACAATATTATCCCAGTTTGATATGCTGCTTGGATGTATTCACTCCCAGCTGGCAGCTGTTTTTACAATTTCAAAATAGCATAGAATCAAATCAAATCCAATTTTATTGGTCACATACATGGTTAGCAGATGATAATGCGAGTGTAGCGAAATGCTTGTGCTTCTAGTTCCGACCGTGCGGTAATATCTAACAAGTAATCTAACAATTTCACAACAACTACCTTATACACACAAGTGTAAAGGAATGATTAAGAACATGTACATATAAATATTTGGATGAGCGATGGCCGAACGGCATAGGCAAGATGCAGTAGATGGTATAGAGTACAGTATATACATATGAGATGAGTAATGTTGGGTATGTAAACATTATATAAAGTGGCATTGTTTAAGTGACTAGTGATACATTTATTACATCCAATTATGAATTATTAAAGTGGCTAGAGATTGAGTCTGTATGTTGGCAGCAGCTTAACGACGAGTTTGGAGGGTACAATGGTGTTAAATGCTGAGCTGTAATCGATTAACAGCATTCTTACATAGGTATTCCTCTTGAGCAGTGAGCAGTGTGATTGGGATTGCGTCGTCAGTGGACCTATTGGGGCAGTAAGCAAATTGGAGTGAATCACGTTGTTATCACTACTATATTTTGGGGGATTCTAATAAGGCTACAATGTTGTTTGGTTTACTGTGTGAACAGTTACTGATATTATATTTGGTTATCAATGCAAAATAGGCTACTTGATGCATAGCCTATACAGTATACAGTGAGGGAAAAAAGTATTTGATCCCCTGCTGATTTTGTACGTTTGCCCACTGACAAAGAAATGATCAGTCTATAATTTTAATGGTAGGTTTATTTGAACAGTGAGAGACAGAATAACAACAAAGAAATCCAGAAAAACGCATGTGAAAAATGTTATAAATTGATTTGCATTTTAATGAGGGAAATAAGTATTTGATCCCTCTGCAAAACATGACTTAGTACTTGGTGGCAAAACCCTTGTTGGCAATCACAGAGGTCAGACGTTTCTTGTAGTTGGCCACCAGGTTTGCACACATCTCAGGAGGGATTTTGTCCCACTCCTCTTTGCAGATCTTCTCCAAGTCATTAAGATTTGACGGTACATGGCCCTGTCCATCGTCCCTTTGATGCGGTGAAGTTGTCCTGTCCCCTTAGCAGAAAAACACCCCCAAAGCATAATGTTTCCACCTCCATGTTTGACGGTGGGGATGGTGTTCTTGGGGTCATAGGCAGCATTCCTCCTCCTCCAAACACGGCGAGTTGAGTTGATGCCAAAGAGCTCCATTTTGGTCTCATCTGACTACAACACTTTCACCCAGTTGTCCTCTGAATCATTCAGATGTTCATTGGCAAACTTCAGACGGGCATGTATATGTGCTTTCATGAGCAGGGGGACCTTGCGGGCGCTGCAGGATTTCAGTCCTTTATGGCGTAGTGTGTTACCAATTGTTTTCTTGGTGACTAAGGTCCCAGCTGCCTTGAGATCATTGACAAGATCCTCCCGTGTAGTTCTGGGCTGATTCCTCACCGTTCTCATGATCATTGCAACTCCACGAGGTGAGATCTTGCATGGAGCCCCAGGCCGAGGGAGATTGACAGTTCTTTTGTGTTTCTTCCATTTGCGAATAATCGCACCAACTGTTGTCACCTTCTCACCAAGCTGCTTGGCGATGGACTTGTAGCCCATTCCAGCCTTGTATAAGTCTACAATCTTGTCCCTGACATCCTTGGAGAGCTCTTTGGTCTTGGCCATGGTGGAGAATTTGGAATCTGATTAATTGATTGCTTCTGTGGACAGGTGTCTTTTATACAGGTAACAAGCTGAGATTAGAGTGTGCTCCTAATCTCAGCTCGTTACCTGTATAAAAGACATCTGGGAGCCAGAAATCTTTCTGATTGAGAGGGGGTCAAATACTTATTTCCCTCATTAAAATGCAAATAAATTATAACATTTTTCACATGCGTTTTTATGGATTTTTTTGTTGTTATTCTGTCTCTCACTGTTCAAATAAACCTACCATTAAAATTATAGACTGATCATTTCTTTGTCAGTGGGCAAACATACAAAATCAGCAGGAGATCAAATACTTTTTTCCCTCACTGTATATAGATCAGAAAATACAGCTTAATTGCATACACAACACTGCCTCATGGCTACGCAAGGAATTATATTTTGTGTTCCAAATGTCATGGGGCGCAGGAATCCATTGAATGTTTGTGCGTACTATAATGAGCCGCCCCTTTCGTGACAAAAAATGACGTTTTGCCACGCCTGCTCCCGCTCCCGCACCCCCTCCCTGACGCTCGAGGGCGCCAGGCTGCCAATCATTATGCACACCTGTCACCATCGTTAAACGCACCAGCACTTCTTTGGACTCACCTGGACTCCATTACTTTCCTATATCTGTCTGTTCCTCGGTTTGATCCCCGTGTCAGCATTATTGTCGTTATGTTTCCCCTGTTCAGACGCTGTCCTTGTTTGTTTCATGCCGGTTATTTATTAAATGTTCACTCCCTGTACTTGCTTCTCGTCTCCCAGCGTCTGTCCTCACACGTTGCTACACTGCGCTACGCTCCGAATTGTCCATCTCCGTAGGGTATATATTGGCCTTTAGTGGCATAACATGTTTATTAACTTTCAAAGCAGCATAACTTTCCCATGTTTCCTCCAACTACAGTGTATGATATACCATTTTGATGCTCTGAGACTACTTTTATAAAGTGTGAAAAAAGAGAGAAGAGAAACACAGCCACATATCTTATCCGCAAGTACAGTAGCTACAGATGTACTGTTACAGACAGGATGAATAGTGTGTTGAGAGCAGCTTGCTAGAATATGTCTCGTTATTTGCACAATATTTGCTCACCAACCACCAATGCTCCATTGAGGTTTGTCCTTGAGAGAATTATTTTTGTCTCTTGAGGAAAATGTTAAGTATTCATGTTGAATGGCTTTAGAATCATTTGTTTTGCTCTGCATTGGTAAAGGGCTTTCTTTGTGTTTCCTTGATCTAAAAGGCTGTGAAATTAAGATTGGGTTTGAACTATTTATTTATCGCAGATACCCTATAAGAAGTTAGTTACAGGGTGCATTGCTATTAGCATTAGCGCAATGACATGCTAGCTGTTCCCATAGACTTCGGTCATTGAGTCAACGATTATTCATTTAAAAACGCAGCTGGCAAAAATATATATATTTTTAGTACAGCTTTTTTTGCAGCAGTGGCAACAATCTGTGAAAACTCTGTCAAAACAATGTGACTTAAGGCAGAGGGCCTTAAGAATATGTACACCAATATGTACCCCCGCCCCCAAGGCCATTAAACTTGGAGGGAAGTCTCCACAGTGGTCGATGGGGCATCTCTGCCTCAGTGACACTAGCTACATAGCCTGTGAGAGCATTATTCACGTCTGACTGGCTGTTTGTGGGATGAGCAGAGGCTAAGCAGAGGCAATGGCCGAGTGAGGAGTGTCAGCCGCGAGCCACAGAGACGGGAGAGGATGGAGCCCACATTAATTCACACCTTAAACAGTCAGCCCAGCCTAGCTCCTTCTATCGCTCTCTCTTTCCTGTCATTGACTTCCCACTTTAATGATATTACTATGCAATTTCATGTCTCTCCAGTTTTTCTGCTGCTCACCCTCCCAGCAGGCCCTGGAGTGTAGTGGGATCTATCTGTCGGGGTGGTTACAAGCTTACCATCTTGTCTCTGATTGACTTTGCTTAGTGAGAGGGGTGCGCTCCTCGCTCTTATAGCCACAGTAGGTAACAAGGCATTATACAAGATAGATATCAATCAAATGACGCTGGAGAGCTCTGCTGAGGTCGTGTAACCAAGCAGGGTTATCCATACGATCTGTCACAAATGATGATGGAGTGGAGTAATAAGAGACGTTTTCCCAGCATCATCTTTACAGTGAATGATTGGCTCTGGTCAGCCTCAGAGCTTAGAGCTGACTATGCATGGCCATATATCTGGCCACCAGGTTTTTTAAATGACTTCTATCACATTAGAATTTAGGTTGCTATGTCAGTTAGCATTGGATATTTCACCTGAATTTTGTCAGCACTCTGTCTTGACATTCACATGTCATTAGGTGTGTAAACTTGTGACAATTATGTTATAAAGATGCCATACTAAGAGGAGGAAAACAAAAAAATCTGATCAGCAAACTGTAACAATTGGCATTTTGTCAAGATTTAGACGGTCAAACCCAAAGCTCCTATTGCCATGTTCTCACAAGCCATCTGTCAGGGGAAAGAGGAGGTGTAGCTTCTTCTCCCTTTCAACCCTATTGGCATTGATGGACATTTAATAAACGTGTTCTCTCTTCAAATAGAAATCCAGACCCAGACACTTGAATAGTTGCACTCATGTGTCCCATTGTGTCTGTCTGTGTCACTATATAGCTCCCCATTTTATATTCTCTGGAATAGGGCTGAGACTATAAGACACCCTCTCATTGTATGTTTAACAAAATCAGTGCCGTGTTTTCATGGATGCCAAGGGAAGCCAGGCTTCCCCCAAAAAATGGACCAAGAAAAAAACATGAAATAATGTATCTTTCGTCTCTCTTTTTTCATAATTTCCATTCAATTTGCAAGAGGCTGAATGTATCTCACCGGAGAAAACATCAGAGCGAGCGAAACATCGCCCCTCTGTCTCTGTATGTGTAGCCCATCTATCTGACGCTGTCTGGTCAAAAAGAGTATGATATTGTTTGCCGCACATATCATTGAATGCAAGGGAAGCCAGTGAGCATTCTCCCTTGATAAAAATATTATAGAATAATAAGCAATGAGCTTTGAGCTAAACTGAGTGAGCTCAATTGTGAATGATCCTGGCGCACCAAAAAAAAGTGTGTCAAGGGAAGCCAGTTTGGATTTGGCTTCACACCAATCATATCAAAAGCCAAATGTCATTGACAGAAAAAAAATTGAATTGTTGCATCTCGTTGAGTTCCGTTGTCTAGCTAGCTAGATAAAATTGGCACTTTCCTAAATTAGCCATGGATGGAGATAGAGATTTGGAATTGTGTTTTTACTTAATTCTCCGTACTGGCCAATGATTATAATGACGATCTGATCCAACCATAAATTCATACATTGTGCCTCTGGCCTAAGAGGATGGAAGTTAAATATGTAGCTAGATGTTGTAGGCTAATGCTAGCTGGCTAAAAGTTGCCCATGAAAATAAGTTAGGCTAGCGAGCTTGCATTTTAGCCAGGTAGCATAGGACATCAAAAACTAAAAGCGTGTATTGTATGACAGAGTCATAGACCATTTCAGCAACATGAGAGGAGGATGGCATTGGCGTTTCTCTACAAGCATTTCTCAAGTTTTCTACTTACGCACGCACACACACGTTTGTTTTACTATCCTTGTGGGGACCAAACAATTTATTCCCATTCAAAATCCTATTTTCCCAAACCCCTAACCATTAACCTAACCCTAACCTTAATCCCACACCCTAACTCCTAACCCTAACCCTAAACCTAACCCCTAAGCTTAAAATAGCCTTTTTCCTTGTGGGGACCGGCAAAATGTCCCCACTTCTCTTAATTTTCCTTGTTTTACGATCCTTGTGAGGACATCTGGTCCCCACAAGGATAGTAAAACCAAAACACACACACAGAAATCAGTATCATGGATAGCCACATGATATGCTTACCTTGATTGGACAAAATTGTGTAGAATCTTGTAGTTGTCACTTTATTAGACTAAGCACAGGTGATTAGATGATGTTGAAATGTTGAAGCTGAAATGTTGCTGGAATAGTGGTAACTCTTTGGTGTTCTAAATCAATAGTTGTTTAGTAGTCCAAAAATGTTGGAAACATTAACTTGATTGGCAATGCTGTAGGTCATGTAACTGTTTGTTACATTCAATATGTTTTGTGGACTTTTGCTCTCTGGTTTTGTGATGAAACACAAAGGTGTGGTTGAATTTTTTCGTCCACTGTGTCTTCTTATTGTCTCGGCCGTAGACCTATATATAACGGTGGCAAGGCATATGAACTAAAAGGTTATAAAGCAAACAATGCAATTATCACAACACATAGGTTGTAATATGGCTTTTTTTCCTGGCTTGGTTCCCTAGTGATTTTATCGGTACTGAACAAAACCCACCAGCTGATAGCGGTCTACGCCGATATCAAAAAGAGACAAGATAAATTACATTCTGAGTAGGGGGCTTAACATGCAGTAAGGTTGGGGTGAATTCCGAATTCAACCTATGAATTGAAATTGTAATTTTATTTGGCCACGTCGAACAGGATACAGAAATTGAATTGAATTTGAATTAAAGAAAGTAGAATTCAATTCAAACCAATTTAAATAAATTCCACTGAGACATGAAAGATACAGTATGCATCACATTCCTGTGAAAAATATTTTGCTAAAAGCATATGCCACCTCTTACTGAATACAGATTCCATTTTAAATATCAGTTTGATTATAACTCGAAGATGTCAAACAGTATTTTGTTTGTATTTTTGTAATGAGATGTTAGGTTGTTCCATTCTGCTTCATCCTTCCATTCTGGAGTGTTTGATCTAATGCATTCTGGGAAATGTATTTTTATATTTAATAACATGTAAGTGAATTATGAATTATTAACCTACAAAATAATCTTAGAATGTTTCCAGACAACTGTAATTATTTAAAACTATTTTTAGTAGGACAAGTAAAAAAAATGACATGTTTCAAGAAAATTAAACATGGCATTGGCAACCATATATTATGGCGAAATAAACATTCATAATGATGTACAGCACCAGTCAAAAGTTTGGACACACCTACTCATTCAAGGGTTTTTCTTTATTTTTACTATTTTCTACATTGTAGAATAATAGTGAAGACACATAATAGTGTAGGAATCCAAAAAGTGTTAAAGAAATCAAAATATATTAAATATTTGAGATTTTTCAAAGTAGCCACCCTTTGTCTTGATGACAGTTTTGCACACTCTTGGCATTCTCTCAAACAGCTTCACATGGAATGCTTTTCCAACAGTCTTGAAGGAGAACCCAGATATGCTGAGCACTTGTTGGCTGCTTTTTCTTCACTCTGCAGTCCAACTCATCCCAAACCATCTCACTTGGGTTGCGGTCAGGTGATTGTGGAGGCCAGGTCATCTGATGAAGCACTCCATCACTCTCCTTCTTGGTCAAATAGCCCTTACACAGCCTGGAGGTGTGTTGGGTCATTGACCTGTTGAAAAACAAATGATAGTCCCACTAGCTCAAACCAGATGGGATGGCGTATCCCTGCAGGATGCTATGGTAGCCATGCTGATTAAGTGTGTCTTGAATTCTATATAAATCACTGACACTGTCACTAGCAAAGCACCCCCACACCATCACACCTCCTCCTGCTTCAAAGTGGGAACAATACATGCGGAGATCATCCGTTCACCTACTCTGCGTCTCACAAAGACATGGTGGTTGGAACCAAAAATCTCAAATTTGGACTCATCAGACCAAAGGACAGATTTTCATCAGTCTAATGTTCATTGCTTGTGTTTCTTGGCCCAAGCAAGTCTCTTCTTCTTATTGGTGTCCTTTAGTAGTGGTTTCTGTGAAGCATTTATTTGGGCTGCAATTTCTAAGGCTGGTAACTCTAATTATCTTCTGCAGCAGAGGTAACTGGGTCTTCCTTTCCTGTGGCGGTCCTCATGAGAGCCAGTTTCATCATAGCGCTTGATGGTTTTTGCACTTGAAGAAACTTTCAAAGTTCTTGACATTTTCCGCATTGACTGACCTTCATGTCTTAAAGTAATGATGGACTGTCATTTCTCTTTGCTTATTTGAGCTGTTCTTGCCATAATATGGACTTGGTCTTTTACCAAATAGGGCTATCTTCTGTATACCACCCCTACCTTGTCACAACACAACTGATTGGCTCAAACACATTAAGAAGGAAATCAATTCCATAAATTCACTTTTAACAAGGCACATCTGTTAGGTGACTACCCCATGAAGCTGGTTGAGAGAATGCCAAGATTGTGCAAAGCTGTCATCAAGGCAAAGGGTGGCTACTTTGAAGAATCTCAAATAGAAAATATATTTTGATTTGTTTAACACTACATGATTCCATATGAGTAATTTCATAGTTTTTATGACTGTTATTCTACAATTGAGAAAATAGAGAAAATGAAGAAAAACCCTTGAATGAGTAGGTGTGTCCAAACTTTTGACTGGTACTGTATGGAATAAATTATCTATTTGAATTTAAATTAATTAAATTAAATTACATTTGACTTCCTTTAATTCAAATTCAATTCAAATTCTGCTTCCTATGGGGTGTGGCCAATTCAAATTCAATTCAAATTCAAGAATTGAATTGGAATTAAAGACCAAGTCGCAACTCAATTCAGAATTGACCCCAACCCTGCAATGCAGGTATCGAATTCGCTCTGGATGAAGACTGCACTGCTGGCACTTTTTACAGGAATCTATGGCTGCCTGTCCAGGGATCATTTGCCATGGTTAATTTAGTTGGCGCTCAGAGTGGATATTTCAACCAAGTACTCACAGCACCCCCAAGAGGGAGACAAGCACCGTACAGCATCAGAACAAAGGGGCTCCTTATTCCTCTCATAATTCCGCTCTCGTGCTCCTGTAGCTATCTTTCTTGTCTCTGCTCACACTCACACTGGAGACGAGGAACACTGTCTGTCTGATTCCTAAGTGAAACAACAGCAACACACCACATGCATGCAGAAACTTGAATAGAGAATGTGTAGTGAAGGGGGAGCCCTGCACGTGTTTATTTTCTTTGAGTGGCTGCAGAAGTCAGGGGGTCTGCAGACTGCAGATGTGGGAATTACAGTACCTACCGACTGAAGGCTGAGCTGCCAGTGACAGTTGAAGCACATTCTCTAGGTACAGGTAGACAAGCCTTTGCAGTTCCCACACTGTACCCTCTGGCTGGCTGAATCTCATTAGCTCTGGTAATCACGCTAGTTTTTGTTCTGGGTTAGTGTGTTTTTACTTCCACGTGTCCATTTATTCGTTGAATTCTGCATTGGAAAAGCATGGAAGATTTTCGAATTTTGCTACCAATTGGAATAACCTTTTACAGTATTTTAAGCTTGGGATTTCACTTAACACTGCGTAATGTAATGGTTGCTTTTAGTATGTGTTTTGTAGCGGTTTCATTCACACTAACAGTAGTGCATGTGTGCTGTTTTCCAGAGCCGACCATTATAACCACGCCACCGTCCACCCTGGACGTGACTGTAGGAGAGAGCATCGTGCTGCCGTGTCAGGTGACTCATGACCCGTCTCTAGAGCTCAAGTTCACCTGGTTCTTCAACGAGCAGCTGATCCACTTTGGCAACCACGGCGGATACTTTGAAAAAGTGGGCGGTGTAAGTGCATAAGCCTCCAAATATTCCCTCCCGGGGCCATCAAGCCTCCCATTTATAATCAAAGTGTCATGTCTGAGAAATGGTGCCGTATTACCACGCTTTTACACCATGCTTGTCAGGAGCACTGCAATGCATAATGAATAGGAAGAAACACACATCTTTACTACACCGTGTTGCAGATTGCTTATATTTTATTTATGCCACTGCTCTCTCATGAAAATATGTCATTAAAGAGACATTGATTTTTCAACCCCTTCAGAAATTACATTGAGAAAGGTCAAGGGGTGAAGCTGGTTATACATTGGAACATCGATACCATGGTTCCCTTCCTTTAGTATAAGTGAGGTCATATTAACTAGGGTATCTGCAGTGCAGAGAATGTTTGGATCATGTGTATTTATGTGTGGTGAAAATGTGCTGCACATAGTTTATTTTAAAATCACATTTACATATTCCCCATCCTTCCCTAAACCTACCAAGCTCAAAGCTCAGATCATATGCCCTGTTTTACATAGGTTTCCTCATTCATTTACACTTTACGTTAACTACAAAACACTGAAAATACACTTTTTCATCTCCCCTGTCTGAAGAAGAGTGATGCTGATCATTGTTCCAGAAGTGATTAGTAGGGGCATGTACATTACACTCTCTGGTCAGGTTGTCATGTTTTTCATTGTTTTAATCGTAATAGTTTTCCTTTTACATGATAATTGACACCACCTGGAGTTACATACATTTGTATGGTGTTTTTGCCACATCCCAATTTAGCTTTTGCAACATCCAATTTCTGACTGGTCCTGATTCCACTCAGTACTGGGCTGATTAAATGATAGTGTGAAAGTGGGAACTGCAATTAGAAATGGAATGAAAAGAACTTGAGAACTTTACCTTTAAGCTTTGCTTGATCATTCAGCTAAAATCAGCACGTGTATGAATACATTTGTGTAGTAATTATAATTAAACGTAAGTGCTCTGCTCGTCTCACATGTACAGGTATGCCGATAACCCTTTTAAAAAATGGAAACAGATCATAGTTAAAATCCTAGAAATATAATACAATAATAAGCATACAAAGACCCTGAATAGGTTTTTTTAAATATACTATTTCTGCTCGCATATTATAATTTCTTCTCAAATCATCATATTTAATTTATTTTAATTACATGTTGGTAAAATGTTACTACAGTATATTAATCGTTGTGCTTGTGAATGTGTGTGTGTGTGCACGTGTGTGTGTCTGCGTGTGTTCATCGATCCGTGCGTGTGTGTGCGTGCATGTTCATGTGTTTGTGTTGTATGTTAGCAGCATTCAGCTGGGGACATCATGATTCGGAATATCCAACTGAGACATGCAGGGAAGTACACCTGTGCAGTGCAGACCAAGGTGGACAGCATCTCCATTGCAGCAGACCTGGTGGTCAGAGGTACTTCTCTCCGTCTATACAGGACAAGCAATATTTCATGAAAGATACCTTTATTTTGATTACCAATGATTGTTATTTAATTATAATGTAATACATGCTTATTTAGAATGATAAAGTATCAAGCAATGTTAACACTTTCACAAATTCAATATGGGTTACCTTAGTAGTAGGCATTTGTCGATCTTGAAAACCTTGTAAACACCACAGAACTGATCCTATGTTGGAAAGTCATTCTCATGTCCTTGAAAAGTAATTGAAAAATAATGGTAATAGAAAATGCAATTTAATAGGCAACAATTCCACCCACTCACTTGATTGGTTCAGTTATCCATGGCAACAACAAATAATTATTTAAGTTAGCTTTGCAGATTTGAAGGGGTCCCATCTGTGTCTTTAAGACTGAATGAGATGGATACTAGTTAGTAGTCTGTGTTTATTCTCCATCATCCTGGACATGCCTCTAATTAAGATGTGAAGGCATTGTACTCTGTGAGATCAGTTGAAAAGATGGTCAGATAGAGACGTATCTCTCTCTCTTTTAATCTAATTAGACAGAAAAGCTCCCTGAGGTTTCACACCAAACTGATTTCACCAGCTGTACTCCTAGTGCTGAAGGCAGACAGTGATAAGGACACCACTGCTCTGCTCTGTCTTTTTTATACTTATCTTTCTTTCTTTCTCTCTCTCTCTCTCTCTCTCTCTCTCTCTCTCTCTCTCTCTCTCTCTCTCTCTCTCTCTCTCTCTCTCTCTCTCTCTCTCTCTCCTCGCTGTCTCTCCCCCTCTCTGTCTCCCTCCCTCTATCTCTCTTCCTGCCTGGCTGTGCACCGTATCTGCAGGTCCCCCAGGCCCGCCCACCAGCATCCATGTAGAAGAAATCAGTGACACCACAGCCTCTCTCTCCTGGAGGCCCGGGCCTGATAATCACAGTCCAGTTACAACATACACCATCCAGGCCAGGACACCATTCTCCCTGGGCTGGCAGGCTGTCACCACAGGTAGGCTCTTCAACCAGCTATTGCCTCATCAAAGCATTATATAGGGGCCTGATCTCCATTTTCTCTTCTCCGTGTGAGAATATAGGCCAATGAGTGATTTTACTTCAATTCCAAATGGCACTCGATTGTTCAGTGACAGGGTTCACTGCAGATTTACTTGACAGCAAGTGTTGTTGAAATGGATCCATTTCCAGAGGTCTGACTTACAGTGAATGGTGCTGTTTGATAGCATGGAAAAGCCCAATACGTAAGTTTGGATGGCGGTTCTTGAGCAGGCTGTAGTTATGCATGTTTGGTACTGTTCTAATTATTTCTAATTAGTTTGTGGAATAAATACATATTTCATATATATATATATATATATATATATATATATATATATATATATATATATATATATATATATATATTGATGCTGCATCTTTAAATGTGTGTCACTGCACAAGGCAACATCACTAGTGCCCAGAGTTTTTCCTGGCCATGCCTTTTATGGTCAGGAAAAACCTGACCAAACAGGGACACTGTGTGAGGTCCACCCTTAAGGTGTGTGTTTTGTCTTGTGTGTGTGTGAGTACACCATGTGTCCTTCTGTGTAATTAGCCCCCTGCACCTGTGGAGTGTGCTCAGTGGGCCTGTCAGCCTAGAGGACACTCTCCTGCTACCTTCTTCATTCTGAGGGGAGGGGGCTGTTTTGTTTTGTGCCAGTTCCTGAGGTGGTGGGGGGCCGCCGTCTGACAGCTTCAGTAATAGACCTGAGCCCCTGGGTGGAATATGAGTTCAGAGTCCTGGCAAGCAACGCCATTGGTACCGGGGAGCCCAGCAAACCATCCAAACAAGCAAGGACTAAGGAAACATGTATGTACGGTATTCATTGAATCCCTTCAATTCTGCATGCTTTCAGTTTTTCTTATGTGCATCTTCTTGCCATTAGCTCGTCTGGTATGGTGGGAAAAAGCTATTTCAATGTCAAAGAATCTAATCCGAATGTGTTGTTATCGTGTTATCTTTGATGGCTGGGGTCGACTGAGTTGAGCAGGATTACGATTACCCTCTGTTCCCCCAGCTCCGAAGGTCACACCAGCTAATGTAAGCGGAGGTGGAGGCAGTCGCTCAGAATTAGTGATCACTTGGGAGGTAAGCAAGCCGCTCACTCCAATACTCCCTCACCCATGGAGGGGAAGCCAGAAGTCATTATTCTCTAAGGAGTCGGGCCGTTGTTTCATTAATAACAGCAGCCAGGCTTATTGTATGGCATTTCATTTTTAAGAACAGAGAGGCAATAACTGCTGCTGTCTCCTTGGGGGAGAGAAAAATGCCTTTGAGGTTTTAATAAGATAATTAAACAGAATGATTCTTCACACAGTCACAAGCTACTTTTTCAAAGATTGTGCTTTCCTATCTTTTTCAGTCTACAGTTCTTCTCAATCACATACAAGCGTTTTTCTTTTTAAACAATGTTGCCAATTTCAAAACAGAGTTCAAAAGACACAGAACTCTGTGGCCTTTTGCAAAACAGTAAATGCTTTTTCAAAATGTAGTCGCCTTCTCAAAACATAAATAAATTCATCAAAACTAAATGATACTGTCAAAATTGTAAATACATTCATCAAAAGAACATGAATGCCTGCAAAAAGATTAATGCAGCCATACTTATGTCTAAACAGAAAGTTAGTTGGTCTTTTAGATCAATACATTTTCTTGATGATCAAAATTGGAAGTACAACTATCCAAAAGTGCAGAATTATGGGCAATTACTCTCCATGTATGCATATTTCATCAAGCAATTTCATACACATCAAATCAAATATTATTCCTGGTAAAAAAGTAAAGAAAACAAAGTACATTGAGTGCCGGATGCGTTCATCGGTATCATCACAATACAATTCCATGTATTCAATACATAGACTGGTTTGCTCATAGTTTTGTAAACTTTCCATCGGTGCACAGAAACACAATCCACAATAGAAATGAGGAAAGGTGAATACAATGGAATACAATGGTGGAGATAACTTAAGAGGAACCCAAAGTTACTTAGAAGTTACCCAACTTCATTCTCTGGATCTCTGCATGTCCGCAATATTGTAAAATAAATATCTCAGTAAGGGACTCAACTTATTGTTGAGAGTTAGAATAATAGAATACTACACAAGGTGCAATTAAAAACTTGTAGTAAGCATGTTCGATTTCCCGACCAGGGTGGGGCCCATTGATTATCAGTCATCATATTAAAAACTGCAAGCATTTGCCTCCAACCTATGGCAAAATGTGTAGAATTGCAGTAAATTAGCTGTAGAACTGCACATTTTTCTCTGTACCCCATGGCAAACTGTGCAGAATTACTGGAAATTAGTTATAAAATGGTAAAATCTTCTCTCCACCCATGGCAAAATGTATATAGGTACAGCAAACTTGCTTTAAAATGGCAACATTTTCTCTACTCCCCATGGCAAAATGTGCAGAATTAAATAATGTTTTTTTCTCTCAGATGTCACGAGGGGGGCAGACCCACAAGCCACTGAGGCCCATCATGTTCCATTTTTTGGTGGCCCCCACCCCCATCAATGTTGCCTTCCCTGGCCTAGATCTTTCCCTATATTGTAATAGACATGGTATAACACTGATGGAGTGATTTCAAATTTTGTGCAGTAGTATTTACTGATTGTGTATTCACTGATTACAATTATATTTAATGTTTTGCGAAAGGTGGGCTAAGATATTGAAGTCAGGTACTAAGGCAAGAAAATGATTGGAAGTTCTGTAAATGTATTTGAGCATTTGATCATTGCTGTTCTGTTATAGATACGTTTTAACACAGATAAAAAAAATTGCTTGTACAGAATTGAGAAAATATGTGATTAGCCCTGCTTGAAAATCATCCACTGCTGTGAAAGTTTTGCTGATTGACTATTGAATGTTAATGAGTTCAATTACAGTCTAACTTCGCCTTAACAAAGTTTCAATACAGCCTTGATTGAAGTTACTTCAGACTAGAAGTACAATGGACTAAATTATTCCAATGTGTAGCTACACAATGAAGTGAAAATGTAAGCTGTCTGTCTACATACTACTTTTCCAAAGCAGTGGCGGTCGGTGCCATTTAAGATGAGGGAGGACGATTCATTTTCTTATCTCTATTACAGTATATTGGATGACTGTCATTCATATTCCATTCACCCAACTCAACATAACATCGATAGGTTTAGGCTACTACATGATACCAACATTTTCCCAATACCCCATCATGAGGTTTCTAGCTACAACCCAGCCTATGAATGAAAGTTTACAATGTAAGATTAAATTTGAGCAATCAAATCTCTTGTCTGCATCTAGATGATATAGGGTGTAATCATTAGTCCAACAGTTGCAAACGAGAGTTTCTATTGGACAAATTCAGGTCTGTTTATCCCTGATTTATTCCAATTGCTTCTGTTTAAGAAATGGTTTTCAACAGAATTGTTGGAATGATTACACCCCTAATCACACTCAAACACAGTTCACTTTCATAGCAGCCACATACAAACAGCATGAATTATCCCTTTGATCATAGTATTCCTTCTCGTATATACGCGCTCTCCTCCTCTCACCTTTTCCCTTCGCTTGTGGACTTCAGTGTACAACACATCAGCTTTCTGTGACCAGGCAAAAAAAACACTTTCCTAGCCAAACCTTCATATGATAACCGCTAACAGCCTACATCATTGTCACCATATTAACGTCATAGTCAGCATAGCTACTAGAACTAACTACAACATGCAGTACAGTGTACAGTCTGCAGCAATCAGTTTAGCAGTTACACCGGTGGGCCCTGGTGGCAATAAATTAATACAACCAAAAGCTTACCTTGACTTGGAAGAGTTCCAGTGTTGGATAGCCATAGCCAGCTAGCTAACATAGCAGCCCTCTCTGTTTGAGCCGGGTGTTTGAGTAGGCTAAACTAGCTAGCTGCATTCTCTAGCTAAGTAAGTGAAAGTGAAAAAAAAATACAACAAAATATATCTCTCTCTCTCACTTGCTTCTCCTTTATTTTTGAAGAAATTAATTTCCCCTTTCTCCTCTGAGAAGCCTCCACTGTTCCCAAATATAAAATAGAATGCCCTTTATATAACCATGCATCTTTGGGGAGTGTTGACTTGCACAATAAAAGTCAGTCCCCATAAATATATGAAATATGATGTGCTTTCAGTCTTAACAATAGCTAGATGGCGGTATCATGCTGAGGGCTCTTTATTATTGATGGACGTGGGTGTTCACTACTTGCGCACCAGTTTCAATGTGTGTGTGTGTGTTTGTGTGTGTTTGTTTTCTTCTAGCCTGTTCCTGAGGAGCTGCAGAACGGGGGAGGGTTTGGCTATGTGGTGGCCTTCAGACCGTACAGCGCCACAGGCTGGATGCAGGCCGCAGTGCCCTCATCAGAAGCCTCCAAATATGTCTTCAAGAACGAGAGCATCCAACCCTTCTCCCCCTTCCAAGTGAAGGTTGGAGTGTACAACAACGAAGGGGAAGGCCCTTTCGGACCTGTTATCACCATCTACTCTGCAGAGGAAGGTTGGTAAAGAATGATGTCATGTCAGAGGAGCGGCAGTGCTTCCCGGGCCTCAGTTCACACATAGCGTTTAAAAGCCAATGGAGAGGCGTCTCTGGATAGTTTATTCCCTGTCATTACAGTGATCTTGCTGCCCATGCTCTCCTATCTGCAGATGGTTGGTTCCCACTGCTGCTGGTTCTGGTTCTCTCTGTACTTCTGATGAAAGAGATGGACCCACTTTAAGGGTCATCAAAGCCTGCCATTACTTTTAAACTCATTCAAATTATTTTTACATTCACCCAGAGCCTGGCAGAGCGCCCACCAGGATCCGAGCCAAGAGTCTGTCTGCGTCTGAGATTGAGGTTTCATGGAAAGCCCTGCCTTGGAACACCAGCAAGAGAAGAGTCCTAGGCTATGAGGTTAGTCAAGTTTTTTCCTGTTTCCCTCTACCTATTTGTGTGTCAAAGTCTTTACTTGCATGAGCAAAGCAATGTGTGTGTCTGTGTGTGTGCAGTTGTGAGCATGTGCATGTGTGTAGCAACTAATGCTGTACCATCTTGTTCATTCTATTATTGATGAGTGTTGCTAGCTCATGCACATTGGGCATCTCAGATGTAATAGGTTGTTATGTGTAATGGTCCAGCCAGGTCCCCTGTCTGTTGAGTTGTGTTTCTCTTGTTGCTGTGCTAAGTGCTGTTACTAACTACACTGATTAGTCTAACAGTCTAGCGATGCAATGCACCAGGGGACCGAATGTTTAGCCTATACTCCACACAGTACTGTAGGCTAAAAGGCTGTGGCTTTGAGCTCAGTTAGTTGATTACAATCCTTAGTCAGCTCACTATTGACATTCAGTATTGGAAAAAAATTATATTTTCATCCATGGGATGCATAAAGTACTGGAATTATGAATTGTTGACCATTTCAAGTAAACAGGAAAGTGGGGCCTGAGCAAACGGTTCCTGTGAGGGAAGACAAATTATATTTGTGCTGTCAACCGTGCCAGCTATTTCAGCCTGGACACTCGGGTGACAAAAAAAATCTGTTATCATTCAACTTGACAGCTGGGACATTTTACACATTGTGATTTCTCTTTGACCACGCCATTTAAACACTCTTTCACTTTGAGAGCTAAGTAACCAGAACCAAGGCACCTTACCCATGGAAAGACGAGAATATATGAGGTTACACCATACAATGAAATGCTGTTTTTATACCAATTCACTGCAGTTCCAGTTTACAGTTCGTGGACAGTGTCTACCAAAAACAGGTTTTTACAATGTTTTCACAAATTAGTGTCTGCATTAATGTCCCTGGTTATCCTCTTTCTATCTGGTTTCAGTTGAGGTACTGGGAGAAGAGAGAGAAGGAGGAGGCAGCCAGTGTGCAGAGGACGGTAGGGAACCAGACATCAGCCATTATCCGAGGGGTGAGAGGAAGCAACACGTACTACGTCACAGTGAGAGCGTACAACACGGCTGGGGCTGGCCTTCCTAGTGTCACTGTCAATGTCACCACCAAGAAACCACGTAAGCATCTACCCTGCTTTTGATTCGATTGTTGTTTCCATTGTTTCCATTGACTTATTGGAGATCATGTGATCTTCATCCTCATTTGTGTCCCTCAGCGCCCAGCCAGCCCCCGGCGAAAGTCATGTGGAACACATTGAATTCCAAGATAATCCTGAACTGGGAGCAGGTCAAAGCCCTGGAGAACGAGTCAGAGGTCACTGGCTACAAAGTAAGGAAGCACTGACTGCATGGATTTAGTTAGAAATAGTGGCTGTTGTCATGGTTTCTCCCGGGTGACCTTCTACCTGTGTGGTCCATCCCTAGGTGCTCTACAAGCGTAACCGGCATAGCCGTCCTAGTGTCATGGAAACCAACACAACGTCGGTGGAGCTCTCCCTGCCTATGGATGAGGAGTACTTCATCCAGATCAAACCTTTTGGGGAGGGAGGAGAGGGGAGCAGTAGCAGACAGATCACAATCCCCAGAATACCAGGTCAGTCTCTATTGGACTGCTCCCTCACACTTCATTGATCTCAATGGCGTTGCTATAGCTATTGCCAGTACTGCTTTATTGTCTTGACTAGGGACTGGAGTTTTTCTGGCCCTAGTCATGTCTTCAAAAGGAACAGATAGAGTAAGGATTATCTGGGACGCATATAAAAATGTATAATGCCAGGATTTAATCCCGGGCTAAATTACTTTTTGTATTCAGAATTGCGTGTAAATATGCCCAAGGTTTGATCATCAAAGCATTTAATAACAAAAAGCCTTCAACAATAAATTGCCAACCAGGCTGCTTGTCATTTTCTGTATAAACAGACAGACTATCAAAGCCCGTTCATTTTCATGTTTTTCAGGTCCCAATGCAATTGGCTCAGCGACCAAGGTCTCTACTTTATCGGCCCTCAGTACAATAGCACTGTCTTTCACAGCGCGGACATCGTTATGACAAACCGCTACCAGCGAACATTGCATCTGATGTGGAGGCAACTTGACAACGGAACAGGAACAGGAACACCAACCACCCAGTCTGGTGTAACTAGATCCATTAATTTAGATTTTAGAGGCAGGAGGATGAGCGACATTGGAAAACAAAGTCACTGAGATGAGAGGGAGAGAAAGGGCCTCGCTTCAGCACCCCGTCCACCGGACCGATGTCTTGACTCTGTTGTTACCAAAGCAGCTTTCATAAAAAAATAAAAATGTCTTATATGCATCTTTTGTATGACATGTCTAGCTTTTATAGATTTCTTTTGAAACCGATTCATAATTGGTCTGGGCTTTTTATAAAAGGCAAGGTGGAGGTGAGTTCAGTGCATGGTGCATACCTACATACAGATTTGACAGTTTTAGAATTTGAAAAGTTTTCAGTTTATTGGAAAGAGCGCTTTTGTCATCTGAAGTGAATAGCATTTTTTGTCAAAGAAAACAACCTGTAACTGTGGTTTCATGTCAAACAAAGACCATAGTTCAGTCTTCTTAGAAATGTATGAATTGTTACCACCATCTAGACTGATATGTTGAGTATATTGCTTTATAACTATTTTTTTATTACTCCATAAAACATTGCACTGACGCCTGATGAAAAATGAGACTTGATGGAAATGTGACAAACTATGTTAAAGGATGAGAGGGACTTTATCGTCCCTTGCTGGTTTGGAGTCCCATCTTCCATAGGTTGCTCTTCCTTGGCCATTTAATTGCGCTGGCTGTCTGTCTCATCCGTTCATCATCCTCCTCATCCTCTCAGTTACATTAGCCGTGTGTCTACTCTAAAGCTATTCTATTCTTTGCCTTGTGTGTGCCTCATCATATCTTCGAAATCCTCAGGTCCTTAAAGAGCCTTAACTTATCTATCAACAACTATTATAAACATAGATGTATGTTGTTATGCAGCTGCTGTATGATGTGTAGCTACACACTGCATTAATAGACAGGTTATTACCATCCCGTGTATAATCCTACAGTCATTCTAAGGGCCAGGAGTTTTTTCCTGGTCAGGTTATGTGGTCGAGAACATCTCCTTGTCCTAGTCATATGTTATAATTAGGGCCAGGGGGTTTTCTGACCATGTGACCTGACCTGGAAAATCTCTTCATGAAGGAGAAGTGTGTTTCAACAGTGTAGTGCTGTTCAGCATGGTTTAAAGGTAAGGTGGAAAGCCTGGGACATTTCAGTAGGTCCACTGACTGCTTCCCTACTGAAAGATAAATGCTGCTGACAAGTTTTTCTTTCCCATAGTCTTCTGATACCATGTGATACTGGTACAATACAGTACAATACAGTCCCATACATATGTAGCTTGTAATCCAGTGAAAAAGTAAAAAGTGCTGGTAGTTTGTAGTACTTTCGAGGGGAAGTTTAGGCAGACTAATGGGTCTGACTCAGAATCATGCATCGAGAAATGTGTAATATACTTTTTTGTACACTTCAGATCATTTATATAAAATAAAAACCTTTCTAAAGAGCTGATTAACCTGGTTTTTATGTAATAACACACATGTTTCATACAGTAGCTAAATGTCGCTCAGCATGACTGTATTTGCCCTTCTTTTCTGTCCATTTGCTAACTGACTGAATGGCTTGAGACCATGCAAAGAGATAGCAGGTTTGTGTATCTGTACCCATACAAGTCAAACCACTTTTATGTCTGTGCTTCTGTCTCAAACAGGTGTTCTCCTGTAGGCCTACACACTTTGGGATTTACCGGTACTACCATCCATTTACTCCATGTGAAGTTCTGTTTTTTGCTGTTGTTGGTTGTTTATACTGTGTTAATGAATAAAGTTTATTGATTTATATAAGTGAGTGAAATTCAATGGACTTATTTCTTAATGCTTATTACTTGTAATCAGAAGTAATTATCTTGTAATTCATATTACATCCAGTAGGCGGTGCTGCAAGCTTAATTTCATGTTCAGAGAGCAAGTGTAGATAGGACCCGATTCAGACTTAACCTCTTAGCGCACGGATCCCTTTAGCGGGATCGTTTTCAGAGCAAACACAGCGCGGCAAATTGATAATAAAAATTTGTAATATTAAATATTCTTCGATATACAAGTGTTGCATACCCATCCAAAGCTCTGCTTCTTGGCAATATCACTGCGTTGTCAGATTTCAAAAAGGCTTTACGGCGAAAGCAGCACATTTGATTGTTTGAGGCTAGTACCTCACATATTTTCCACATTAGCATAAATTCATATCCAGCTCGGTTCTCAAAATGTCCATATCACAGCTAATATAAATCGCTTACCTTTCAAATAACTTCTTCTGAGGTCTTCCCAAGTGTCCAAACAAGAGAATCCATGGTTCTTTTGTTAGAAAAAGTAAATCATTATATCCATAAATCTCAGTTTGGTTGGCACGTTATGTTCAGCTACTCCACCAAGCATTGTCAGTCTACTCGCCCGTTTTACAGTGAAGGGATCGCGTTCAAATTATACCTCTCATCTTTTCACAAACAAATCAAATATCATTAATAATGCATCCTTATGCATTCTTTTATGAATAATAGCGATCATATTTTACGCGAACGGTTACTGAAACGGTAAAAGACGAAAAGAAAGCTGGGCGCGCTCACGTTCTCGTGAACGTGCACGTTTGTTTACATTTTTCCCTTCCGGTAGTAATTCTTCTTCTATAAGGATCTCCTCAGGGCTTTTTCCTCCAGACTCTTTCCAGAGACTGTTGACATCCAGTGGAAGCCATAAGTACTGCAACCTGTGTCCTATTCCCCATAGATTAATATTACATGGGCTTCAAAGTGAGAGGGAGGGAACAGAAAAAGAAATTCCGGACAGAAATTTCTCAGGTTTTTGCCTGCTATATCTGTTCTGGTATACCCACAGACTATATCTTAATGGTTTTAGAAACTTCAGAGTGTTTCCTATCCAATAGTACTAATTATGTGAATATCCTAGTTTCTGGCCATGAGTGGCAGGCATTTAACTTTGGGCACGTCAGACAGGCGACAATTCGGAAAATGGGACCCTAGCTGGAAGAAATGTATGCCTTTCCTACACATGCCTTTCCTTCTCAGTAGTTGGATTCACGCTTACCTTATGCAGGTACATAACAGGCTTTACAGGCGTGGTTCCCTTGCGCACGCTGAATAAATGTAATTCAACCACTGAAAACCCTCCCACTTGCTGGCCAACAGATTTTCTTGTGGAGTTTTCACTCAATACAATTTTCAGTACATTTATCTAAAACAATCCATTTAAATGTGCCATGTGATACTGGTACAGTACAGTACAATAATTCTACTTTTCTTGACAGACTCACTAGAATATATGGACAGAACAGAACAGAATATTTGGGATCAATGAAAGAAAGCCATGTAAATATGAAATGAAAGAAAGCTATGCATATTTGTCTCCTTTTCAGTACCAATTAGTAGATTTAAAAATACTCTGATCTTGTATATTATTTAGGGTTAGGAAAGTATTTATGAATAATAATTACACAAAAAATGGTTTGGTTTAATACATCCTTAAAGTTACCATATTCAACTGTTCAATCCATGAAATAATGGAATATAGGGGTGGAACAGTAGTCCTACAAATCTACCCTTTGTGTAATAATACCCTCACAGTATTGTTACACAACACGGGCATAGGGTTGTTATGGTGACCGTATTACAGCCACACCGGCTGTCAAGAGTCATGACCACAATCAATTTCCATGTGATCGTTTAGTCACAGTAACTACGCTTCTCCAAGCTCTGATGCTGCTGATGGTCATTAGTAGCCTACCTGACTTGCTAACTGCCTGGTACCCAGCACTCTATTGTCCCTCTGTTCACTCTGACATCAATGCAAATGTAATCGAAAATCTAATCAAACACTTCATGAGAGCCCATGAGCTCATGTTGCGCACCATTTCTCTAGGCTAGGCAACTGCATGAGAAAACAGAGTTTTGATGGCCTCTATTAAAAAGAGGAGGATCCCATCAGCTTTCTATAAGCTAGGCCTACTATATTTAATTCTCAACTTTCCTAATATTAGGCACACTGCTTCTCTTTACAACAGGAGGATAGCCTACCTGGCTGGTATAAAAATGTACCACGGGAAAAGCATAGATAACATGTCTTTTTTCCCCTGCCCCTGTTTCGAGACAGGTGCATGATAATGGTCCATTCTAAATCAAAAATAATTTCACCCATATTGTTTAGTATATGTAAAGACAAGATTAAATCAAGAATAGTCTGATGGGTGACAATGTTAGCCTATCACTTGTGAATGATATATTATCACTTGTGAGTTATGCCCAGCTTGTGCGCAGTAAGGCAAGAAACAGCACCTGCCTTTTTTACTTTTTCAAATCATAGTCCCACACCTCATGTAGCCTAGCCCATAGGCCTATATGTTTTGATAAGGTTTGTATAACAACTAAAGTGGCAAAATAACTTAAAATTAAGCACATTAATCCGCATTACAACTGGTGTAGAGCCTAACTGGCATACATAGGTGGCGCGTGAGTTTCAAGTTTGGGGGAGTTAATGTTCACCATACAAATGCACCTTTATAATAAAGCATTACATGCATAATCACATTTGCTGTCACTTTTGAGAATGGCGTTGTCCGCTAATTTATTGCCTTTTGGAACGTTCACGCTTATAGCCTACTGCCATGTGTGGGTTGCTGCCCTTATAATGTGAAGAAATAGCCTAATACCGGCTCTTAACCAACTGTGCTATTCTATTTTGTTAGTTTTTTCTCATTGTTTGTTTGTGTGGTTAGTCCCCTCCTGTATTCCCTCTTCACCCATGACTGCGTGGCCAAGCACGACTCCAACACCATCATTAAGTTTGCTGACGACAACAGTGGTAGGACTGATCATCGACGACAAGGAGACAGCCTATAGGGATGAGGTCAGAGACCTGGCATTGTGGTGCCAGGACAACAACCTCTCCCTCAATGTGAGCAAGACAAAGGAGCTGATCGTGGACTATAGGAAAAGGAGGGCTGAACAGTCCCCCATTAACATCGACAGGGCTGAAGTGGAGTGGGCTGAAGTGGAGGGGGTCGAGAGTTTCAAGTTCCTTGGTGTCCACATCACCAACAAACTATCATGGTCCAAACACACCAAGACAGTTGTGAAGAGGACATGACAACACCTTTTCCCCCTCAGGAGACTGAAAATATTTTGCATGGGTCCCCAGATCCTCAAAAAGTTCTCCAGTTGCACCATCGAGAGCATCCTGACCGGTTGCATCATGGTATGGCAACTGCTCGGCATCTGACCATAAGGCGCTACAGAGGGTAATGTGTATGACCCAGTACATCACTGGGGTCGAGCTTCCTGCCATCCAGGACCTACAGTATATTATCAAGGCACAAGGCGAGACCCAGGGCAGACACAGGAGGCAGATGGTTGGAATCTTACAATGGTTAATAATCCAAAGGGGTAGGCAAGAGAATGGTCATGGACAGTCAAAAAGGTCAAAACCAGATCAGAGTCCAGGAGGTAGAGAGTGGCAGACAGGCTCGTGGTCAAGACAGGCAGAATGGTCAGGCAGGCGGGTACAGAGTCCAGAAACAGGCAAGGGTCAAAACCGGGAGGACTAGAAAAGGAGAATAGCAAAAAGGAGAACGGGAAAAACACACTGGTTTACTTGACTAAACATACAAGACGAACTGGCACAGAGAGACAGGAAACACAGGGATAAATACAATGTGGAAAGTAAGCGGCACCTGGAGGGGGTGGATACCATCACAGGAACAGGTGAAACAGATCAGGGTGTGACAGTATATAATAGGCGGTGTCAGAGGAAGGCCCAAAAATTGTCAAAGACTCCAGTCACCCAAGTCATAGACTGTTCTCTCGGCTACCGCACGGCAAGCGGTACCGGAGCACCAGGTCTAGGACCAAAAGGCTCCTCAACCGCGCATCTACCCCCAAGCCATAAGACTACTGAACAATTAATCAAATGGCCACCCGGACTATTTCATTGCCCCCTCTGTTTTTACACTGCTGCTACTCTCTGTTTATTATCTATGCCGTCACTTTGCAAATTACCTCAACTAACCTGTCCCCCCTGTATGTAGCCTCATTATTGTTATGTCATTTTCTTGTGTTACTTTTAATTAGATATTTTTTTTAATTTAGTAAATATTTTCTTAACTCTATTCTTGAACTGCATTGTTGGTTAAGGGCTTGTAAGTAAGCCTTTCATTGTAAGGTCTACACCTGTTGTATTCGACGCATGTGACAAACACAATTTGATTTGATTAATGGTTTATCAACCATTTAAGTTAAATGTTCTGACCTGTTGCATCAGCCTCATTGATTTTAAAAGTTTTTTGATTCTACTGGTTGTATTAATGTGGGGTCTATCCCATCCCACAACTGTCCCAGACTATTTGGAATATTTCTTTCTCGAGACAGAAGGACAATAGAATAGGTCAACTTTTGTACTATGGAGGATAGTAGATTGATATAGGCTTGTGCTTTTGCTGTTTGTTAGGCCTACTCATCTTGTAGGCTAACGAAAAGTAAATGTGGACAGTTCTTCCAACATCTTCAATATGCGCCTCGGAATTCGATAAGAACGTACGCCCCAATGTGTCTGTCTTCACTTGTAGCCTGTGAGAAGGACCCCCGAGATTGCCTGTGAGAAGGACCCGATCACGTGACGGGCATTGGCTAATAAGAATTGAGATATCTGAGAGAGCCATGTGAGTGAGAGGCGCTGCGTCACGCAGTCTTGGAATGTATAAAAAATATAAAAATATAGCAAAATGTTTGTATCACTACTAAAGTTGAATAAATAACTCTAAATTAAGCATACAGTATAGGGGGACCTGTTCCTTTGTTAACCGCTCAACACAGAATAGCAGCGTGTGCACACTCCCTTGTTTGGAGAAAATATCCTTTCTATTTTACTCAGCTATGTTCAATTGTTTTGTTCATACTCTAAAATACTATAAAATAATGCCCGGGAATTCTAAGCAAATCTTGTCTGCTAAATGAACTAGTGTAGCCCACAGCAATATGGTATAGCCAGAGTAAGGCCTAACATTAGGACAACTCAGAGTATGCTATTTTATTCTTCTGAAATAGACCACATTTTCTTAATATCATGTTTCTTTAGACCTGTCTAAAAAAATCTTTGATTTATTGTGATGGGGTAGGCTTAATTACATGGATTTATTAGACATTTTAAAATGTAGATGTTCCAACGGTCTGCATCAGTGGCTTGTAGGCTATGTGGGTTAGCCAGGAAAAGCTACATGTGTTTATGTTAATTAACAGTCAATTACAGTGAGACTGGAAGTTGTTTGCTTGACAATCACCGGCTGAAAAAAATTCTTGACAGCCCTACTTGGTTGTCAAGATGGCAGCAGGCAGGACAGCTGTGCTAGGCTTTTTCAATTGTAACAACTTTGTTTCAATCACCAATGATTATTTCTACACAACAGTTTAAAGTAGAGGGTAATGAAGAAAATGTGCCTAGTTTTTACGACTTGACCAGAAAAGTTACAAACATTTTGGCTATGGATGCCAAGTTGTTTATAAACTTTCTTATCATAGCTATCTGCCTCTTACTGTCAGGATATACACTACATGACCAAAAGTATATGGACACCTGCTCGTCGAACATCTCATTCTAAAATCATGGGCATTAATATGGAGTTGGTCCCCTTTTGCTGCTATAACATCCTCCACTCTTCTGGGAAGGCTTTCCACTAGATGTTGGAACATTGCTGCGGGATTTTGCTTCCATTTAGCCACAAGAGCATTAGTGAGGTCGGGCACTGATGTTGGGTGATTAGGCCTGGCTTACATTCGGCGTTACAATTCATCCCAAAGGTGTTCAACAGGTTTGAGGTCAGGGCTCTGTGCAGGCCAGTCAAGTTCTGCCCCAACGATCTCGACCTCGCTTTGTTTACGGGGGCAATGTCACATTGAAACAGGAAAGGGCCTTCCCCAAACTGTTGCCACAAAGTTGGAAGCACAGAATCGTCTAGAATGTCATTGTATGCTGTAGCGTTAAGAGTTCCCGAACCACGAAAAACAGCCCCAGACCATTATTCCTCCTCCACCAGACTTTACACTTGGCATTACGCATTGGGGCAGGTAGTGTTCTCCTGGCATCCACCAAACCCAGATTCTTTCATCAGACTGCCAGATGGTGAAGCGTGATTCATCACTCCAGAGAACGGGTTTCCACTGCTCCAGAGTCCAACGGCTGCGAGTTTTACACCACTCCAGCCGACGCTTTGCGCATGGTGATCTTAAGCTTGTGTGCGGCTGCTCGGTCATGGAAACCCATTTCTTGAAGCTCCCGATGAACAGTTATTGTGCTGATGTCGCTTCCAGATGCAGTTTGGATCTCGGTAGTGAGTGTTGCAACCAAGGACAGACGATTTCATGCGATACACGCTTCAGTACTCAGCGGTCCTATTCTTTGAGCTTGTGTGGCCTACCACTTCGCAGTTGAGCCATTGTTTCTCCTAGACATTTCCACTTCACAATAACAGCACTTACAGTTGACTGGGGCAGCTCTAGCATCCTATGGCGATACCTGTTGAAAGTCACTGAGCTCCTCAGTGAGGCCGTTCTACTGCCAATGTTTGTCTATGCAGATTGCATGGCTGTGTTCTCGATTTTACACACCAGTCAGCAACGAGTGTGGCTGAAATAGCCGAATCCACTCATTTGAAGGGGTCCACATACTTTTGTATATACACTACCGTTCAAAAGTTTGGGGTCACTTAGAAATGTCCTTGTTTTTGAAAGAAAAGCACATTAATGTCCATTAAAATAACATAACATTTATCATAAATAGAGTGTAGACATTGTTAATGTTGTAAATGACTATTGTAGCTGGAAATTGCAGATTTGTTATGGAATATCTACATAGGCATAAGGAGGGCCATTATCAGCAACCATCACTCCTGTGTTCCAATCGCACGTTGTGTTAGCTTATCCAAGTTTATAATTTTAAAAGGCTAATTGATTGTTAGAAAACCCTCTTGCATTTATGTTAGCACAGCTTAAAACTGTTCTGATGATTAAAGAAGCAATAAAACTGACCTTCTTTAGGCTTGTTGAGTATCTGGAGCACCAGCATTTTGTGGGTTCAATTACGGGCTCAAAATGGCCAGAAACAAAGGTCTTTCTTCTGAAACTCGTTAGTCTGTTCTTGTTCTGAGAAATGAAGGCTATTCCATGCGAGAAATTGCCAAGAAACTGAAGATCTCGTTCAACGCTGTGTACTACTCCCTTCACAGAACAGCGCAAACTGGCTCTAACCATAATAGAAAGAGGAGTGGGAGGCCCCGGTGCACAACTGAGCAAGAGGACAAGTACATTAGTGTTTAGAAATAGACACCTCACAAGTCCTCAACTGGCAGCTTCATTAAATAGTACCCGCAAAACACCAGTCTCAACGCCAACAGTGAAAAGGCGACTCCGGGATGCTGGCCTTCTAGGCAGAGTTATCTGTCCAGTGTTTGTGTTCTTAATCTTTTATTTTTATTGGCCAGTCTGAGATACAACTTTTTTCTTTGCAACTTAAGTTAACCATAACTTTTTACGTGAAATGCTTCTCATACATTTTAAGGAGACATCAATCTGTCTGTATGTATCCCCACCAAGAAGAACTGTGATGGTAACATGTCTTTGGACATGGTGAAGGAGGGAGACACAAACATCCAGGACCTGCTGGAAGGAAATGCTGCCCTCCCGGAGCACGGGGCTGACCACAACGCTCAGGTCAAAGGAGGCCACATCTCCCTGCGCAACGCAGCCTCATACGGGGTGAGTCACTATATAGATTAAATCAGGCCTTTGAAGATGTTTTAACTGCTGTATGGCTTGTCGTAAGGGTTTTACATAGACATAGACAATGCACACAAAACACATGCGCTGTGACATACATCACATACAAATAAAATTTTAACACCCACTCTGTGGTGAAAGAGACCTAGCGGAATGTCAAATGCATGTATTGGAGTGGATGTCATCAGTCTTTGGGAAAGTCATGAAGATGTTAAATGATGTCCTCTGTCTCGCTCCTCCCCATCACTCCTCTCTCCTCTCCTCAACCTGGTCTCAGCATTTTGTATTATTCTGTATGTAAATCCAAGACTAGGGCTGTTGCAGTGACCCTATTACCACCACAATGGCAGTCATGAGTCATGACCCAGTAAAATTCCATGTGACCGTTGAGTCATGGTAATCTCCTTTTATGAACTCTGGACATGCTTTGGTAGTACCCAACTTGCTAATAACCATTAGGCTGCTAATGCCCTGGTACTCACCACTCTATTGCCCCTCTAACCACTCTGACATCAATGCAAATGCAATAGAAAATCATATTGTGGCGATTTTAGTATGTAAATCTTGGTGGGGCAAACTCTCCCAAAAATGTTTAGATGCATGCCATAGACAAACATTGGCAGCAGAAGGGCTTTACTGAAGACATGGCACCGTCATAGGATGCCAGCTTTCCAACAAGTCAGTTCAACAGACGGTGCCCACAAACTGTTAGGGCCTACATAAAGCTGTCCCAACAGCAGAGCTTTCTTTTCAGCACCATGGAGTGAATCCTTACCACCGCTACACCTGGCTATCAGCGGAGCCTTGTCTGGCAGCAAAACAGTTAATTCAGCCTCATTTACTGCCTTTTAAAAAAACATAGCTGATATGGCTGACTTGCTTAAACAAATGTGGTCTCTACTGACAATTGAGATCTAGTACAAACTATCCAGAAGGCAAGGTCAGTACAGGTGGATCAAAGCTGGGACCGAGAGACTGAAAAACAGCTTCTATCTCAAGGTCATCAGACTGTTAAACATTTGTGGAATTGTTAGATTACTTGTTAGATATTGCTGCACTGTCGGAACTAGAAGCACAAGCATTTCGCTACACTCGCAATAACATCTGCTAACCATGTGTATGTGACCAATACAATTTGATTTGATTTGATTTATAAGGGGACGACGAGCGGATAAGAGACAATCCGGAATTTCAATTAAGACATTAATGAGCGAGCTAGGATGGACGTTACAGCATTATTTTAAAATGGATTAAAAAAATCCTCAATGTACAAACAGTACCCCATAATGACAAAGCGAAAACAGGTAAACATTTTTTTTAAATAAATAAATAACAGTCAGGTGCATCCTGTCTCGATTGGAGTCCACCTGTGGTAAATTCAATTGATTGGACATGATTTGGAAAGGCACACACATATAAGGTCTGACAGTTGAGCAAAAACCAAGCCAGGAGGTGGAAGGAATTCACCGTAGAGCTTCGAGACAGGATTTTGTCGAGGCACAGAAGGGTACCAAAATATTTCTGCAGCATTGAAGGTCCCAAAGGACACAGTGGCCTCCATCATTCTTAAGTGGAAGAAGTTTGGAAGACTCTTCCTAAAGCTGGCCGCCCGGCCAAACTGAGCAATCGGGGGAGAAGGGCCTTGGTCAGGGAGGTGACCAAGAACCCGATGGTCACTCTGACAGAGCTCCAGTGTTCCTCTGTGGAGATGGAAGAAACTTCCAGAAGGACAACCATCTCGGCAGCACTCTACCAAATCAGGCCTTTATGGTAGAGTAGCCAGACAGAAGTCACTCCTTAAAAAAAGGCACATGACAGCCCGCTTGGAGTTTGCCAAAAGGCACCTAAAGACTCTCAGACCATGAGAAACAAGATTCTCTGGTCTGATGAAACCAAGATTGAACTCTTTGGACTGAATGCTGTGGGGATGTTTTTCAGCGGCAGGGACTGGGAGACTAGTCAGGATCGAGGTAAAGATGAACAGAGCAAAGTACAGAGAGATCCTTGATGAAAACCCGCTGCAGAGCGCTTAGGACCTCAAACTGGGGCGAAGGTTCAATTTCCAACAGGACAAATACCCAAAGCAAACAGCCAAGACAATGCAGGAGTGGCTTCGGGACAAGTCTCTGAATGTCCTTGAGTGGACCAGCCAGAGTTGGGCTTGAACCCGATCAAACATCTCTGGAGAGACCTGAAAATAGCTGTGCAGCGACGCTCCCCATCCAACCTGACAGAGCCTGAGAAGATCTGCAGAGAAGAATGGGAGAAATTCCCCAAATACAGCTGTGCCAAGCTTGTAGCGTCATACCCAAGAAGACTCGAGGCTGTAATCGCTGCCAAAGGTGCTTCAACAAAGTACTGAGTAAAGGGTCTGAATGCTTATGTAAATGTGATATTTCAGTTTTTATTTTTGCTTTGTCATTATTGGGTATTGTGTGTAGATTGATGAGGGTTTTATCCATTTTATATTAAGCCTGTAATGTAACGCAATGTGGAAAACGTCAAGGGGTCTGAATACTTTCTGAATGCACTGTAACTATTTGCTCAGCACTTTTTAAATGTACATAGACAAAATTCAGAACACGGGCCATTCTTACAGTATTCTCCCTGTACACCAAGTCAGAACCATAGGATAAATAAAGGGGGAATATAAGCAGACAATGTTTGATGATTACATGTATCTATATATTTGATGATTACATGTATCTAAAACAGGCTATAGGCTACATGTGCACCACCAAGTCAGAACAGTAGGCTAAGTTATGAGGGTGAAAGGGACCACATTATTAGGATGAGGCTCATGGGCTACTAACAGCTTACTACACAACATTCACTTAGTATTACTTTCTTAGCTGTTGAATGTTTATCCATTTAAAGTTGGAAAAGAGACCCAGATTTTGACCACACACCCACTGCACTGAATAGCAGGATAGTGATTGCTGTGAAACTTTTGCAGTTAGCCACTGATTCCTTCCAAACCACTCATTGTTGAATTTGCGATTGTTGTGTAATGTTTATGTCCAATGGCCGATGAGCACCGATATGTTTTATCTATAATTTCTCTTCATATGACAAGGATTGAAAAGGATTTGCCAGTAGATTGTCGACTTGATTCAGGACGATGACTGCTCGTCTAGCTTGCTAGCTAAGATTTTGAAAGTATGACTTTGACTTGATCAGTCCAATCAAAGCTACGGTAGGTATAACGTGATTAGATTTTTGTCTTATGTAACCATCTGTCTTATGTAACCATACCAAACGTAACATATCATAGAAATTTAAGTTTCCCGGATTTACTATGTTACGTCCAGTCTGAGACCAGACTGCTCGCCTCTACAGCACATTGTGGCCCTCCTGATCAATTTAAAAGCCTGCGTGAAAGCCACAGAGCCTTCAACCCTCTCCACAAGGCAGATCAGAAGGTAAACATAGTGATGCATGTCTTATATCTTTCTTGACGCACAAGTATTTGACTTACAATGGCGTAGTCTGGTCACAATAATTCCCATCCAATATATATTTGACCCTAGTAACTCTCCCTCTGACCATATATTATTCTTTCCTCAGGCTAATGATATCTGTGCCCTGTTGATGGACACTATGCCCCCAGGCACAGAGAAGAGGCCTGAAGGTAGCCTAGCTGTTAAGAGCATTGGGCCAGTAACCGAAAGGTTGCTGGTTCCAATCCTAGAGCCGACTAGGTGAAAAATTGGACAATGTGCCCTTGAGCATGGCACTTAACCCTAATTCCTCCTGTATGTCGCTCTGGATAAGAGCATCTGCTAAATAACACATTTTGTTATAGAAGAGGGATTGATCAGCTCAAATTCTCCAGTCTCTGGAGGGGACAAAATACATTTCTCAATCTGCACTTGATTTGGCCACCCAGCTGAATGGACTAACATTCTAATGCATAAATTCTTTAGCTATTGTATTTTAACATTTTGTGTGTATACAAGCTTGCAGGTTATTATGATAGTATGTATAGGCTAAACACTGACTTTCTGTACATTACCTTGTAAATAATGGACGACGTCCGCCTCTTCCCTTTACAGTGTAATTTTTACAACGTAATGTACAGAACGGAGGAGTTATTCCGGCTTATACCACAGTTGCCAAAGAAAACAATACTAAAGCACATATTTATCTGTAGAAAAATAAACATTTTCATTGATATCTTCATTTCTATGAGAGAATTCATACACTACATTACCAAAGGTATGTGGACACCTGCTCGTCGAACATCTCATTGAAAAATCATGAGCATTAATATGGAGTTGGTCCCCCCTTTGCTGCTATAACAGCCTCCACTCTTCTGGGAAGGCTTTCCAGTAGATGTTGGAACATTCCTCCTCCACCAAACTTTACATTTGGCACAATGCATTGGGGCAGGTAGCGTTCTTCTGGTATCCGCCAAACCCAGATTCATCCGTCGGACTGCCAGATGGTGAAGCATGATTCATCAATCCATATAACGTGTTTCCACTGCTCCAGAGTCCAATGGCGGCAAGCTTTGCACCACTCCAGACGATGTTTGGAATTGCACATGGGGATCTTAGACTTGTGTGCGGCTGCCCAGCCATGGAAACCCATTTCATAAAGCTCCCGACGAACAGTTCTTGTGCTGACGTTGCTTCCAAAGGCAGATTGGAACTCGGGATTGTGTTGCAACAGAGGACAGATGATTTTTATGCGCTACATGCTTCAGCACTCGGCGGTCCCGTTCTTTGAGCTTGTGTGGCCTATCACTTCGCGGCTGAGATGTTGTTTCTCCAAATTCTTTCCACTTCAAAATAACAGCACTTACAGTTGACCGGGGCAGCTCTAGCAGGGCAAACATTTGACGAACTGACTAGTTGGAAAGCTGGCATCTTATGACGGTGCTATGTCTTCAGTAAAGCCATTCTGCTGCCAATGTTTGTCTACATTGTAGAATAATAGTGAAGACATCAAAACTATGAAATAACACATATGTAATCATGTAGTAACCAAAAAAAGTGATTATTCAAAGTACCCTTTGCCTTGGTGACAGCTTTGGCATTCTCTCAACCTGGAATGCATTTCAATTAACAGGTGTGCCTTGTTAAACGTCAATTTGTGGAATTTCTTCCCTTCTTAATGTGTTTGAGCCAATCAGTTGTGTTGTGACAAGGTAGGGGTGGTATAGAGAAGATAGCCCTCTTTGGTAAAATACCAAGTCCATATTATAGCAAGAACAGCTCAAATACGCAAAGAGAAACGACAGTCCATCATGACTTTAAGACATGAAGGTCTGTCAATCCAGAAAATTTCAAGAACTTTTAAAGTTTCTTCAAGTGCAGTCGCAAAAAACATCAAGCGCTATGATGAAACAGGCTCTCATGAGGACCGCCACATGAATGGAAGACCCAGAGTTACCTCTGCTGCACAGGATAAGTTCATTAGAGTTACCAGCCTCAGAAATTGGCAATTAACTGCACCTCAGATTGCAGCCCAAATAAATCCTTCACAAAGTTCAAGTAACAGACACATCTCAACATCAACTGTTCAAAGGAGACTGCGCAAATTAGGCCTTCATGGTCGAATTTCTGAAAAGGAACCACTACTAAAGGACACCAATAAGAAGCGACTTGTTTGGTTCAAGAAACACGTGCAATGGACATTAGACTGGTGGAAATCTGTCCTTTGGTCTGATGAGTCCAAATTTGGACAATTTGATACATTTTATAATAAGGCTGTAACATAACAAAATGTGGAAAACGTCAAGGGGTCTGAATACTTTCTGAAGGCATTCTACAGTGTACTTTCTCATCTTTTTGTTGCTAGATTAGGTTTCAGCTGTTATTTATTTGCACCAAAGAAAATAACTGAAATACAAAACAGTACAGATAAAAGCCAGAGTCAGGTGTGCAGTAAAAATGGTGTGCAGGTGAGATTGGAAGCTTATATGAATTCCACACCACAAATATAAGTACAAAAAAAAGTTACATCCAAACCAAAAGATGCCAAGAGTGTATTCATTGTTGTTTAGGGCTGTAAAGATGTTATCCACAAGTTGCAAAAGAGCCATATCTGTGGAGTAGTTTTGATTAATATTTGTGCTCATATAGAATAGTGTTGATTTAAATATTTCAACATTCTCTTATACACACATTTTTCTAGGATTTTAGAAAACATGGTACAGTAGTATAGATATCGGGCAATCATTTGTAAAAGATCTTGGATCTCCAGTTTTATAGAAAGGGATATCTTTGTCAATTTTCAAATCTTTTGGTGAAGATATTATCAGGAATCAAGGTAAGACCCAGATGCAGACTGTCGAAGTAACAATGTTTATTGTAGCAACAGGGGCAGGCAAAGACAGGTCAAGGCAGGCAGGGGTCAAAATCTCCAGGGTAAGGCAAAGGTACAGGATGGCAGGCGGACTCAAGGTCAGGCAGAGTTCAGTAATCCAGAGGTGGAGCAAAGGTACAGGATGGCAGGCAGGCTCAGGGTCAGGCAGAGAGGTCAGGCTGGCGTGTACAGGGTCAGGACAGGCAAAGGTCAAAAACCAGGAGGATGAGGAAAGAGAGGCTGGGAAACAGGATCTGACAGGAAAACCACTGATAAGCTTGAACGAACAAGACAAACTGGCAACAAACAGATAGAGAACACAGTAATAAATACACGGGGATAATTTGGAAGATGGGCGACACCTGGAGGGGGGTGGAGACAAGCACAAGGACAGATGAAACAGATCAGGGCGTGACAGATAGACGTTAGTGGCTCAGTAATTGAGGAAGACACTGATTTCACCAAGGAGGCACCAATCTCATCATGACCTGCTGCTGAGATCTTTAAGTTACCAATTACCTCCATTACATCAGGAGGATCAAACTGAAGCAGGGAAAAGGAATTGTCCGTTAATGTAATCCAAGGGATTTCCATCAGTTTTCTAAATTTTCTTTGACAAAGAGCAACCCACATTCACAAAAAAGTTATTAAATTCACATGAAATAACATCAGGATCACTATAGGTCTTATTTCCAACAATAAATTGAGATGGAATAGTTGTAGATGCCTTTTTATTATTCAACAGTTGATTGATGATTTTCCAAGTTGACTTCATATTATTTAAGGATTCTGGAATTTGTTTGTAAAATGTATTTTGGTCGATATGCGAAGTAGGTGAGTAAATGTGTTCTTATATTTTTTGTAATTTGCAGAATTCAGGTGAGAGAGATCTGTGAGGAACTTTTTATACAACAGAACTCTTCTGCTGCTCTCTTACGGGGTTTAACTAAGGGAAAGCAGTGATGAAATACAGAATTGAAGATGTGAGAAAAGTCTGGTAAGCAGACTCCACATCGGCCTGATTACAAAAATTTCCCCATAAAATATCATCAATTAACATCTTAAAGCGCTCACGATTACTTTTGTTAAAGTAAATGAACAGGAGGGAATTTCTACAAAGAGATTCAACATCAATGTTATCAGATGTAAGTGTGAGGTTCTCTCTTACAAAGAATTGAAAACGTTTATGAACAAAAATGGACACTCCTCCTCTCACTCTTGATGTCCTACAGTGGTGAACAGCATTATAAGGAGACATGTCATGAAGCATGGTTGTCTCTTCAGTCAACCATGTTTCTGAAAGGGCAACAATGGGAAATTCATGACTGAGAGAAGACAGATAATGAACAAGGTGGTCCTGATTTAGCTCGTCTTGGAATTAGATAAACTGCTATACAGGTTGTTAAATTACTTAACATTATAGTAATCACAAGTTACAGACTTATTTCTGGTACATTTCAGGAAATTTGAATCTGGATCAACACAATCATTATATTTATAATTCGCTTTATTCATATCTAATTGGTTAAAGACCATGTTATCAGGGTTGATATCCTGCCCAACTAAGAGAGATACACAGTCGGAATCATCCAGAGAGTGGAACGGAAACGTAGAAGTGCATGCCTCACATGTCCAATACAACCATACATTTGTGCTAGTTTTATCAATAGGGGTGCACTTCCTATGGAATGCGCGTTGACACAGTCCACATAATACCACTGAATACTTCAGAGGGTTATGGCATTTCGAGCTGGGTGTGTTTTTGGCCATGAGGTTAGGGGAAACACATGAACAAAGTAGAGTAAATATATGTGTGTGTGCATGGGGGGTGAAAGACCAGCTGATCACACTTTAGGTATTCAATGTTGCCTTTTTCCCATTCTTCAATTAGTCATGGAAGCAGTTCCTTTCTTTTAAGGCGTACCTTTTCGGAGAAGTCTTCATTGATGAAGATTTTGGTTCCTTGTCTTTGAACCTGAGCAGTTTCACCGCTATAGAGCTGTCCATCAGGGAATAAAGTGCCATTCCTATGCTCCCTCTCCATCTCGATGAGTTTAGGGTCCAGTTTGTGATGGTCTGCCAGGAGTTTCTTGGCCTTGACTTGTGTCATGCCAAGTTTCAGTCTATACATCCTCAATTCCATTGATTAAAGTGTTGTTAGGAAATTTGCAAAACTCTCACAGCATACCACCCTGCATCCCACTGCTGGCTTGCTTCTAAAGCTAAGCAGGGTTGGTCCTGGTTGGTCCCTGGATGGGACACCAGATGCTGCTGGAAGTGGTGTTGGAGGGCGAGTAGGAGGCACCCTTTCCCCCGGTCATTGCCCTGCGTAGGGTGCTGTCTTTCGGATGGGATGATAAACGGGTGTCCTGACTCTCTGTGGTTGCTAAAGATCCGATGGCACTTATTGTAAGAGTAGGGGTGTTAACCCTGGTGTCCTGGCTAAATTCTCAATCTCGCCGTCATGCTGCTCTCCTCGATGAAAACCTGCTCCAGAGTGCTCAGGACCTCAGACTGGGGGCGAAGGTTCACCTTCCAACAACACAACGACCCTAAGGACACAGCCAAGACAATGCAGGAGTGGCTTCGGGACAAGTCTCTGAATGTCCTTGAGTGGCCCAGCCAGAGCCCAGACTTGAACCCGATCGAACATCTTTGCAGAGACCTGAAAATAGCTGTGCAGCGATGCTCCCCATCCAACCTGACAGAGCTCGAAAGGATCTGCAGAGAAGAATTGGAGAAGCCCCCCAAACACAGGTGTGCCAAGCTTGTAGCGTCATACCCAATAAGACTGGTGCTTCAACAAAATACTGAGTAAAGGGCATGCATACTTATTTAAATGTGATATTTCAGGGTGGGTTTGTGTTTTGTTGCTAAAGTAAAAATAGTTTTTGCTTTGTCATTATGGGATATTGTGTGTAGATTGACGAGGGAAGAAAACAATTTAATACATTTTAGAATAAGGGTGTAACTTAACAAAATGTGGAAAAGGTCAAGGGGTCTGAATACTTTCCCGAAAGCACTGTACATATCCATTCATGTGCTGATGTATGATGTGCAGTCCGGATTTAGAAAGTCACATTCAACTGATACATGTTACCTGTATTTAACCGACCACATTAGGAAAGATATTGATGATGGAACATTTTGTGGGATGGTGTTACTGGACCTTCAGAAAAGCTTTGATATAGTAGACCACCAGATATTACTCTACAAGCCAAGGGCCCTAGATTTTACCAGCACAGCAGTAGAGTGGTTCAAGTCGTAACTGTCAGGAAGGTATCAGAGGGTTGATGTTAATGGCACCTCATCAGGTGCAAGGTTAATCAGCTGTGGAGTGCCACAAGGAAGTGTATTAGGGCCACTACTTTTCATGTTATATGTCAATGATATCAAATCAGCTTGTTCCTGTCAGCTGTTTTCATATGCAGATGATTCAGCTATTTCAGCTAAGACAAGAGTATGGTTGACAGCCAGCTCAGTGCAGAACTGATGAGTATCACTAACTGGCTGTCAGAAAACAAGCTGTCTCTTCATTTGGGGAAAATAGAGAGTGTTATTTGGCTCAAGGCTAGTTAGATCACCAGGCTTTAGAGTCACAGTTGGTGACACAGAGGTTACTGCCAAGACCTGTGTTAAATACTTAAGCTGTGAACTAGAAAGGTTCCTGACAAGGGAGTGCATGAGGCATAATGTAATTGCCAAGGTTTACCAGAAAGTGACGTCTCTGTCCAGAAAAGCCACATTTCTAGATAAAAGACCCTTGAAAACACTTGCAGCGGCCTCACTTTGACTATGCGTGCACTACCTGGTTCAGTAGCTGCCCTAAGTTCCATCAAAAACAAGCTACAGACAGGGTCATTCTGAATCTTAGCCCTTGGACTCGTGTTGGTCCTTCTCAGCTCAGTGAACTACAGTGGCAATCAGTTGACAAAAGGGTCATTCAGCTGAAGCTCGGATTGGCCCATAAAATTGTGTATGGTACAGTCCCCCAGTACATAAAGAACTATCTCACTACTGTTAGGGACTGTCATTCCTACGCCATGAGAGGCAGTGCCACAGATTTTTGACATGTCGATTCAAGAGCGGTACCGGCCAGAACATGTGTTTATCTATGACAGTGGTAGAGTGGAAAAAATTCCACGCTGCCAGTCTTAGGTTTAAACACTCCTGCAAGGCTTGGTTAATGTTGGGATAGCTTCCTAACCAAGTGTAAAGCCACTCTGTGCTAGTGGATTTGTTAGATGTGTATATTACCTTTTGGTAACACTTTACTGCACACCCAGCGTCATAACACGTTATGACATGGTCATAACCATGTCATAATATGTAATAACAGCTGACATAACTTGTCATAACCTGCTGTAATATGGTCATAACACTGTCATGAACCATATATTTAGACCTGTTGTGACATATATTGCATTATTTTATGGCTGATTATGACACCTACATAAGAGTGTCAAAACCCACAAACCTACCACACAAGGCAAAACATTCCATTCCACAGAAGCCTATGTCAACAGTATGTTTATGTTATATATTGTTTTTTTCAATTGTCCAAAGTAAATTATAATTGTAATTGCGCACACATTGATGTCAGACAATGCTCTACTGCTGATGACTTGGATGAATGAAGGAGCAGACTTCAGGAGCAAGACAAGACACCCTCTTTTTGACTAATGACTGAGATAAGGGCATGTACGTTAAAGGCCTATCTGGCTTACATGATAATGATGGTCATAACGATTTCTTTACAGTGTCATAAAGTGTATTTTCTTAGTACAAGTAAAGTGACACAGAAATGTCATAATGCTTCTTGACAGTGCAATCAAGTGTATTTTCTTAGTCCAAGTATTGTGACACAGGATGGTTATTTAAAATATGTTATTAAGTTATTTAAAATATGATGAAACAAATATGACTGTAAAGAATTCATTACAAGGAAAAAACGCATTTGAATAAATGTGTGTTTTGACAATCGTATGTAGGTGTCATAACCAGACATAAAATAACGCAATATAGAGTACCAGTCAAAAGTTTGGACACACCTACTCATTCAAGGGTTTTTCTTTATTTTTACTATTTTCTACATTGTAGAATAATAGTGAAGACACATATGGAATCATGTAGGAATCCAAAAAGTGTTAAACAAATCAAAATGTATTTTATATTTGAGATTCTTCAAAGTAGCCACCCTTTGTCTTGATGACAGTTTTGCACACTCTTGGCATTCTCTCAACCAGCTTCACCTGGAATGGTTTCCAACTGTCTTGAAGGAGAACCCACATATGCTGAGCACTTGTTGGCTGCTTTTTCTTCACTCTGCGGTCCAACTCATCCCAAACCATCTCAATTGGGTTGAGGTCAGGTGATTGTGGAGGCTAGGTCATCAGATGCAGCACTCCAACACTCTCCTTGGTCAATTAGCCCTTACACAGCCTTGGGGTGTGTTTTGGGTCATTGTTCTGTTGAAAAACAAATGATAGTCCCACTAAGTGCAAACCAGAAGGGATGGTGTATTGCTGCAGAATGTTGTAGTAGACATGCTGGTTAATGTGCTTTGAATTCTAAATAAATCGCTGACAGTTTCACCAGCAAAGCACCCCCACACCATCACACCTACTCCTCCATGCTTCACGGTGGGAACCACACATGCGGAGATCTTCCGTTCACCTACTCTGCGTCTCCCAACGACACAGTGGTTGGAACCAAAAATCGCAAATTTAGACTCATCAGACCAATGGACAGACTTCCACCAGTCTAATGTCCATTCCTCGTGTTACTTGGCCCAAGCAAGTTTCTTCTTATTATTGGTGTCCTTTAGTAGTGGTTTCTACCACTTTTAAAAGGGGGAGATCCAACTATTTTAAATAATTATAGGCCAATCTCAAAGCTGTCACCCCTGGCGAAAATACTTGAAATCCTTGTAAGTGAACAGCTAAAATATATTTTATATGTTAACTCTATTTTACTAATGTACCAATCGGGTTTCAGGAAGAAGCATAGTTACAGCAGTCATAAAGGTTTTAAATGATAGCACTGAAGCCCTTGACAAAAAACAGCACTGTGTCTCACTTTTTATTGATCTCTCTAAGGCTTTTGATACAGTTGATCATACTATACTGAGGCAGAGATTGTCGAGCGTAGGTCTTCCGGAGCATGCAGTTGCATGGTTTGCTAACGATCTCTCTGATAGAACTCAATAGTGCACTCAATTTGATGGGCTCATGTCTGTTAAATTGTCTGTCTGTAGTGGTGCGCCCCAGGGCTCTGTACTTGATCCCCTCTTATTCACTATTTATATAAATAAATACATTTCTAAAGCAATAAATAGGCCTCTGAACCTTTCACCTGTCAGGGCAATGAGATTGAGACTGTAACCTGATATAAATATCTTGGAATTTTAATTGATGACGGCCTCCTTTTTAAATTGCATATTCAACAACTTAAGTTGGGATTTTATTTTAGGAATAAGGCCTGTTTTTCTTTTGAAGCCAGGAGGCTAGTATCAGATACATTTATGCCTATACTTGACTTTGGGAATATTTTATATATGAATAGTCAGTGTTTGAGATCAATTGACACCCTTTACCATGGAGGTAAAGGAAACTTTAAAAGTTAAATTATCTTAAAGTAATGATGGACTGTGGTTTCTCTTTGCTTATTTGAGCTGTTCTTGCCATAATATGGACTTGGTTTTTTACTGAATAGGGTGATCTTCTGTATACCAGGCTTACCTTGTCACAACACAACTAATTGGCTCAAACGCATTAAGAAGGAAAGAAATTCCACAAATTAACTAATAACAAGGCACACCTGTTAATTGAAATGCATTCCAGGTGACTACTTCATTAAGCTGGTTGAGAGAATGCCAAGAGTGTGCAAAGCTGTCATCAAGGCAAAGGGTGTCTACTTTGAAGAATCTCAAATGTAAAATATGTTTTTTGGTTACTACATGATTCCATATGTGTTATTTCGTAGTTTTGATGTCTTCACTATTTTTCTACAATGTAGGAAATAGTAAAAATAAAGAATAACCCTGTAATAAGTAGGTGTGTCCAAACTTTTGACTGGTACTGTATATATTTAAAAATATATATTTATATGGGGGATTGGAAATTATGCAGACAATTACATTGATGGAAGCCACAAACTATCTGCAATATTAAAGCAAATTTACCTCCCCTCAACAACAGAAAATAATAAATAAATACAAAATCAACAACCAATTTGACAGAGCCTGAAGAATGTTTAACAGAATGATGGGCAAATATTGTACAATCCAGGTGTGCAAAGCTCTTAAAGGCTTATCCAGAAAGACTCACAGCTGTAATAGCTGCCAATGGTGATTCTAACATATATTCTTTCAGGGGTGTGAATACTTATGTAAATAAGATATTTCTGTATTCCATTTCAATAAATTTGCTAACATTTCTAAAAACATGTTTTCACTTTGCCATTATGTGGTATTGTGTGTAGATGAGTGAGATACAAACGTGCTTTAATTAATTATGAATTCAGTCTGTAACACAACAACATGTGGAATAAGTCAAGGGGTATGAATACATTCTGAAGACACTTTACGGTCTGCATTCCATAATGATTCAAATTATTGTAATACGCTAGCCTGATGTCATCCACTCAGGAACAACCACACGAACGTGACAAAGGAAAGAAATGTCAACTAATGATGTAATGGAATGATGCAAAATGTAAGGAAACCAACACTAAAATGACCGTTCTAAATGTATGTGGGTATAAGTGACAGTAGCTATCGATATTGGCTAATATTCAACATGACACGGTGAAAAGTCCAGGCATATAATTTAAATATTTAGAAAATCAGAAATCAACTCGGTAGGTTTGGCGCTGTACTATCATTCGCGCATGGATACAGAAGTACAGTATATAGCTCGGGTCTCCAAATGTCATCCCTACAAGGTATAAGACCAGCATTTTATAAACTTCACTGTGGAAAAGGTGATATGTTGATATGCTTAAGTTTGCTGCCATATGATTGGTTTCACATTTGTCTCCAGCTATCATCAGGTAAAATAGATCTAAAACAATGTGCTAAATGCAAACAAAACACATGCTTTTTTTCTAGGTCCCATGACCCAGATTTAAATGAATTTGTAATGAATAGTTCCTTCCTACAAATATCTTCCTACAAATATCTTGGTATCTGGCTTGATGACAAACTGTAATTTAAAAAACATTTCACTAAGCTGGTGAAGAAGTTGAAGTTCAAGGTTGGTTTATTTTACAGAAACAAAGCATGTTTGACTTTTGTTAATAGGAAGGAAATTGTCCAGACCACTTTTATGTCAATCAATCAATCAATCAAATGTATTTATAAAGCCATTTTTACATCAGCCGATGTCACAAAGTGCTATACAGAAACCCAGCCTAAAACCCCAAACAGCAGCAATGCATGTCTATCTTAGATTATGGGGATATTATCTATATGCATGCAGCAGCATCATCACTTAAACCACTAGATGCTGTTTTCCATTGTGCCCTTAGGTTAATTACTGGTGATGCTTATAGAACTCACCGTTGTGTTTTGTATTTAAAAAAAAAAAATAGGTTGGGCTTCTTTGTATGTATAGAGAGAGTAACATTTTCTTAAGTTTATCTACAAAGCACTCATGCAGAAACTTTATCTATCATGAATTCAATTTAGACTTACAAATGGCAAAACCCCATCTCAGACATGGATAACACTGGAGGCCCCTTCGGTCTCCACACAGTGGGGTAAAGCTGCTTTGAGTTTTGTTGCGCCCTTTATGTGGAACAACTTCCAGAGGTCTCTGAAATGAGATGTTCTGGTCCCCCTTTGTCAGTAGTGATCGGAGACCTCTATGTTGATAAATGTGTCTGTCAAGATCCAAATCTGTAGACACACCTCTGCCACGCCTTCATTTCGTTGATCTCCACCTCTAACGAATAGCGGGTAAATAGCATGCTCTCCTAAAGCTTAAGTTCAAGGTCAGAATACGCTTAGATAGAAAAGTGCATAAAAAGGGAATTCCATTTATGCAGGCTTAATAACGTTCCATTTATGCAGGCTTAATTAACTCGGGTCAGAATTCCCTCCTTAGAGCAAAATGTTCAAAATACAAAGCAACAATAGAACAAATGGCACTTGGCAGTAATAGTAGAACTATAACCAATAAGCAATATTTGAATCAATTTGAGGATAATGAGGATTATGCTTGACTGAGTATTGTCCTTCTGTAATCGTATTCCCAATTGCAATTCTCTTAAGGGCCACAAGATGGCAATGCAGGATACCAAACAAACTAGATGTAACCGCCTAACGTCTCAAGCCCTTTACCGGTTTCCACAACATGATCTTGCAGCATTTGTCTTCCTCATGAAAATCGCAGAGACAATGTGAATAGCATTGAGACATTTATTTATTTACGTATGTATGTTTTCCATTTAGACTGAACGCAAATACAGCAAACACATACCACCAAGCACTAGGGGGAATGTAGAGCAAACAGGTTGAGGTGAATTGAAGGGTGGAAGAGGAAGAGTGAGTTGGACAGTACCTCATGTGAGCCTTCTGGAATCAGCCAGTTAGTTCTGTCCTATTGGGGCCTGTGATTGTTTGTAATCTTTCTGCTCTTCAATATATCTTTGTTCCAATCCGTATTATTCCTACCACTGAAACAGTGTATCATAGCTAATCTATAGTTTTACCCAGTTCTTCTATGGGACCTTAAGATAAGGTCGTGACCTCAACACCACATGGAGAGTGGATGGCTGAAATGTCAGTAGATCACACAGTTAGGCTAAATAATGACTTCCATGGTTTCCCATGGCAGTGACTCCAACAGTAAGGCAACCATCATCAGTATAACTAGTGCACTGTGTTAGTCCTTACACGTAGTCTGTAGTCTTAACATTGCACATTTCTGAATCCTCTATTACAAAATGTGCACAACCTCATACCACTCTTCCAGTATATTTGTAACTGAATGCACACATAGAAGTATTTATGTTCATACATGCAATATGCCTCCCACTCTTCAAAACAGCACATCAAATATACAGAGCAACTTCTTTCTCAATGTCTATACTGTACAGCAAGTAATCCTTTTCAGAGGTGTGTGTCCAGTATAGAAAAAAACACACATTTCTAACAATATCGTTGCTGCCTATCACTGCAAGCAAGTGCCTTAACATGAATCCAGTGTCATCTGACCAGATAAAATTAAATAAAATATACAAAATAACTGTTAGGGACTCTGTTTCACAGAGACTGAACTTTACAGCAGTTAAGACAAAGTCCGAATGATCTTCTCTGTTACTTCAGGGTGAAGTGAGAGTGGAGTAATTATGCCAAGCACGGTAACAAAGCCATGGGAACACGGTGGCAGAACTCAACTTTTAAATTAAACTCCATCTTGGAACAATTTGGTAGTGCTTTTTATATGCATAAGAGTTCACAGTTCTCTTTTAAATAGATTGATAATGGATTACAATAGCAAGGTGACTACAAAGAGACAGTTATTGCAAGTCTCACAAGCAGTTAGGATAGACCGCTGTAATAAACAATATCACATACTGTAGGAGATGAGAGCAGAGCGGCACTCCAAAAATGAATCTGGTTCTCCTCAGTTATATTTTCAAAGTTAGTCCACACAGGGAACAATGCATAGTATTTATTCAACAGTTTGTTCCAGCATAGTTTTTGTTGATTTTTCAGACTGACTGACTGACGGATGTATATGCAGCTGTTGAATATAGCTATATAGAGTTATTATCCAGAGAGTATACAGATTTGGCCATGTATACAGATTTGGCCAGGCAGGGCTAGGTGTTCTGGAACAGGTTCACCTCCTGTCTAACTGTCGAAGATGATGGAGTTTGGCCTTAAACGTGCCACACTATGAATCCAGGCTTTGTCTGTGAAGGTACAGAAAAAGGAATCACACACTTAATAATAATTTTTAGGGAAGGAAAGAAACCCATCGGCTCACATTCACCACCACTCTTATAAATACATTTTTTTGAACTCATACACCATAACTTAAAAAAACGAAAGTAAAAACAATTCAAACATATCCTCACATTTCATAAAATAATTAGATACTGTAAAACATTATATTAAAACTGCTCATTTGACCAGACTAAAGCTTTGCCTCAAATGACACCTTTATCCCTGTAGAGTGTACTAGTTTTGACCAAAGTAGTTCACTACATGGGGAAATGGGTATGATTCGACTTTTGCCCTACGTGACCAGCATTTGCGACTGAAAGTATAACAGTATGATGACTGAAGGTGAACAGGATGAGGAGAGGAGCACAGAAGGGTGTGTGGAAGGATTCTGTTTGTTATTATCCAGAGAACGAGAGTCAGAGCCTGTCGTAGTAATACACCCTGAATGCCAAGCGGAGTCCCAGCTCATAGTCTCTTGATGTTGCAGACGTGTCTGTCCACGTATTTCTTCAGTTGACTCTCCTATCAGTATAGGCCCATCAGCTTTGTTTGACATGCAGCGTCTACCCGTTGCAGAAGTATACTCCACAGAATCCTTCAGCTATAGATTTGTCTGAAGGTTCTGCCATCTTGAGCACTTCCTGTGGATGTCAGTTCAAAGACAGCTCTGTATCGTATCGTTCATTCCCTCGACCACTTAGAATCATGCATGTGAGTATGAGACGCTAATCGACACATTTTGATTTATTTTCAGAAATAAGCAAACACTGGACTTTAAATTAGATTGCTCTATTGTTAAAAATGTTTAAAAAGCTAGTAAGACAGCTGTTGAATATATGTGTCACGCTGGTGACAACAAGCATTAAAGGCTGACCATCACTACTGGCCTCTGCAGAGCACCCTTCTCCCCAAACCCCTTCCTCACACTCCACTCACCCAGTCCCCATGCTTCATGCATGATGTCAGCACAGAGCAGGCATCTCCATGGTGAGCATATATGACAGCAATTTGTGGGGGTGGGCTATTGAGTTCCTTAAGAATAAATTACCAGTACTTACAGGTAAGTCAATGTGTTCTGGGGAAAGGTCGATCAGATTTTTTGTGGATTACATCGTCATCGCCAATAATTTAATTGAACTATGCTGATCGGGGGTGATGAACCATTAACATGCCATTATGTTTGTACTGTACATACAGAGTCTGTCTGGGGATGTAGAATACCAGAACCATTATGCTGATCTCTCACAGATCCCAGAGCTAAACAGCCCTTTTCACCACCAAATACAGGTGTAGGATCTGTATTTGGTCGTGAACACACACACACAATTAAGATCCTACATCTGTAGCCCTATTCTTTACAAACCATGAGTCAGACCTCATGGGGGTCTACTGTACAAACACTGGGCATTTTCTAGGGGCAGAGTGGTTGGTGGGTGAGGTTGGGGGGCGAGGGTGGGTCAGAGGTGGCGTCACAGTCGGTTCTGGCTAAAGGGACAGGAGAGGAGGCGTATAGTGTTGTAGAGGAGACAGAGATTATTTCACGGAGAGCTGTCTATTGTATTGTAGTATACACTGTGGGTAGGTTACTGTAGTCCTCTTGCAACGGTGGAGTGGGGAGAGTCGGAGTTGATGGGCTCCTGTCCACACTCCCAGGAACCACCATGAGTTATCAGGACTGAAACAGAGAGCGAACAACACACAGCTCTGTGAAACATACCGACACCAGTGGGATAAACAAGATAGTTTAAACGCAAGTTGAGGTTTGTCGTCATGAATCTTTCCCTGGAGGCAGAACTGAGCGATTTTCACTAGATGGGCCAGCTGCAAAGTCAAAATTGTCTATATCGTAAAAATGTTGGTCTTAATTTAAAGTTAGGGTACGGCATTAGGGTTAGCAGTGTGGTTAAGGTTATGGTTAGGTTTAAATCTGATTTTATGACTTTGTGGCTTTGCCAGCTAGTGACCACTCTGCAGAGTTGCTTGCAGTGCAAGAATCATGACAATAAATTACAACCTGCATTTTAAACAACATGATTGACTTTCATGTCCAACATACTGTACGCGTGAGCTATGGCATATCTAAAGCCACCTATAGCCTGTATAGCATACATTCACAAATAAATGCATACGCGCGCACACACACACAAACACACTGTCTATCACTATCTCCCTACTTACTGAGGCAATACTATGGTGTCTTGACAGTGATGTTTACATTGCAGCTCCACATACCTCAGATTTCCTATGTTGCTCCTCAGTGGGAGACTCTGTTTCCCTGACAACCACTGCTTTTGTCACCAGCATGTCGGGGTGTTGCTGCTTGGCTTCCTGTATCGCCATGGCGAGGGCCTGTGTGATAAAGGTCACTGTTCCCATTAAATGGACACTATTCATTTGCAATCAATCTACAATATTAGTGTCTTAGAGTGTTCATGAAAGATGCCATAGAAATGACATGTATTTTTACAGTACTTCTAACTTAGTGACGGCTGTGACTGTTGTTCCTCACCTGATGTTGGTCCACGTCATCATCTCCTGTGATGATGATCCTTTTCTCAATCCTGGTCTCGGAGTAGCCACCTTTCACTGTCTAAAACACAACACACGCAGTCGACATCAATCTACAGATCAGATAATGACTGTGACCTTTCATAGCTCTATAGTGTATATTATGTATATTAAGTGAAGAGGAAGTGTCAAGACCTTTTTTAAAAGGTCGCAGATGAGACACGAGGGGTTACCTTGGTAACTTGAGTTGTGGTTGCTGAGGTGACATTGTCGGCGGTGACAGTCAGCGGGGACACTACGGCCTCTCTCCCCAGGGTGCCCGCCTTCACCTGCAGCGCGGTCATTAGGAGAAAGAAGGGTCACTTACATTATCAGCACAGCTGCTACAAACACACGCACACAAACACACACAACCAGTGGTTAAACTGAGCCGGAGCTACCTGGAGCACGGGTCAAAGACTGCCAGACGGAGCCTAGCTCCAGCACCTTATGGGTCCAACAAGGATTTTTTATTTAATTTATTAGGATCCCCATTAGCCGACACGTAACGGAAAAGATATTACAGACAAAAGACTTTACAATTTACATACATTTAATAAACATTAACATGTAGTGTGTGTGTGTGCACGCATCTATCAGTTAGTACATACACAAAACAAGTACTGTAGGTCACATGGTTGTTTTGCCATGAGGTGTTGCTTTATCTGTACTTAGTCAACAACAAAGAATCCAACAGTTTGCTAAGAGCAGGCAGCAAGCTGATATGCCGCTTTACCACTCAGACTTTCCTCTAGACTCAGATTAAAGATATGACATAGGAGTGGCTATAGAGTCGGCTACCATCCTCAGTAGCTTTCCATCTACGTTGTTAATGCCAGGAGGTTTCTCATTATTGATCAATGACAATAATTTTCTACCTGTCCCACACTGACTTTCCAAAATTCAAATGTATAATGCTTTTCTTTCATTATCAGTTTTTTTATGCATGAGTATGATGTCTCACTGTTTGTTATTGGCATGTCCTGCCTACGTTTTCTCACTTTGTCAATGAAGTAATCATTCAAATAACTGGCAACATCAAATGGTTTTGTGATGAATAAGCCATCTGATGCGATGAAAGATGGAGTTGAAATTGTATTACTACCCATAATTATAATTTAAAGTAATCCACATTTTCTTTATATAATTGATCTTGGCTTCATAATACAGTTTCTTCTTCTTTTTGTTGAGTTTAGTCACATCATTTCTCAATGTACAGTAAGTCAGCCAGTCAGATGTGCAGCAAGACTTATTAGCCACTCCTTTTGCCCCATCTCTTTCAACCAGACATTATTTCAATTCCTCATCAATCCATGGAGCCTTTAACAATTCTAACACTCAGTTTCTTAACAGGTGCGTGTTTATCAATAATTGGAAGAAGCAATTTCATAAATTCATCAACTGCACCATCTGGATGCAGATCAGACCAAAAAATATTTTTAACATCATCCACATAAGAGTCACAGCAAAATCTTTTGTATGATCTCTTATACACTATTTTTGGCCCAGCTTTTGGAAGTTTGGCTTTCCTGGATATAGCCACTATATTGTGATCACTGCATCCAATGGGTACGGATAGAGCTTCTTGTTTCGGTAGTTTTTATAAACACCCTGGTAGGTTGATTAATAACCTGAATCAGATTACAGGCACTGGTTACACTAAGAAGCTTCTTCTTAAGTGAACATCTTCATGAAAACCTGTAAATATTCAGGTCCCCAAGTAAGTATAGCAACACCCCAAAAGAAAAGGCTTTAGATGTGCCAGATGAGCCTGCAACCACAACACTTCAATAACACTTGACATAAGATCTCCTCTAAGTACACACAGCAACACCTCCCCATTTGCATCCCTGTCTCTTCTATATATGTTATATCCTTGTATAGCTACTGCTGTATCATCAAATGAATTATCTGATGTTAGCAAGTTATTGATTTCATTAACCTTATTTCTAAGGCTACATATAGGAGTAGGATAAAAAGTAGAATAAAAGTACTAACCCTCACCCTAGAATGGTAATACATTATACGTACAGCAGTTAGCATAACCCTAGCCACTTTCCTAACCCTAGCCCTAACCTTAGCTTCATGTCCTGGTTCAACCCTAACCCTAGCAATACCCTAACCTTGGCTCTGCCTCCAAAGTCCAAATTTCAACGCTGCACACAATGACAAACACACAGAAACACACACACACACACACTATGCTGCTGGTTCTAGCTATAGCCCAGCCAAAACACAACTGCGTCTTTACCCACTTCTCTCTACATGACAACATACAGTGAATCACAGACACTGCTTTAATTCAACAACAAACAAGAGCATTGTTTCATGGGAACCTTTATCACTGCGTCAGCTACAATTAATCAAGAGCTACAGTATAGGACTAAATGTCTGGAGTCAGAGTACAGTAACATAGTCTATTGAGTGAGAGGAGGTGGGTGTTGGATGGTAAGGTGAATTATGTACTTACATGGGATCCATTTTCTATACTGGGGAGAGGAACTTCCTTCCTACTGCCAACTTCCTGGTTCTGGTTCTGGGATGAAGAGTGGGATGAGGAGAGGGAAGGAGGAAAGAAAATGTAACTTGGATGAAAGGATGAAGTCATCATGTTCATGCTGATTAAACTAATCAGGGAGAAGAGCAATGTGTCCATATGGGAACAAGCAGTCCTCAAACCTGATCACCATATTACATGCAGCTACCATGACCGTAGTGAATGAGAAGCAAGGTATTAGGATTAATTTATTAAGCAAGTTATAAGCCAATAGGCAGCCCAGCAGGAGCGTAGCGTAACCATTTGATACAGAAGTATGGTATCAACATGGTAATGTGCCAACTAGTGAAGTTCAACCCAACAGATCCTCCTGTCATTATCATTACAGCATGTTTGTTGGCACTGTGATACAAATTGGTGTTTATTTAAATATTAAGTGCCATAGATAACCCAAGCCAATTACGTGGTAGCAGTATGACATACTGTAAACATGTAACTCTGCACAGTTTAGAAGGGGGGAGAAGTCTTTATAACAAGCCTATTTTAAAAGGATGCATATGCAAAAATTGTGAAGCAATATCATATTAAGGCAGAAAACTAAACAATCTGGCAGGAATCTGGAAAAATATACTTTCTAAATGTGCAGCCCATTATTTGCACATGCAAAACCTGTCATGGAAGATTTGAGTGATTCTCTTATCCCCCATGAGCACCATATTTACACCAGTCCAGTTCCTTTCAAATCCACCAGGGGGATTGAATTAGTGTGCAGTTCAGGGAGAAGGGTAGTGAATCAGACTGCATCCAGAGCTTGCACAGCATAGTCTTCAAGCCTTTCTGCTATTGTCAATAGAGTGTCTGATACATACCAGATCGCCCTCTGGTGGCTTAGCCACGTCAGTGCTGCTGGAGACCTTTGTCTCGTTACAGTTGATGTCAGCCTCCATTTGCTGCAGACACACACACACACACACAAACGCTACTGTATCGTTGCTTACTCCAAATCAAGAGCACATCTGCCAAAGAGGCTCAACACACTAGACATAGCTATTTGTTATCTAGAAGACTATGTACCAACACATAGTGTACAAAACATTAAGAACACCTTCGTAATATTGTGTTGCGCGCTGCAGCGTTGCAGTTCTTGACACAAACCGGTACACCTGGAACCTACTACCATACCCCATTCAAAGGGACTTCAATATTTTGTCTTGCCCATTCACCCTCTGAATGACACAGATATACAATCCATGTCTCTATTGTCTCAAGCCTTAAACATCCTTCTTTAACCTGTCTCTTCCCCATTCATCTACACGGCTTGAAGTGGATTTAACAAGTGACATCAATAAGGGATCATATCTTTCACCTGGTTAGTCTATGTCATGGAAAGAGCAGGTCTTCCTAATGTTTTGTACACTCAGTGTATTCAAGTCAATCAATGTATATGCTCAACACACACTGACTTGAGTTTTCACTTCAAAGATACCGGCTCCAACACAGCTCATCCTCATCATTATATGAATGACACACCAGAGGCACTAATTACATTTTAATCAGGCACCTGTGGGACCGGCACAGCCTTTAGAGATGAATGGAACTCCCGCATGCTTTCATAATTCTCTTTAATGTCCTGTCAATACTTTAATCCCTCTATAACAATGTTATTAAAGTCCCAATGCATTAAAAAACATGATTTGATTTTGGCCTTCCATGGTGACATCACCATGCGGTAAATGTGTTAATTGACCAATAAGAAAGAAAGTTCCAAACCTCTCTGTAAATAACAGCTAATTTTCAGTTTTTTCCTTCCCACTCAGACCACTCCCAGACAGTCCTAGCAAAATCCTTGCTTGAGAAAGTTCCCTTTGCTAAGAAGCTATTTTTGTTTATTTAAAACAATCACAGTAACGTACTTAATTGTTACCCAGAAATGATTTGATATTGAGATTTTTTTTAAATGGCTCCATTTGACCTTTAAGTCATTGTGGTCGTGAGAATATGGCACCCAATCAAATCAAGAGCTGCAGTACAGCAGAGCTCAGAAGAGAAAAATTCTCATCTATAGTAGGATTACATGCTTCCTCTTTAAAGGACTAATTACATTTCCCTCTGTTTACAAAAATATCAAACTATATTGATGGGGTAAAAATTAACTATTGTCTATTGTCTTATTCAACCAGCGTTTCCATTTCCTGCTGAAGATAATTCCAGATGCCTTCTGGTCAAACTGTAGGGCCACTCTGCTACATTTGTCATTTGATCATTAGTATGCACTAGCACTGGTAACACTAATCTGCACTGGTACCAAAGTGACTCTTATCAACTGGATGCAAGCATTTCCTTTATGTTGTCTTAGGAATGCTGCATCATCTCACCAACCCCCTTGTTACACCTCTGGGTAGCAGAGGCTCTGTTGTGATAACATCCTTTAAGTCTGACATCACTTTAATGCTATTGTTCAACAACTCAAATTATTTATCCAAACTGAGATGCTATAAAGGGGTCTCAGATTCATTGTCTCTTTCTCTTTTGTTCCTGACCTGCGCTGGTGAGATTCATGCTCTCTCTCGTTCTTTCTTTCTTTCTCTCTCCACCTCATGGACTCCTGGGGCATGCCCTTTCAGGCTATGACTTCTCCCCCTCTCTCCCTCTCTGATCAATCTGAGAATAATGCCTTGTAATGTTTGTTAATGCTTTGTAACTTAGGTTTATCCCTTGTATGTGATTTCAGTCATTTTGCAATGTTAATTAAATGCACTTGTATTTAAGAATTCCATTCTCAGACCTTTCTTGATTGCCTATTACTGTAACTCAACTGTAGTCTATTGCATATTGCAAACATATCTTTATGGAGTCAGAAAACGTTTTAAATAGGCTAATTGTATAGTCCCGGATCGCATATGAGGCATATTTGATATGCATATATGATCAATATTACCACACTAAACTGATAGCACTTATCTGGTAGTAGATCGGTTTGTGCTTTAGACAACTCATCTGTCATGTTTGTTGGCAAAGGACTTGGCTAAAAAAACTAAACAGATTTGACTACTGCACCAGTCGAAATCATCAAACATCAAAACACAGAGGGACAGGAGTGAGTCCATACGCATAGACTGATCTAGTGTACCTGCTCGGACATGTCCATGATGTTGGTGCTGGTGACCTCTGACCCATTGGTGTGTGTCTCCATCTTAGTGTCGGCCTTCCTCAGCATCTGGGCAGCGCTAACAGCACTGGGGTCTTTCCTGGCTACTGGGGGCTGCAGCAGGAAGAAACAGACAGGTACACTAAGACTTCATAGACAGCCTATTCTTCTCCAACGTCGTCAATATTAACTGACGGTAAAACAAATCTTTAACAAATGTCCTAAAATTGAGCCCCGAAGTACAGTACCAGTCAAAAGTTTGGACACATCTACTCATTCAAGGGTTTTATTTTTACTATTTTCTACATTGTAAAATAATAGTGAAGACATCAATACCCTGAAATAACGCATATGGAATCACATAGTAACCAAAAAAGTGTTAAACAAATTAAAATAATGTATGTTTTTTTCTATGTTTTTCTATGTTTTTCTAAAATGATGTGGAAATAATGTTGGGATGCTGAATCACTTGAAAGACACATGACAATCCATCAAATTTGAATCTTATTTACGTGATGTCTGAATACTGTATATTCTGTAATGTACTTGCTGTGGCCTTGACATGTTACTGACCGTGCTTATCCTTAGTTCAACTACAATACATTTCTTATTCAAAAATTACAATACTGTTCAAACAGACAATGAAACAACACAAGTATAGTCATACACTACAGTATCAATTGGTGATTGTACATCACTTAATTTCAGACCAAACATTTAATAAAGTAAGCAAGACTGACAATGGAAGGGAAAATACAAGAAAACATACACATTTCACAATAATCTGAAACAACGAAAACAAACCATAGGAAAATAAATAAACAAAATCAAGCAAAGCAAAATGTAACAAATAATTGTATAACATGTAAACATAAAATTAAAACATCAACAAAAAAAGAAATGGTAACTGAAAATGTTCCAACAGAAAAGGTGACTGGTGATTTCATTAAAGGAATGAAGTTATCTACTTCCCCAGAGTCAGATGAACTCATGGATACCATTTTTACGTCTCTGCATCTAGTATGAAGGAATTTAGAGGTCATTTCGCGAGCCAACACTAACTAGCATAAGCGCAATGACTGGTCGATGGTATGTACTAGCATGCTAGCAGTTACCATGGCCTTCCAGTCATTTCACTAACACTAGTTAGCAACTTCCTTCAAACTGCATGCAGACATAACAATGGCATCCACGAGTCCATCTGACTCTGGGGAAGTAGATAAAGGGCTTATTTGAAAAAATAATGAAGTATCCCTTTAAGGGCAGGATTCGCTCTCAGAACCAGGAGGGAGGAGACGGGGAGTGGCAAGGATCAGGGATGGGGTACATTGTGTCTACCTCATGGCGCACACGTTCCTCACGGTGCACAGGGGGCATCTCCTCTACAGCGGACATGTCATGGGAGCCCATGAGACGGGCCGAATAGAACCTGGAGGTCTCCTCAAAGTCGTCCCGGCCCACCTCGGGCAGCCGCTCGGGCAACCACTCCCTCTCCCCCAGCTCAGACAGGCCCTTGGAGAAATCCTCCACGCCCGTGTGGAGGTCCATGATGACGGTGAAGTCCACCTCGGCTTCCAAGCTGGACGTGGAGCTGACCGTCATGCTGGAGCACTTCCTCTCAATGCCCAACTGGGTCTCTTTCATGAAGACCACCGTGTCACGCTCGTGGTCTTCCTCTGAGGTGGAGCCCGGCCGAGGCCTCCTCTCCCAGTGTTCCCTCTGGGTGAGAGAGGGGGTTACAGAAAGATGGCCGCCACAACAAAATCACAACATAAGGCCAGTCTGGCCACAGCTCAGGGCAGGGAGTGACCATGAGAGAGGGGATGATGATGATGATGATGATGATGATGATGATGATGATGATGATGATGATGATGATGACGACGATGATGATGATGATGACAGTGGATTAATCCTCTAGAAGGGAATATGTCCTGGCCTGGAGGTGTGCATAAGTATTTATGTAGGATCTTTCCTCGAGGCCCTGATACCTATTATACATGCCCACAATATCATAAAAACGATCATAAAAATCGACCATAAAAATCTTTGCCACATCGTATGGAGACGAGAGGAGATAAATGGGGAAGTCTTACACAGTGGAAAATACTTTTAACGTAATGGAGGGTAAACGCCTGTGGCATAGTCAGGGTTCAGCCTCTATGTATGCTGCTCATATGACAGAGTTACCCATGGGTGACGGTGAGGGAGACAATGGGGAGTGAGGGACTAATTTACCACAAGGGAGAAATGGGAAAATGGTGAGGCATGTGGTTGAATTCAAAATGTAAAGTGACCTTGGCATCATCTACTGTATCTTCATAAATGGCAAGAGTGGAGAGAGGCTCCTGTGGAGGAAAGCAGGGGAAGAAGGAGAGCAGCCAGAGGTTAGTCCAAGCTGGAGAGACAGACTACTAGACATCAGTAGAGAGACTGGGTCTCTACTAACAGGCCGTTAGAACAACAGAACAGCACGTTTCTAACATAGAAGGGCACTTCTCCCTTCCATCTATTTGTGAGTACAAAAAACAAGTAAACTTACTACCAGCTTGGACAAGAGAAATGAACCCACCATGTAAAGCCAGTTGTCCTACTTGGAATTAGTATAAACTAGAGTGTTGTACAGAATGTTCTATGGACAGGTTGTAAGATTTAATATTATAGAGCAGCCGTAGCAGCATGGCTACAGTCAATCATTGGCCAAGGACAGAATCATAGAATGCAGCAAACCACGCAGACTGAATTTCAAGGGGCTCAAATGGCCAAAGAATAGCGTTTGGTTTCAATGACATCAAAGGCAGTTTTGGAAGTCAAAATAAGCAGGCTTGTTATGATTTTATAACATGCTTGGAAGCCCATTCTGTTTTTGCACACCCAGTATACAGAACCGCTGGTTCACTTGTCAGTTTTTGGGTGAGGCAGCTTACAAAGTGATCTCACACCTCCTTCCATGCCTGATCGTGCCAATGTGTCCTGGGCCTATACTCAGATGAAAGGCAGTAAATTATTTAAGCTGTTTGATCCCAGTCCTAATTTCTAATTAGTTTAATTCCACTGCCAAATACATGCAAGCACCTAATGACACCAGCTGTGAAATGAAAGGGGTGACTCTCTGAAAGCTAGTCTGTCTGTGCAGTTACAGTACAGCAGCCTGGGGATTGCTGCTTGAGGGCTTGTTGCCCGCCTCTTTTTTCACAGTCTGGGTGGGTCCTTTTCTTTACAAGAATGCAAATAGCATCAAATGTATGACCCTTGTAAAGCATTTGATCTGGTTTATAAATAATCATTACCCAATAAGGTACCGCTATTCATTTTCATGTTGATGAAGTTGATATTTAGAAAAGAAAACATGTCAAATCACAAACTATTTACATTACATTATGCAAACTACTTTTTTCTTTAAAAAGTATCTTTGAGGTCAGGAGAATAATGGCTGACATTTGACTGATGAGCATACTGTACAGTCGTGGCCAAAGGTTTTGAGAATGACACAAATATAAATTTTCACAAAGTCTGCTGCCTCAGTTTAAATGATGGCAATTTGCATATACTCCAGAATGTCATGAAGAGTGATCAGATGAATTGCAATTAATTGCAAAGTCCCTCTTTGCCATGCAAATAAACTGAATCCCCAAAAAACATTTCCACTGCATTTCAGCCCTGCCACAAAAGGACCAGCTGACATCATGTCAGTGAGATTGTAAGATTGCACCTAAATCAACCATTTATCGGATCATCAAGAACTTCAAGGAGAGCGGTTCAATTGTTGTGAAGAAGGCTTCAGGGCGCCCAAGAAAGTCCAGCAAGCGCCAGGACCGTCTCCTAAAGTTGATTCAGCTGCGAGATCGGGGCACCACCAGTACAGAGCTTGCTCAGGAATGGCAGCAGGCAGGTGTGAGTGCATCTGCACGCACAGTGAGGTGAAGACTTTTGGAGGATGGCCTGGTGTCAAGAAGGGCAGCAAAGAAGCCACTTCTCTCCAGGAAAAACATCAGGGACAGACTGATATTCTGCAAAAGGTACAGGGATTCGACTGCTGAGGACTGGGGTAAAGTCATTTTCTCTGATGAATCCCCTTTCCGATTGTTTGGGGCATCCAGAAAAAAGCTTGTCCGGAGAATACAAGGTGAGTGCTACCATCAGTCCTGTGTCATGCCAACAGTAAAGCATCCTGAGACCATTCATGTGTGGGTTTGCTTCTCAGCCAAGGGAGTGGGCTCACTCACAATTTTGCCTAAGAACACAGCCATGAATAAAGAATGGTACCAACACATCCTCCAAGAGCAACTTCTCCCAACCATCCCAGGAACAGTTTGGTGACAAACAATGCCTTTTCCAGCATGATGGAGCACCTTGCCATAAGGCAAAAGTGATAACTAAGTGGCTCGGGGAACAAAACATTGATATTTTGGGTCCATGGCCAGGAAACTCCTCAGACTTTAATCCCACTGAGAACTTGTGGTCAATCCTCAAGAGGCGGGTGGACAAACAAAACCTCACAAATTCGGACAAACTCCAGGCATTGATTATGCAAGAATGGGCTGCCATCAGTCAGGATGTGGCCCAGAAGTTAATTGACAGCATGCCAGGACGGAAAAAGAAGGGTCAACACTGCAAATATTGACTCTTTGCATCAACTTCATGTAATTGTTAATAAAAGCCTTTGACACTTATGAAATGCTTGAAATTATACCTCAGTATTCCATAGTAAAATCTGACAAAAATATCTAAAGACACTGAAGCAGCAAACTTTGTGGAAAAGTAATATTTGTGTCATTCTCAAAACTTTTGGCCACAACTGTAAAGTATATGTAGCATAGAGTGCCTTTATGGGTGATAATGACATGTTTCTCTCATTTTTTCATACAGTTCCTGTCACAGTCAATTGAGCTGTAAAACATGTATGAAACCATGTCTGAAGTCTATGCCTTCCTCCACATTTCAGCTTGGAAAAAGCATGGAGGCGAAGGGCAAAAAAAACTCAGCACCATGGCAACATACAAGAGCCTTTGATCCCTTGCAACCCTCTGCGAAAGAGACTTGCTTAGAGGGTTAGTTGGAAGGAACATCAAGGTTCAAATGTGAATATAGGGGGAACAGAAGCCAAGAGCAAAAGCATGAAAAGTTGTGTTCGTCTTTTTGACAACCTCTACCATAGCCCTGTGGTGAGTTTTACAGATTTGCAAGCAGTTGTGTTTCAGGTTTGCTGTGAGGCATAAGGGTGAAGGGAGGCAGGGAGGAGTAGGGGGGCTAAACGGGGAGGATCCAAATTCATAGCAGACAAAATGCATTGATGGCGGCATCAGCCAATGAGACGCAGCCAAAACAAGTGTCTCATAAGTTACACTCCACCCCCTTCTTCATATACAGGCACATATAAAAGTTACATGTATATTCAAGTCACTGAAAACAGGAAAATAAGACAATGGGAGTGTGCGGGTCAGTCTGAAGCTCATGCGATGCTTTTTGCTTCCAAATGACTGAAAAGCCAAGTTACCGAGTGTCTCTTCTTGGCAGCATCCAGACCAGGCTCCCTGCTAGCATTGCGGTTGATGTTCCGGAGTATGAGTCCAGACTCTCTGGCTTTCCGTGTTTTCACTGGAGGGGCAGGAGGAGCTGTTCTGGGAAGCGCTGAAGCTGGAGCTGGAACTGAGGCCTTAAAGCTGAGAAGCTGATGACTCTCTATTGCTTCTCTAGCCACCTGAAAGGGATCATCACAGGCAGTGCTGCTCTGTTCCTGTACCAGCTCTTCAGTTTTAGCCTCGACTCTCGTCAAGCCTTCCAAACCCCAGAAGCTGCCCTGTACCTGGGTGGCTTCTCTGTGTGACGTGGTTGGGGAGTGAGTCCGTCTTGCTGGACTAGTGTTGGTTGAGTTGAATGATGTAGGCAGGGTGAATGTTGGATGAAAGGTGGGTGCGTCATTACGGTTGATGTCTGAGGGTCCCTCTGACGAACCCCCTGACCATCTGTACTCTCTTCTAAAAACTCCACTCAGCTCAGACTCAGTCTCCTGACTCCCTTTGTCCTGCTCATCTTTGCATGCTAAGCTCTTTGACCTTTCAGGTTTGAGAGGAACGATCCTAGTTATTTCTGACTGACTGCTGCCTGATAGTCTTTGAAAAGACCTTCTCTGACCCCTGACCTCTGACATGAGACCTTCCATGTCCTCCCCCCCAGAGTTACTGGCTTTTCTCTCATGGGTCTTTGCCACCCTCAGTTTGACCTCTGCTATGTGTTCTTTATTGTCAGTCATGCTCCTCTCTCTACGATCAAACTCTTTAACCTGTTCTGCTAAACTATCCCATTCTTTCTTATCAGGACCGTTGACAGAGCCCAGCACTTCATCTGCTGGCTGGACTTCATCGGTGATGAAGCTCTTAGCCTGGTCGTTTTCATCACACCCTGCAGGATCCTCCACAGCACTTCCCTGAGTCTCCTTGTCTTCTCCTATTGATGTAATGTGGTCCTTCTTGTTATCTTCATACACAGCGGCAGACACCACTTTCTCCTTCCAATTTGCCTCTGGTGATCTCTCCTCATCTTTCATCAGTGCACTCGTCACCCAACACTGGTCATCTGGCTCCTCTCCTGTTGTACTGTCTTCAGGGTGATCTATTAGTCCCGCCCTTGTCTTCTCTGTAGGACTATCCTCCCAGTCTGATCCCTCATTGTCTTCTTCGCTGTTTGAGCCATCACCCTCTTTCTCATAGATGAATTCTGTCGACATTCCCAGGTTTAAACTATTAGGTCTCTTCTTTTTTCTGTGTCTGTTGAGTTGATGATCCTTCTTAGAATCTCGGAATGGGACTGAGGCTTGGGCTCGGGTTGATACTGGGTCTGGGACTGAGACTATGTCATTATTTGCACCATAGTCATCTGCTGGAGGTACTTTCCACTGTGTATCATCATCAGAAGATTCAGTGGTTTCAGCTAATTCCACCATGAACCGGCTGTTGCTAGTCAGCCGCGGTTCAGAACATTCATCATGGGCTTCCCTTGTGGCTTTGGGAAAAGGAAAGTTATCAATATCTGATACCATTTCTGGCCCATCCTCCCCTGTAGCCTCGACATGAATCATCTTGGCTACTTCTCTCTCTTTTTCCAGTTTCTTTCTTTCCCAAGAGGAATCAGGGACTAATGGGGGAGGTGAGGTGGAAGCTTTGTTCTGTTCCTCTGCCTTCCAGTCATGGTTCTGTTGATAAGTGTCTTGTTTCTCAATCAATACCCACTCCTCAGAGCCCTACATGTTGATATAGATTAAACACAGTTAGAGGTGCCAACTGAACTGTAACATAGGTTAGCAGCTACAGTACAGAAATGTGTTTTTATTGTACAAATAGAACCTCTACAGTCCTCCATGTAGATGGTAGGTGCATGTTCATAGACTAATCTGCTAATCATTTCTGCTTCAATTGCTGCAATCATACATCGAAATGTTACATTTACATCAAAATGTATATGTTGGTTATTGCATTTCTTAAAGATTTTCTCAGACACAATGACTGCAGCAGGTCAGATTAAAACAAGATGCAAGGGATATCAGCTATAGCTGAGTGAGCAGTATGTATATAAAATGGTACCAGGCCACAGTTTCATTACAGATAAATGGCCAACTACAGTACAGTCAGTATGTTAGGAGGTAGAAGTTAGAAGAGAGAGGAAGAGGAAGTGAAGAGCAACCTCTGGGGAAGTCACCAAAGTCTTCTGGAAGAAGCCCTCTACAGAGAAGCTGTTTACTGGGTCCTTGCCCCCCACCTTATGGGGGGCCGAGCGTTACCCACCAGGAGAGGTATGGAGGGGGAAGAGAGAGGGAGGAGAACAGCTATTAGATGAGTCCCAACTGTATGGTTCTTTGTCACAGGATACTATCCAACTTTTGGTAATTTCATGCAAAAGGGGAAAAGGAAAGTGAAGGGTAGAAAGGGGGAAGAAATGTTGATTCAATGGACTAGGGAAACAAGGGACTTTCCAAAAATACTGTATGACTCTCCTTTATCAAAGTCCTAGCTGAAATCTATGAGCCAATCAAAATGAATCTTGAATCAAATAACGAGACATGGGCCTAGTTAGCTTCCACCTGCACATTGCGGCTCCCAAATCCACATAACCAACTGAGGAGGTATTTGCAATGCAAAAATAACATTTGCAACTACATCAAAGGCTTTATGATTCCTATGAATCTCTCAGAGTTGGACTCCTCCAGGATAGAGAGATTTCTCAGGCCACACTTTGTCATTATTCAATCAGGACAATAGCATCGTTCCCGCAGATCTATGTAGGTACATGACAGATGGCGTTTTCATGCCCTCGAGGATGTCTGATGATAATCTCTATGGCTATAATCTGATTGTTCTCAGAGAGCAGATGTGAACGCGTCAGTAGACTACATAAATACCTGGAAACAGACTGCATTGACAGAGCTACCCTGGAGAGTACTATCTTATTACTGTATCTTAACAGTACAATCACAATGTGAAAGAGATCAAAGCGGCAGGGGCTTTTGTGTTCTGACACAAATGGAAGCTTTTTAACTGTCAGGCCGTCAAGGTGGATAGACGTTCGAGATGGTTGTTCCTCTAGGGCCTCATATTCAGTAAATCTCCAGATTTTGCACATCTTCTCTTCAAGTTATTGCAGAATCACTTTTATACCATCTCTAAATAAGATTTTGCTACAAACGAATATCAGTTTCAATAAAGCGGTGAATTGGGAGCTTCAACAATGTGCGGGCCTTCTTGTTCTTTACTAGTGTTCTTTGTTAGCCCAGCACCTATGTTTTTAAGGCTGTGCATATGACCACAAACACCCACCTTTAATGATAAACGCAGGACATGATTTCAGGTTTTTTAAATTCAATGTGTACTTATGATCTAGACTGAACAAAAATATAAACACAACATGTAAAGTGTTGGTCCCATGTTTCATGAGCTTAAATAAAAGATCCCAGAAATGTTCTATATTCACAAAAAACGTATTTCTCTCAAATGTTGTGCACAAATTTGTTTACATCCCTGTTAGTAAGCATTTCTCCTTTGCCAAGATAATCCATCCACCTGACAGGTGTGGCATATCAAGAAAATGATTACCACCACGATCATTACACATGTGCACCTTGTGCTGGGGACAATAAAATACCTTCTAAAATGTGCAGTTTTGACACACAACACCATGCCACAGATTCCTCAAGTTTTGAGGGAGCGTGCAATTGGCATGCTGACTGCAGGAATGTCCACCAGAGCTGTTTCCAGATAATTTAATGTTAATTTCTCTACTATAACGTTGTTTTAGAGAATTTGGCAGTATGTCCAACCGGCCTCAAAAACCATGGACCACGTGTAACCACGCCAGTCCAGGACCTCCACATCCGTCTTCTTTTGTGGGGAAAAAATAATTCTGATTGACTGGGCCTGGCTCCCCAGTCGGTGGGCCTGGCTCCCAACTGGGTAGGCTTACTGTATGATCTCCCAGGCCCACCCATGGCTGAGCCTCTACCCAGTCATGTGAAATCCATAGATTAGGGCCAAATTAATTTATTTCAATTGACTGATTTCCTTATATGAACTGTAATTCAGTAAAATTGTTGAAATTGTTGCATGTTGCGTTTATATTTTTGTTCCGTATATTTTAGCAGTACCATCACACTATCCAATAGATTGGGTCTGAGTCTGCAGCAATTTCTATCTACAATAAATAACCACCTACAATACCTTCAAGAATGATTATTGTCCTTAAAAGTCATGGTCAAAAAGACAGTTGGTTCCATATCAGACTGTAGATTATTCCAAAAGCACACAAACACAAAGCCCCAGTAGTGTCTGTTTCCCTATGAGTAATGGAGAAAAACATGTTCTACTGTGTTGACCTCCAAGCATACTGGGTTCTAGGAGAGTCAACTGTAAGAGATGCTACAAAACTTACTGCAAGACTGGAATAACAATGCAGTCTTTCATACACAGCCTCACCGTCAAACGTTAGGGCAGTTTAAACAGAAGTATTAAAAGGTGCACTACGCAGAAATCACTCCACCATTTCATGGTTGCTAAAATTATAATAGTTCACTTAATTTCAGTTTATGTGACAAAACAAGCAAGTATAGTGTAGAGAACCATTGTACAATCTAAACCACTGTGAAATATATTTTCCATAACCAAAAATATTGTATGTTCAGCTGTTTAAAACTGGTGTACAAAACAGAAAGTACTTGCTTGTACTAAGAATGACAGATCTAGAACTAATGTTTCCATGTGAATTTGGTCGGGGTCGCCCAAAAAGTTACATATTGCAGCTTTAAGCATTATCAGTGATATATTCATGGCATACAGTAGATAATTGGTACATAGGTTAAAGGTTGTGAATCTCTCAACTTCCACCCGTGCTCCAGTGGACCACTGGTCCTCACCACCCTCATCCCACACTCACAGCCTTCCTCTCGGGTGTGCCGCCTGGGGACGTTCCTGACAGACGCTTCTCACGGTTCGTCAGCTTGCTGTTGGGCCTCCTCAGGGCTTTCTTCAGCTCATTGATACTGGCCTGGTGCTTCAGTAAGACATCCTCTGACTTATCCAAAAACTGTATTGAATAAAAGGGGATAGATAAAGAATGATAATTAGAGAGGATTGGGAGAGAAGGAGAGAAGGAGAGAGAAATATGCATTAGTATGGCATCTATATCAATTACCACTGTAGTAATCCCACTGACAGACAATTCAATTGCATTATGACTTGATGTGCATGGACGAGCGGAACGGGATCTGAAATAATACATCAAATTGACATTAATATCGCAGGCAGCACACAATAAAAGACACAATGACTTAAACTAATGTGTCTTAATACTTCAGCACATGCATCAAGTGCATTGTTTGTGATTGCATTGCTATTCTGTTCAGTAGTTTGTCTATTAATGAACATGCCATTTGGGATGCTATTAAAACCCCCGGAAATGAAATGATTATCTAACTATTTGGATTGTTTATTAAGATGAAACCAACACAAAATTAAAACAACTGAATGCCCTAATAAATCGTCTTAGTGACTAGCCAGCTAGTCTACTGTTGCCTAGTATTCATTTTCATTGACTGTATCTGCCTATCAATTGAAGGCTGACTTAAGTGAATGCTGTTAATTCATATGAAGGCTGGTTGCATCTCCATGCAACAATAGGGCCATTACATTAATGCTACAGGCACCTAGAGAGGAAATGGCGCTTCAGTGCACTTTCTCCCCTAGTCCTAGTCATACATTGCAGTGTTCCATGATGTTCAATACTCTGCAAATAGTATCATGAGATTTTGGTAAAGACCACTTGTTCAGTTGAGTGGGTCACGTAGTACTGGGACAGAACCAGGGTTGAAATCAATTCCATCTGAATTCCAGTCAATTACGGAACTGATTTTAACTGCTGAAGAAATGCAATGTCCAATTGAACAGACATGAATAGACCTGGAACAGACTCCAACTCTGGATAGATCATCAGCACAATGAGCTGTACCTCCTTGTGTCGAGGAGTTGTCTCCTGGTCCAACTGAGAGGGCAGAGTTGGGGCAGGAGCAGGGACAGGGACATGTGAAGTGGGGTAAGGGGAGTGGGGGAGGATGCAGAGACAGAGAGGAAGAGCAGAGATGGTGAGTCAAGGAGGTCAGGCAGGCAGACAGACAGGGGAGACTGAGCAACCCGGACAGGACACAAGACAGCAGCAGCAGTAGACACAAACACACAGAAGCACAAACCAGGAACACGCACATACACAACCATGCAGGCTGACTTAAGATTTTCACATTGAATTGCCTGTAAAATCCTTGTAGTTAGACTCTTGCTCTGATAGTTTAATGATCATTGGGTAACTTTGTCATGTCTATTTGATTTGAGTACCACCTCATGCAAAAAAAATTGACAAAAAATCTACCCCCAAAGCACTATTTAACAACAAAAAAATACAGCTGTACCAAAACCGTGGTTCATTCTAGAAGGAAATAAAATATTGCATTACCAGCATAAAATGAAGGCTTTGCAGCTTCAATGTAATATTTTGGGTGCAAACAAATATAACATGGTGCAGAAGATTACTCACTGTCGGTCAATTACTGCTATTTTAACAGGAATATGTGGGATAACTAAACAACAAGACAGGTAGGCAAAGAGCAATCTCACTGACCGACAGACAGACAGACAAACAGAGAGACAGACAGGTGACAAGACACCAATACCTCCTGTATATTGTCAAGTGGGGACCCAGCATCCTCCTTTTGCCAGCGATGGTTAAAGAGAAAGAGCATGTTAGTGAATGACAGGGAGAGAGAGCAAGAAAGAACAGCAGCAGGAGAGGTTAAGTTGGCTTGACAGTATGAGAGAGAAGTGAAGGTTCGATACAACAGTTAGTGGGGATAGTGAGACATAATGGTTAGCCTATACGCCACTGAGTGGCAGAGAGGTAGCAGAGCTAGTTCTGACAAATCGTTAGCTTTAAACCCCAGCAGGGGGTCACAGCGACCCGAAAGGTTCCAGTGGTGCACTCCTGCACCCTTGCAGTCACTACCATCTGCACTGAGACACATCTCCACACAAGCAGTGTGACTCTCTAAGCTTCCATACAGATGTAGGATCTTAATTTGATCACCCTGTTACAGGAGAACTTTCCTGCAATGCAAGTGGGGACAAGTAGGCTGAGCCTGGGCCAACAGATCTGTTTGTGCTTTATCCAACTCCTATGTCATGTTGCCTAAGGAATGTTAGAGGAGTTGGCTAAAACACATATAGATCTGTCAACCATGCTAGGTTAGGCCATTTACCCTCTGAACCAGATATGACAACCGCGGTATCATAAATCATGTACCCTATCAACCCTTCATCTGCCTAACAGTACCTTGATCTCCTTCTTCTTGCTGGGGGTGGTGACACCATCCTCCTCTTGGTCCTGGTCTTCCTCAGGATCCCGTTCCTCATCCTGATCCTCCTCTTGGTCCTCTTGATCCTGCTCCAGACTGGGTGGTTCCAGTTCAGTCTCCTGTTCGTCCCCAGAGGGGCTGTGGAGGTGGGGATGTTCACTGACGTAGCGCCGGGACAGACCATCCTGGTTCTCACACATGGCTGACACTGGCCGGGAGAACTCTGCTGGTTAGACAAAGGCACAGTGCGACTGTTTTTTTTACGGGGGAACAATCCAGCACTAGATTTTCATACATAGCCCCATCTAAAAAATATCCCATAGCTACTGATATTTCATAATATAAATCACTTTGAACAATTGTCACTTGTGTGAGTAGCCTTTGAGGATGACAACCATGGTACCTACCTCCGTCCAGACTGCGGGACAGCAGGTACCTCTTGCTGGTGGATCGTTCAAAGTGTGGCGCGGGCCGGTCTATAAGGGCACTGGCCTGCCGGGTCTGGGCCTGTGTTCGTCCACTGTAGCGGAACTTAGAGCCCATCACCAGGAAGCCCTTAGGAGGAGGCTCTGGAGACACTAACCTGGAGGTGTTATAGTCCACAGACAGAGAGGAATTCATCAGCCCTAATTCTGGAGACTTTAACCTGGAGAATCAAGATTCAGGAACATCTTCATTGTCTTATTGCGTGGCATTTTGGTTGCAACGGTATAAAAACAACAAGGGTTAAAATACTGGTAAAAATACTGGTGTAAGAGAAATTCACCATCCCAGCAATACAATTAAGAGAAATACCAGATATAAGTATGAGAGTAATTACTGGATGTAGTAAATGGCTTTGTAAAATGCTGAGAACATTGGACTTGTGTTAGAGCAACAGGACCTGCTTGAAAACATTGCTCTATACAGGGGTTCCTAAACTCGGTCCAGTTTTAAATGTACTCTTGAAAGTTGTAATAGTAGAATGCACCTTGGTGCCATTTCAAAATCATCAGTTCCTCTTGTCATGTTAGTCAGAGCTATTTATAACTTGTCAGAAATGTCCAGATTAACTAACCCATGTCAGCTAGGTTTTTTTGCACATAGATTTTGTTGTAACGTTTCAGTCCCTCAAATATTACATGAATCAGACATGGCAAAATGTATAGAATTGCAAGAAAATTTGCTTTAAAACTGCAAAATGTTCCATGCAACCCATGACAAAATGTGTAGTATTTCAGGAAATAAGAACTTAAACCTGCAAGATTCTCTCCACAAACAAGGGGGCTGTGAACAGTTTGCATCATGAACAGTGCTTGTGCCCATAGAAAAAGACGTGGCACATGAGCGCGTGCAGGATGTTCCCCAATGCTGGAAGGGGGGCCCCTAGTGAAAAGGTTTTGGAACCCTTGCTCTATACTTTGTTATTTAACTAGGCAAGTCAGATAAGAACAACTTCTTATTTACAATGACAGTCTATAGGGGAACAGCCATTTAACTGCCTTGTTCAGGTGCAGAATGACAGATTATTACCTTGTCAGCTCGGGGATTCGATCCAGCAACCTTTCGGTCACTGGCCCAATGCTCTAACCACTAGGCTACATGGTTGCTTATTCCCCTTACAGTGAATTCCTCAAAACCTGAGGCAGCACAGGCAGCGAAACACCAGAGACACAAGTCGTAATATGAAGACGAAGACACAAAACAGAGAAGGAAACACCGAGCCTCAGTGTAGTGCTGGCTGCTGTGGAACAAAAACGCTGCTGTGGATGATGCCTACAGGGAGAGAGAGCCCTGATCAAAGCTGTGCTCTAATCACTCCTGAGCTTCCCCGGCAGTGGGATAGCAGGTGCTGGAAGCGGCTGGGAAAAAGCTATAGAGAGATGGGAACAGGATTGAAGTGAGTGGTGTTTGGTTATATTTGGCTGCCTAAAGACCAAGAGGACTTAAGGAGAAATGGCTTGCATGGGGTAACTTAACAGAGGTACAAGAGGGCTACAAGTGAGGGGATTAGATACCTAAAGTTGCTCTTACCTGAAGAAGGTGTGGTGCTCGATGCAGACCTTCCATAGTCTCTTAGCCGCCCGGTGGTTGGGAAGCTTGAAGCCAATAGTACTCTCAAACTGCTCGTACTGGTTAGCGAGAGAGAGATAGAGGGAGAGGGGAGGACAAAAAGGAAGGGAAGGAGGGAAAAGAGAGGAGAGCAGGTGTTTCTTGGGGTTACATTTACTGCATGAATGCATCAATGTTCCATTCTGTATGTGTGTATGAGGAAGAGACTGTAGTTTTGTATGACATGATACATTCTTAAAAACAACTTTGTAATGCATCATCACTTTATTTAATATTCCAAACGGTCACAATTTGAAGTTATATGCTTTTCAGATAGATTTTCTGAATCGGCCTGATTGTCACTCAGGAGATGAAACAAGCTCTAAGCAAACAGACACAGTGTGAAACTGTTTACTTCTGTAAACCCACAGACACCTGTTCCAAAGCCAAATGGCTGACAAGCAAGGTTAAAACTCCCAAGTATGTACACTAGTAATCTGTTCTCCCTGAAACTCCAGCCCTGTAACCACCAGACAGATTCCTGCGCTGAGCCGAGCAAATGGCTAAGAAATGACCATTTTCAAACAGTGGAGACAAACATGAGGGTAGCATTTCAATTTTCATGACTATATTTATACTTTTCATCCCTCTATTCTGGGTGCTGTTGCAGCTGCACTGGCAGTGTTAAAGGCTCTCTTTATCCTGCTCTTCCACAGGCTCACTGTGGGCCTCTGTCACTTTAGCAGCCCTGGCCAGACAGCCTGTCACACTGGGCTGAGCTTCTGGGCTGGGGCTGAGCTCAGTAGGCTGCAGAGGTGGAGGCTGCAGTGCAGCAAGAACTGAATAGAGACTGGGCAAGAAAGGCAGGCTATAGATTCTAAGTCTGTGGAGCAGCAAAATTAGGGGGAACTAAATATTTTCCAGTTCTCTGGTCAGTCGAACTGACCACACATCCGTTTCCTCACAATCTTTAGCTGGACATATTTCCAGTTATAACAGAAATGATGGGGTGCATACTGCATGTTCATTTTGAAAGGGGCTAACACTTCATCTATACCCAGAGGAGAACCCTTTGAAGAACCCTTGTTGGTTCTGGGTTCTCTACGGGGACAGCCAAAGAACCCTTTAGGAACCAAAAAGTGTACAGAGAAGCCACTAACTTGATTCAGCTTACCTCTCCAGGCCGGATCTTGATGTAGAAGTTGCTCCTCTTGTAGGAGATCTTAAGGATCTTTGGCCAGGCGAAGCGGTTGATCCTCAGGCGGTCGCGGTAGATCAGGAGCCCGTTGGCACACACGCCCAGCATGATGTCAATCCCTTCTGAATCCTGGAGCAGCCAAAGACCAGCATTGAAAGGAGAGGAAGAAGAGAGGGAAAGAGAGGAAACATTCAAATAAGTAATATGTTGGTAAAATAAATAATCCTGCACAATCACATAGAAACTTAGACTCACAAAATGTCATATGTAACAGCATACCTTGGCATGATGAAGGTCCACCCCATACATGGATAGCTTCTTAGCATTTTCCAGGAAGTTGATTTCTGCGTCAGCTGGAGTCATACCCCTGAAACCAAAAATGGGAGAACAGGAGAACCAATTGAACACTCAAATGGTATGAGTGATATTTTCAATCCCATGTCTCTCACTCCACCTTTCTACCATAACTCCTTGGCCATGAGCCAAGCGCAGGGGCCATGCCAGGAAAGGGATGGGGGAGACCCTGAGACTTGGGAAGTATTGACAGTGTTGGCAAGGTCTCCTTGTAGACAACCATGACAGATGCCAGGGCAATGTGGTGGCATTTGTCAACATATGTATGGTATGTTGTTGGACAATGTCTGAGCAAAGGTTAATCAGCAGGCTCCAATGATTCCATATGAATGGGAGATGGAGATGTTACTAAAATGGATTTATTACAAAAATTCAACTGAAAATTCAACCATGTGACCTGGCCAGGAAAACATACTAGACCCTAGTCATGGCCCTATCATTTTCTGGTGGTCAGATTATACTCTTGGACATGACCATAACTCCTACCTGTAGTTACGATGGAGTTCCATGACCCTCTCTTCCAGCTCTCGCGTCTGATTGGGTGCGAAGCGGAAGTCGCTGACGTAGTCGGGGCCATGGTCGTCGGTGTCATAGTCTCCCAGCTCGGCCTGCACGGCGTAGGAACCCAGCAGGGCGTGGGTCACGAAGGAGCAGGGCAGACGACCTGACAACATGTCATCTCTCAGCTGCAGACACAGGTAGTACCTGTGAAGGAGAGGGAGATGTTAAAAAAGGCCTGGCCAAAGGTAAGCTCCAACAAGAATGTTGAGGAGTTAATCCATAACAGTCAGTGGAATTCCAAATGGAGCTAATCCTTCTAAGTAGAGTGGGATTTGGAACTCTTTGACAGCCGTGAAATATGCACTGAAATTATTACAACTGTACAAAGTCTTTCAACACAAACTTTTGTTATTTGACAGTGATATTTTAATGTGCAAACTGAAAATGTAAGTATGAGAGACTGCATGCTGCGAGCTTGCATATACAGTGCATTCGGAAAGTATTCAGAACCCTTCACTTTTTCCACATTTTGTTACGTTACAGCCTTATTCTAAAATGTTTTAAATAAATGTTTTCCTCAATCTAAGCACAATACCCCATTATGACAAAGCAAAAACAGTTTTTTAGAAAAAAACTGAAATACCTTATTTGCATAAGTATTCAGACCCTGTCCTATGAGACTCGAGCTCAGGTGCGTTCTGTTTCCATTGATCATCCTTGAGATGTTTTTACAACTTGATTGGAGCCAAGCTGGCAAATTCAATTGATTGGACATGATTTGGAAAGGCACACACCTGTCTATATAAGGTCCCCCAGTTGACAGTGCATGTCAGAGAAAAAACCAAGCCATGAGGCAGAAGGAATTGTCCGTTGAGCTCCGAAACAGGATTTCATTGAGGCACAGATCTGGGGAAGGGTACCAAAACATTTCTGCAGCATTGAAGGTCCCCAAGAACACAGTGGCCTCCATCATTCTTAAATGGAAGAAGTTTAGAACCACCAAACTGAGCAATCGGAGGAGAAGGGCATTGATCAGGGATCTGACCAAGAACCCAATGGTCACTCTGACAGAGCTCCAGAGTTCCTCTGTGGAGATAAGAGAACCTTCCAGAAGGACAACCATCTCTGCAGCACTCCACTAATCAGGCCTTTATGGTAGAGTGGTCAGATGGAAGCCACTCCTCAGTAAAAGGCACATGACAGCGCGCTTGGAATTTGCCAAAAGGCACCTAAAGGACTCTCAGACCATGAGAAACAAATCAAATCAAATTGTATTTGTCACATACACATGGTTAGCAGATGTTAATGTGAGTGTAGCAAAATGCTTGTGCTTCTAGTTCCGGCCATGCAGTAGTATCTAACAAGTAATCTAACAATTTCACAACAACTACCTTATACACACAAGTGTAAAGGATTGAATACGAGTATGTATAATATAAATATATGGATGAGCGATGGCTGACCGGCATAGGCAAGATGCAGTAGATGGTATATAGTACAGTGTATACATGTGAGATGAGTAGTGTAGGATATGTAAACATTATATAAAAATTGTTTAAAGTGGCTAGTGATACATTTGTTACATCCAATTTTCTATTATTTAAAGTGGCAAACAAGATTCTTTGGTCTGATGAAACCAAGATTGAACTCTTTGGCCTGAATGCCAAGCATCACGTCTGGAGGAAACCAGGTCCGCTCATCACCTGGCCAATACCATCCCTACAGTGAAACATGGTGGTGGCAGCATCATGCTGCAGGGATGTTTTTCAGCAGCAGGGACAGGGAGACTAGTCAGGATCGAGGTAAAGATGAATGGAGCAAAGTACAGAGAGAGTGATCCATGATAAAAACCTGCTCCAGAGCGCTCAGGACCTCAGACTGGGGCGAAGGTTCACATTCCAACAGGACAAAGACCCAAAGCAAACAGTCAAGACAATGCATTAGTGGTTTCGGTACAAGTCTCTAAATGTCCTTGAGTGGACCAGCCAGAGTCTGGGCTTGAACCCGATCGAACATCTCTGGAGAGACGTGAAAATAGCTGAGCAGCGACACTCCCCATCCAACCTGACAGAGCTTCAGAGGATCTGCAGAGAAGAATGGGATAAACTCCCCAAATACAGGTGTGCCAAGCTTGTGTCTTGGCAACCATGTAGCCTAGTGGTTTGAGCGTCAGGAACCGAAAGGTTGCTGGATCGAATCCCCGAGCTGACAAGGTAATAGTGTCATACCCTGTCAAAGGTGCTTCAACAAAATACTGAGTAAAGGGTCTAAATACTTATCTTTTTGCAAAATAAAGAAACTCTTTTGCTTTGTCATTATTATGAGGTATTGTGTGTAGATTCATGAGAAAAAACAACAATTGAATCCATTTTAGAATAAGGCTGTAACGTAACAAAATGTGAAAAGGTGAAGGGGTCTGAATACTTTCCGAATGCACTTATATATATATATATATATATATATACACACATATACATACACACACACACACACACACAGACACACACACAGAGACACACACACAGTCGGAAGTTTACATACACTTAGGTTGGAGTCATTAAAACTTGTTTTCACCCACTCCACAAATTTCTTGTTAACAAACAATAGTTTTGGCAAGTCAGTTAGGACATCTACTTTGTGCATGACACAATACATTTTTCCAACAACTGTTCACAGACAGATTATTTCCCTTATAATTTACTGTATCACAATTCCAGTGGGTCAGAAGTTTACATACAGTAAGTTGACTGTGCCTTTAAACAGCTTGGAAAATTACAGAAAATCATGTCATGGCTTTAGAAGCTTCTGATAGGCTAATTGACATCATTTGAGTCAATTAGGGGTGTACCTGTGGATGGATTTCGAGGCCTACCTTCAAACCCAGTGCCTCTTTGCTTGACATCATGGGAAAATCTAAAGAAATCAGCCAAGACCTCAGAAACATTATTGTAGACCTCCACAAGTCTGGTTCATCCTTGGGAGCAATTTCCAAATGCCTAAAGGTACCACATTCATCTGTACAAACAATAGTACGCAAGTATAAACACCATGGGACCACGCAGCCGTCATACCGCTCAGGAAGAAGACGTGTTCTGTCTCCTAGAGATGAACGTACTTTGTTGCGAAAAGTGCACATCAATCCCAGAACAACAGCAAAGGACCTTGTGAAGATGCTGGAGGAAACAGGTTCAAAAGTATCTATATCCACAGTAAAACGGGTCCTATATTGACATAACCTGAAAGGCCCCTCAGCAAGGAAGAAGCCACTGTTCCAAAACCTCTATAAAAAAGCCAGACTACGGTTTGCAACTGCACATGCGGACAAAAATCTTACTTTTTGGAGAAAAGGAGGCCTACAAACCTGACTCAGTTACAGCAGCTCTGTCAGGAGGAATGGGCCAAAATTCACTCAACTTATTGTGGGAAGCTTGTGGAAGGCTACCCAAAACGTTTGACCCAAGTTAAACAATTTAAAGTCAATGCTACCAAATACTAATTGAGTGTATGTAAACTTCTGGCCCACTGGGAATGTGATGAAAGAAAGAAACGCTGAAATAAATCATTCTCTCTACTATTATACATTTCACATTCTTAAAATAAAGTGGTGATCCTAACTGACCTAAGACAGGTGATTTTTACAAGGACTAAATTTCAGGAAAAAGTGAGTTTAAATGTATTTGGCTAAGGTGTATGCAAACTTCCGACTTCAACTGTAGCAAGCAACGGCCACGTGAATCACTGTTTGTAGGAGCAAACCATTTTGGTAAATGGAGTGGTATACCTAATAAACTGAGTGTTTATACAGTGTGAAAAATATATGGGTGTCTCTTCACGCTGTCCTGCTGGACCACAGTACCTGGTGATGTCCTCTGTGAGCTGGGAGGGGTCTGGAGGGTAGAACTTGACAGAGAAGGCAAAGTGCCAGGGGGCAGCTGAGGACAGACAGAGGAGAGGTGATGAGTTTACTGCCCATGTTGACTGGACATCACTGAGCTGATGTATTTGTATTTATAATGGATCCCCATTAGCAGCAGCTACTATTCCTGGGGTCCAGCAAAATTAAGGCAGTTATAAAAATTTTAAAACATTACAATATATTCACAACAGATTGCACAACCCATTAAGTGTGTGCCCTCAGGCCCCACTCTACTACCACGTATCTACAACACAAAATCCATGATGTGGAATAGAGTTCCATGTAGTTAGGACATGTAGTTCCACGTTTCTAAAAGTGTTAAAATAATGTATGTGAGTATAACAGAAGTGATATAGCAGGCGAAACCCTGAGGAAGATCCATACGGATTTGCTGTTTTTTTTGTAAATTACCTTTTTCTCCATTGTGCCTATTCATTTCTCTGTTTTGTATGACTGAGACTGCAGTACCTATGGCTTCCACAGGATGTCAACAGTCTTTAGACAAGGTTTCAAAACAATAGGGCTAAAGGGAACCGTATAGAAGAAGATTTACTGAAGGAAGTGGAAATTAGAAATACTTTTTCCGGTCACGAGAACGAGAGCGCGCCTCACTTTTATTTTCCTTTCTTATCAGTCAGACTACAATCCGGCTTAAATATTATAGTAAATATACATAAAATGATACCTAAGGAAACATTAAAAATTATGTTTGATTTGTTTGGAGAAATATGATAGGTATAATTTGAATGCATTCTCTTCACGGTTCAATGGGCGACTCAACGGTGGATTTTATGATCATAACGCGCCAACCAAACTGAGATTTATGGATATAATAAATGACTTAACATAATGTCTGTGAGTATAACAGAACTGAAATAGCAGGTGAAAACCCGAGGAAAATAAATCCGGAAATGCAGTTTTTGGTGACCTTTGCTCTGTTTGACACTCTTCCCATTGACTTCAAAGCAATCCAGCTCCGAGATTGCAGTACCTATGGCTTCCACTAGATGTCAACAGTCTATATACAAAGACTGGGAATGAATGGAGTAAGAGGAACGGATAGGAACAGGAAATGGTCAGGGGACCTGAAATGTCAAAAAGTTTTCTCGGGCGCGAGACTGAATGCGTGCCCCACTGTATTTTCCTTTCATAACATTCGACGTTGGATTTTCTGAATATAACGCGCCAACCAAATGGAGATTTATGGATATAATAAATGACTTTTTCTAACAAAAGAACCATTGGATGTCTTCGTTGGACACTTGGGAAGCCCTCAGCAGAAGTTCTTCAAAAAGGTAAGGGATTTGTATCGGATAAAATATTGTAGGTGCAATCCCCAAACAATCAAATGTTGTGCTTTCGCCGTAAAGCCTTTTTGAAATCTGACAACGCTGTGATATTGCCAAGAATCAGAGCTTTTGATGACTATGCAACACTTGTATATTGATGAATGTTTAATAATTCAACTTTTGGATTTTGAATTTGGCGCCTTACATTTCACCGGGTAGTGCCCCACTGCTCCCTAAGTAGTTAATGGACCTACAGCTTCTCATTCTACTGCATAAGTACTTAGCAGATTCCATTTACAAACAAACAGTATTTGAATAATAACTGTGTTTTCGGTCGCTGTGTGTGGGTGTGATGTGTCAATGTGCTGCGTGTACTGCGTGTGAGCCAAGGACACTCACTGCGCATCTGCTTCTTGATCTCCTTGGAGGGGTCCAACCAATTCTGAAAGACAGACAGAAGAGAGAGCATTCACAGGCTTCTGTGAGAGACGTGGCTAATGCACACCCTGTTGTCATGTTCTGATTCACTCCACAGCTCTAATTGCAAATGGTGTTTCTAGTGAAAGCCTTCACTGTACATATGGTTCAATGGTTCAATGGAACGAGGAGGAGAGGGAGGAAGCAGGAGGAACCCTCCCCCACTGAGACTTTCAGCATGAGGAAATGAGAGTGTCAGTCCATGCATCTGTTAGCCCATTTTGACAGTGAATTACCACCGACCAGTTATCCTAGCTAGTATCACACCAGATATGTACATTGACATCGTTCGCCACAAGAGCCGCAGTTTTGTACAGCTACTCTCCCTCCTGCCTTGTGTTGATAAAGCATTCTCATTCAATGCACACCCTCATGTCCTTTGTGAAATCTCTCAGGTCATGGCCTGCTCTTTGACAATCACACCATGCTCATGTGCTGTTAGTTGAACAGGAAGCGTGAATACGCCTATTGCATGGATAATAGTGCAGGCAGCCGTGTGCCTGACCACTGACAGTGAGCTTCCCAGCTTTCTGAGCCTGAGTGGCACATCCCAGCTGCTGAGTAATGGTGAAAGTCTTTTTGGCAGCTACTACAGTATCACTGTATCACTGTAAAATCAGGAGTGGAATAGGTTGAAACAGCACCGCAGTCTCAAATACTATCTTTGGAAAACCATGAGTGTTCCTGACAATTTTGCAGCATTGCATTAGTGGAAACCAAGGCTGTTCTCAGGACAGGCCTGGTTGTAGCTAGATATGTTAGTTGCGTCAGGACAATTTTAGCATTTAAGCTAACCCTAACCCTTTTCCGAACCTTAACATTATTCTCCTAACCTGCCACATTAATTCTCCTAACCTGCTACAAGTCAAAACCAGCAGATTTGCCATGAGAACTGCCTTGGTTTCCACTAACGCGATACAGTGGCAATTTCAGTTCACACAACCTGAGAAATTCACCCACACCTGCACATTAACATGCTGACTACACCGGCAATGCGTGCATGTTGATTTTGTCTATCCCCACCAGACACGATCATGACACGCAGGTTAACATATCAAACCAACTGTGAACCAACTTTAATCATTTAGGGGCAGGTCAAAAACATACATGAAACAAACATTCAAGGACATTTAGCTAACTAGCTGTTGCTAGCTAGTTTGTCCCATAGACATTAAAACCGGTAGATAGTGATAGCGACAATGGCGCACGAAAAGCCGGAAGTATTTGAATTTGAAGAACACCATATTGCTGAATGGCACCAAATATCGCAAAGGATCATGGTTGATGTAGTCGTTTTTATCCTGCCAGAGAGAGTTAACTCAAAGCTGCTGGGTGCACATGCAAAGAGCGTGCATGAGGGCGTAAGTCTCCTCCACCTAGCTAGCTACATGTCTTAGCTAAAGTGTACAACACCCGTTGAATATGGCCGGTGTCAGTAAACGTCGGCAAAAAAAGCGTAATGAAATTGTTGCCAGCAGAGCTGGTTAGGATGTTTTCATTTCATCCAGGGGTAAACAAATTATCGGCCAGAGTGTCAAGTGTGCGCTCTGAACACTCCGAGAGCGAAACGAGATGGGTGGGGCTAAAGCTTAAGAGGGTGTGAACGATGCTGAATGGGTGTAGACAAAGAAGAGCTCTTCACTAGATACCAAAATATTCAAATGCCATTTTCTCAAAAGTGAATTTACAAATGTATCAATTTTCAAAGCAGAATTACTTTCCCATTGTTCCTCAAAAATGCAGTGTATGATATACTATTTTGTAGCTCTGAGTCTTTACTTTTATCCAATGTAAAAAAACACATTTTCTAATTTTGTGACATAAGACCAAATCCAGGTTGCGAGTCACAAATAGTAGTCAGAATGGATCACTATTTAATTAAATTAAATGCACTAATTCATTGTGAGGATCAAACTTGATCATAATAAACACATTTTACAGGCCAAAACGGCCATCTAAAAAAACATTGTTTGGCCATTCTGGTAATTTACAGGCTTTCAAGGGCGGACCAGGGCTTTTGGCACCTCTAGCTTGCTACACAGTAGCCAACCAGCAGAGCTCAGGACTTCATGCTCCAGACAGAATACTGGGGGCCTGGTTTGTCCATAGAGATAAACATTGGGTTGTTATTTTACCTGTTATGCACATGTTCCTCTTTTTAGCTGGTTCTTTGTAGAACTTTGACCCAGAGCCATACAAAATCGTGTTTCTCTACTCCGACAATTAATTCACTCATAAAAAGCGAAACTTTTTAACTGTTTTTAGTTAGTTCTTGAATTAATCTCTCCTCGTTTGTCTTTCAAGCATCAATGTGGGTTTGTATCTTACTGATATCCAATAAGGAGGGGGACTTGCAGCGTGTGGCATGTCTCAAATAGAACCACATTCTATTTTAGCGCTTTGTCTGGGTGAAATTATTAACTGAAATCCACTCACACAAACACTAACAAGCTCTCACTCACACAACCTGAGTGAGGTCCTCTGGCGCTTAATGAGCGTGCTAAGCACCATAATCAACAGCAGTCATTTATTATCCTCCTGAATCTCTCTGATGTCGGCCTGGGCCAAATACCACTCAATAACTAAAAGGCACTATCTCATTTGTCTCCTCTCTGTAGAGCAGTCCAGCAGGAATAACAACTGTTCTCACTGTTCTGCTGCCAGGATGCACTGCAGTCAAAGTTCACAAAGCAATCATAAACACAATAGATGTTCTTCCCAAATGGTGTGGACATAATATCCTCAAAGAGAGGCAGAGAGGAGTTTGAGGAAGACATTTCAATCAAGTATTGTTTGGCTTAGAGTCACCGAGGACCCCTGACAGCGAAGGCTGCCCTCAGATAAGCCTGGTATTGAAGAGGGGGCCTACCTTCTCTCAGGGGTACCTACACTTGAAGTCGGAAGTTTAAATACACTTAGGTTGGAGTCATTAAAACTAATTTTTCAACCCCTCCACAAATTTCTTGTTAACAAACTATAGTTTTGGAAAGTCGGTTAGGACATCTAACCGACTTGTCAAGGAAAATGGTGTGGATATATTGAAGCAACATCTCAAGACATCAGTCAGGAAGTTAAAGCTTGGTCACAAATGGGTCTTCCAAATGGACAATGACCCAAGCATACTTCCAAAGTTGTGGCAAAATGGCTTAAGGACAACAAAGTCAAGGTATTGGAGTGGCCATCACAAAGCCCTGACCTCAATCCCATAGAAAATGTGTGGGTAGAACTGAAAAAGCGTGTGTAAGCAAGGAGGCCTTACAACCCTGACTCAGTTACACCAGCTCTGTCAGGAGGAATGGGCCAAAATTCACCCAACTTATTGTGGGAAGCTTGTGGAAGGCTACCCGAAACGTTTGACCCAAGTTAAACAATTTAAAGGCAACGCTACCAAATACTAATTGAGTGTATGTAAACTTCTGACCCACTGGGAATGTGATGAAAGAAATAAAAGCTGAAATAAATCATTCTCTCTACTATTATTCTGACATTTCACATTCTTAAAATAAAGTGGTGATCCTAACTGACCTAAGACAAGGAATTTTTACTAGGATTAAATGTCAGGAATTGTGAAAAACTGAGTTTAAATGTATTTGGCTAAGGTGTGTGTAAACTTCCGACTTCAACTGTATCCTGTGAGATAAATCCTCCAGCATTTACCGTGTTTGCCTCACACACACACAAACACACTACTTTCTCTTCTCCAGACAGAACGGGCTCAAAAATCTCAACCACTTGTGACAAATCAGGTCACAACATGTCATTCTGTAACTACTGAGACCTATACAAGCTGTTATTAGTGACAGGAGACAGGTGTGTTTGTCTCACCTTAGTGGCCGTTCTCTTTGAACATGCCAAATCCTATTTTTACACAATCACTGCAACGGGCCATTACATACCTGCCCTGAAGGTGAGGTGTACACAGGAAGGGTAGACCCAAAACACACACATCCTCAAAACAACCCTAATACCAGTTAATACAGGCTGACTGTCATGGCCATTCAATTTGGTCTCAGAGCTAAATCTTAGCCAGTTGCGTAACAACCCTAATTACACCCATTCTACTCCAATTACCCTTCCTAGTTCCATTTGGTGAGTCAAAAGTACAGACTAATCAGCCTATCTAATGTAGGCTACGATGATGAAGTGTTCAAATGTGTTCTAAGGAGTTTAGGGCGCCATGTTATCTTAAAATGTATAAATTGCTTGTTGATCTGAATCTGACTGAGAATGCCCATTTTCATTTCCAATTCCTAATGGAGTGACTCACTATTGCCAGAGCCTGCTCTGTCTTCTGTTGTTATGGTGAGAGGAATGGTGATTGTTCCGAAGACAGTATTTCATGAGAAGAAGGGGGAAGGGGAGGGGGTACATGATTGGTCACAGAGGCTACATGACAAGGCACTAACCTTTTGGCTGTCCGCCTCGCTGAATGTCAGACCAAAGTAGTCCTTCTCCAGGAGGTTGAGGTGCTCACACACCTTGTCCAGCAGGGCCTGTCCTTTGCAGTGCTTCTGCAGAAACACACAGACACACGTGTCATTCAAATCAAGGGTCAATCAAGGGTCAGGAGATTTCTGACCATGTGACCTGGCCTCACTGATGAAAGCATTACGACGTTGCATGGTTATGTTGATGTGCATACATTTGTATTCTTGGAAGTGTATTAAGAGTGTCATGTAACTGCAAATGTATCAATCAACACAACAGAATGTGTCTCTCTCCCCCAACCAGATAGGGAAGCCATCTTGACATCAGCTGCTATCTGTTGCTGTCTACAGGCTAGAACAGCTCTGCCCTTGAGTGCCATGTTACAGTCAGAATTGATCAAATACTTGACAGGGAAAATGAACACTGAATTGTAGGAAGATTGCTTTCTGCAAGATAAGCGGTCCGAACAAACCGTGCAATATCCAAGCCACTCAACCCTATCCAAATGGTTCATCTTCTTGTCACATTCCTGCGAAGGACAGACCGAAGAAGTGTGCAAATTTAGTCATCAAGCTACTCAGATGTCCAAAGGAGAGAGACAACTGATAGGATCATTCTAGCGATGATATACAGTACCTCAATGTAACTTTAACAAATAGAGGGGGAAAAACTATTGTGTAAATTCAAGAAGACATTCACACATAAAAAACACCAACATTACTCCATCAGTCTTTCTCTATGCTCTTTCAATCCCAGAGTCCAGACTATAGGTGGAGGGTGCTGCTGCACACACGCACACAAGCACTTTTCCCTGGAGTACGTAGCTAGTGAGCTATGTGTGTGAGCTGTGCGTGCTGCTCTCCGGGTAGTATGCGTCTGTGCGGCTCAGCGCTTTCCCTGGAGCCTGGTTTCCGCGGTGACAGGGAGACAGAGCAAGCCGTTGCCAGGGAAACAGATGCAGATGTGTGCTCCATCCCTCTCGTTTTTGGTTCCTTAATATCTCAAGGCCAGAACTGGGAGGAGTTTTAGTACTTAGTACTTATTAGGATCCCCTGCCAAGGCAGCAGCTACTTTTCCTGGGAGTGTGTCTTTTGGCTCATTATTGTTGAAAAGATGGTGGGATAAAACTCTGGAAGCACTTATGAACTCTCCCCCATCTCATTCAACACAGTCCCCATGGCAAGGTTGTAGAGAGAAGACATAGATGTGGTTATAGGGTCTGTTGGAGTGGACAGTATGGCATAAAGATGAGCTATTAAAAATATACATTTTGGGCATGTTTAGGATCTTAATACGCCGGTGACTAAGACACTGACGCGTTCGTCCATGGACACTCCCTTTCATGGTGCAATTACTTCAACTCCACTTTGAGAACTTTCACAGCAAATCAAAAGTGTTTTCCCTCAAAAGAAACACAGGAGAAAGTAACACACTTAAATATTGGCAAAGAGTACAAACAAAACTCATTGTCAGAGTCACAGAGTATTCTATAAACATATGGCGCCAAAAATAGCAACATTCTGCACAATAACACAGTGCAGCTCATCCATGCATGGCCTTGATCGAGTATGCACTAGTGAGCTGAAGGAAGGGGTGAGGGAAGTATGGGAGGGTGCGGCCCCCTCTCCCCCTGCAGCCCCTGGGGAGCCAGAGCCAAGCAGTCATGACGAGACGGGCTAATTAACCCTTGGATGGGACACCTCCTCCAGTGAGAGTTGTCACAAAGTGGTGCCTGCCTTTCCTTAACACTATTATTATCAACTCCTGGAGCATGGAGGAGGTTTGATAGGACTGGCTTGACATTCCAACCCACCAATTAAACACAGGAAGGGGGTCGGAGGCAAGCCGGGAGTGAGGTAAGGGGTTTGGATAAACACTGTACTGCAGCAGCTTGTTATGTCAATATGATGAGTAAAATGGGGGGTCGATTTGTACATCATTCTGTAGTAATGAATGGAAGTACAAAGGGAAGCAAAGAACACTTCATTGCATAAAGGCTTTGGTAATCATAATGTGGAGTTTTATTTCCAGTGTTGAGAGCAACAAAAGGTTTGAGAGTGGCTTGAGAGTATTTGTTTGACTATTTTTGCTATGTTTTCTTTTGAGAAAGGTTGGTGAAAGCGAGGCTAATGTTCTTGAGATTCTTACATCAGAGACACACACACAAACGCACACACCTTAGCATGAAATTAAGTATCATAAGGGCAGCTCACGATAACACAATATTCTATTTTCTGCTTGACTGCACCTGGGTCGCAATGTAATGAGTATAGATTTCCCATTGTTCTGTCACTGGGTTTTGTTGAGGGATTTTATGTGGCAGAAAGGGAGATCCTCTGACCCTCAAGGTGTACAGTATTTCTGCTCTGCCATGTTGTATATTTAGGTCTAGGAGGGGCCCTGGAAGAGGGGAGAGAGGGCAGTGGGGCGTGGCAAAGCCTGTCTTCCTGGCTGACACTAGGTGCTTTTATTTCTACATGCACTAGCATTGCTTTCAATTGTATTTTGTTGCACAAAACAGTCCGTGGGAAGCCAGAAATTAAATACAATTGCACTTCAACTTACTGTGCCGGTGGGCAGGACGGTTGGTCATTATGAAGGGGGCAATTTGAGACAAAACATCTAAACAATCGTATAATAAAATAGACTTTTCAAACATGGGTCTGTTGTAGACCCACTTCGTCTCTGCTTACCTCATGTCAGGCTATACAGGGGGAATTTGAGACAAAATATCTAAACGATCGTATTATAACTTGGGGGGGACTTTTATTTGAAGATGGGGTAAGCAGAGGGGAAGTGGGTCTACCCACGTTTGAAATGTATTTTTAATAATACGATTGAGTCTCTAATCCCCCCTCGTCATAATGACCAACCGTCCTTCCCACCGGCACAGTAAGTTGAAATGGAATTGTATTTAACTTCTGGCTTCTCATGGACTGTTGTTGTGCAACCAAATACAATTGAAAGTAACACTAGTGTATGTGAATACATCCATATTGCTAAAAGGTAGGCTGGTACAGATTAGCCAGGGAGAGGATACTGACTACAGTGAACATTCTCTACCAGCATGAAGACATTGTTTGGTGATGGAGCTGTAATAACAGCCATTGTAAGCGAGAGAGCCTGCTTTTCCTTCACTATATTCTCTGTGTCACTAATCCTAATGATTGGAATGTGTGTCTGTGGCAGAGAATGGTGTAACCTTGCATTACCCTTGCCCCACGGAGAGCTCCCAACATGACACCTCTCTGTCATCTGCTTTACGCCGGCCTTATCTGCACTCTGCAGCTCGGTAACATAATCACAACAAAGACATAACGTTCGAAAGTAAAGAAACTAGTCGCATCTGCCGGTAAAACCACACAAACATATTTTGACTGGTTCCTTCCAGGACTTGGAAATGTGGCCTGCAATAGTAAAATATAGCACTGCTCTGGGGGGAGATTCCTTACCTCAATCCCCGCCTCATAGTCAGAGGTGTCCAGTAGGGTGACCTTGAAGGGAACAGTCTTTGGCCGTTTGGAAGTCTTCTGGGGGGACTTGGGGGTCTTGCATGGGGTGGTCTTCTCTGACACGTTGTCTGTTTCCCTGTGGTCGTCGATCAGTTTGGAGTCCTGGTCCTACGTAGGGACGTTACATAGTCACAGGTGAAATTTAAAGTAAATTAATGATGTCCATTATAATTATGACTTTAAAAAACATGAGATGGCACACACCCAGAAAAAATGTGTTTGTGTGGAGTTGCTGATTAACAGCGAATAAACTATAAACTATCAAAATAAAGAAAGTCGCACACCCCATATATAAACTCCCAGCAATTTAATGGGTATTTACCAATGTTTCGGCATCACCCTGAGGAAGGCACAGTGATGCCGAAACGTTGGTAAATACCCATTAAATTGCTGGGAGTTTATATATGGAGTGTGCAACGTTCTTTACTTTGATAGTTTACATTATAATTATGACATCACTGAATGTGTGTAAATGTCTGTCAATGATCAACCATTGGAAGAAGATTACACGTGATTTCACCAGAAAAAAACACAAGGCTCTAATTATAGTGTAGATTGAACATCCTGTGCTCTCCTACGTACCTGTTTAGCCATCTTGCCATCTGAAGCAGAGTCCTGCATGCCTGCTGCTGCCCCCTTCTGCTGGGAGGACACTTCTGCTGCGTTCTTCACCTCTGACTCAGGGCCAGGCTCTGTTGGCATAGCAACCTCTCCTTAACCTAAAAAAACACACAAAAAATACATTATAGTTTAATTCTTAAAACAACAGCAAAGTGACCTGCATGATATAAAAACTGGGTATTTCTCAGGCAGCAGCGATGGCAAGGTAGGACATCGCAAAATGACATTTCAAAATGCCATAGGTTAATGTGATTCAGCTCTTTGGTGGTAGCAGTTATTCTCTGGCCTCCAGAGCCATATACAGCAAACAGAGGCTGTAACAGATAAACTGTGCTGCAGAATGCCACCATCGTTCTGCTTCCTGTGGTGACTGGCTGCTAAAACCACGTTGTCGTCAAGGACATTCACTTTATTTAAGACATCTCTCATTCAGGAAATCATCTTCTATTTAGGCAAGCAGTGCTTCAGCAGTTAAGACGATACAATCACAAAGAAAGTCCAGTAATTAATTTAGCTGCATGCAAGATTGTGGACTGAATATTGTTAGCTCCGGGAGCCGCTGGTAATTTCAATAGAGTTATGATTGTGAGCATGTAGAATTAAACAGTGAGAAATCCTCACTGAAGAGTAATGGTAGTGGTCATTACTAGGGCTGTGGCATCGTGAAATTTTGTCAGCTTGTCCTACAAATGACTGCCGGTCTCACGGTAATTGACCGTTAATTAACATGAACACGTTTAGCATCTCCAGGCCTCCACGCATACAAGCAGCTGATGCGAACTTTTGAAACTACATTTCAAAAAGTCTAATAAATAAATGCAATATACACCATCACAATAAATATATTTTTTTAGGCAGGTCTAAAGAAAGACTATAATATGATGAAAATGTATTTCAGATTAAAAGAACAGGCCTACTGTATGTTATCTGACTAGGCTATCTGACTAGGCCATAGGCTGTATGCTAGTTCATTTAGCAGACAAGATATGCTTACGTCCTGTGCAATTATTTAATTGAACTTAGCTGAATAAAATAGAAAGGACATTTTGAGTGTAAAAGTGATCATTTGAAACAGGCCCTACAGGGTAGATGTATTGGCAACTTCAGTTGCGAATGATACAAACCTTAGAATGTCTAAGAAATCAAAACGTATATGGGCTGCATGATGTGACTGTAGGCTATTGATGATTTAAGAAATCGCAAAAAAATATTGCACTCTGTACCTTGCATCAGGCTGCATAGCTGTTCTCATCATATTTTCACCCATCAAACTATTCTCAATTTAATCTTGTCTTTACTAATATTTAAAATGAGTTTTGATTTCGAATGGCCCATTATCAAAATGGGCAGGAACAGGGTCAGGGGAAAAAAAAAAAATGTAATCCGTATGCGCTCGAATAGCGAATGGAGGCCGCTTTCCCGTTTGTGATTAATATTAGCAGCTGAGAAATAAATATAGTAGCAGCTGGGGTCCCCCTTTCACATGGGATGTCTGGGTTAATAATACACTTATTTTTCACTCCATGCATCAACCACTGTTTGAGGAGCATGCAGCCTCTTCCCTGCGCGACAGGTGATATTCCACCCAAACTCTGGATGCCATGCGTTATCCAACCCTGTTCCTGCAGCCAAACCAAGTGAAATCTGTTCGGGAACATCAATAGCAACATGTTTTCACCAGAAAACATATTTCATTAAATTGTTGAGAGCCCCTCTCTCTGCGTAATGGAGAAAGGAATGAAGGAGAGAGAACAGGAGATGGAAACGCACAGTGGTGAGATATTCTGTACCTAAAATGCCATGTGTCAGCCAATTAATTATGAAAATGTAAAACATGCCCTATTACTAGGCTATTCAACATCAAATACAAATTCACTATAATTGTAGGCTAACTCTGTAAGCTGCCCTGCACAATCAATGAACCAACAGCATTGTTTAATGGTTTTCTGCCATGCTTAATATGTGGTAGGCTATTAGACTTTATACAACGAGTGGTGTCTATTCCACAACTTACCACCAGCTAAATCTATGACGTTAAAATGCCCATTTACTCTGTTCCATCTGATTGCACAATACAATGTCTCCTCAGCCCAGCCAGGCAATTTATAAACTTGATCTCCACTATAAAAAGCATCTAGACATTATCTCACATTTCTTTTAGACTAACATTTAGTTTTCAACAGTGGAGATTTGTATAAACGTTGCTGTCTGTCAGTCCAACATTTTCAACATTCCTTCAATATTCAAACTCGATCTCCAGCCGCCCCATATTAATGAACGTTTCGGGAGTCGGGATGAGACAGACAGGCAGGCAGCTTTTCTCAGCCAGTCGAAATCATAAATCAGCATATTTTTTATGGATATTTACAAAGAACTATTAATAGAAAACAGGTAAAACGAAACAAAGTGCAGCTAGTTTGTTGTCTTTCCAGCTTCAGCTTCAGTTTCAAATGATTGTGTTAGTTGTGTTGGCTAGCTCCTCTGAACAACAGTGTCCTGATGAGAGAGGACAGTTTCTATGCCAGGCAAAATCAGGGCATCCTTAGTTCATTGTTGTATCCAAATAAATGTCACTAGAAAACAGCTTAAACAAGCACAAATGCAGCTACTTTGCTGTTATTCTGGCTGCTTTTTGACGTGACTGTAAGTTAGCGGTAGTTGACTAGCTAGCAAGCAAGGGATAAGAACGTTTCCATCCAGGCAATGTAACATTTAGAAAGAATGACTGGGTCGTGTCCATAGACACAGAACAAAAAGGCGTCTCTGGCAACCGAACAAATAGAACGAACAACCAGCCTTAGCAACCCTAGATTTGTAGCAACCCTAGATTTGTGTCTATATCTTGCGGAAGGATGAAATAGCATGAATAAATTAATCAAAATAACTTTTTCATGAAAACAAATGTCAATCGTTATTTGAATATGTTGGTAACCTGTTGTATAAAAGTGATAATTCCCTTAAAGCCGGTGTTTGGAGGATATATTGGCATGGTTTTCCTCGACTTGCCTCGGGCCTAACGACACGTGCTAATATATCCTCCAAACACCAGCTTCTAGGGCATTATCACTTAAATTAGAAAGAAACAATCAACAATTGAATTCAGACCATGTTTTCCACTCATTTTCAACCTGTTGTTGATCTTCTTTCTTCAAAATTATCATCACAGTGAGGTGAGTTTTAAAAGGATGATACTGTTTTGATGATCAGTGTTTGATGTGATATTCTATTGCATTTGCATTGATGTCAGTGGTTAGAGGAACAATAGAGTGGTGAGGACCAGGGTATTAGCAACCTAATGGTTGTTAACGAGCTGGGTACTAGATTAAATAAAAAAAAATTGGTCACATACACATATTTAGCAGATGTTATAGCGGGTGAAGCGAAATGCTTGTGTTCCCAGCTCCAACAGTTCAGTAGTATCTAACAATTCACAACAACACACACAAATCTAAAAGTAAAGAATGGAATTAAGAAATATATAAATATTAGGACGAGCAATGTCGGAGTGGCATTGACTAAAATACAGTAGAGTACAGTATATACATATGAAATGAGTAAAACAGTAAACATTATTAAAGTGACTAGTGTTCAATTTAAAGTGACCAGTGATTCCATGTCTATTTAAAAAGAGCAGCAGCCGTTAAGGTGCAGGGTTGAGTAACCGGGTGGAAGCCGGCTAGTGATGCCTATTTAAACAGTCTGATGGCTGTTTGTCAGTCTCTCGGTCCCAGCTTGGATGCACCTGTACTAACCTCACCTTCTGGATGATAGCGGGATGAATGGGCCGTGGCTCGGGTGGTTGATGTCCTTGATGATCTTTTTGGCCTTCCTGTGACATCGGGTCCTGTATATGTCCTCGAGGGCAGGTAGTGTGCCCCCGGTGATGCGTTGGGCAGACCGCACCACCCTCTGGAGAGTCCTGCAGTGCAGTTTCCATACCAGGCAGTGATATAGACAGGATGCTCTCAATTGTACATCTGTACAAGTTTGTGAGGGTCTTAGGGGCCAAGACAAATTTTATCAGCCTCCTGAGGTTGAAGAGTTCACAGTTGCGTCTTTTCAGACTGTCAGTGATGTGTACACTGGAGAACATTTTTATTTTTTTCCCCACCTTCTCCACTGCGGTCCCATCGATGTGAATAAGGGCGTAATCTTTGTTGAAGTCCACGATCAGCTCCTTTGGGCCCTCACCTCCTCCCTGTAGGCTGTCTCGTCCTTGTTGGTAATCAGACCTACTACTGTTGTGTCGTCTGCAAACTTGATGATTGAGTTGGAAGCGTGCATGGCCACGCAATCATGGGTGAACAAGGAGTACAGGAGGGGGCTGAGCATGCACGCTTGTGGGCCCCTGTGTTTAGGATCAGCGAAGTGGAGGTGTTGTTTCCTACCTTCACCACCTGGGGGGCGGCCCGTCAGGAAGTTGAGGACCCAGTTGCACAGGGCGATGTTCAGACCCAAGCTTAATGATGAGCTTAGAGGGTATTATGGTGTTGAAGGCTGAGCTATAGTCAATCAACAGCATTCTTACATAGGTTTTCCTCTTGTCCAGATGGGTTAGGGCAGTGCGCAGTGCCATCTACATTCTACCAACACATGTGCATATTGCATAAGAGGAGATTACCGTGACACAACGGTCATGTGGAATTGGACTGCGTCATGACTCTGCCAGTGTGGCGGTAATACGGTCACCACAACAGCCCTAGTCATTATCTAATCATATTGAGTAAGCTATACTAACTATAACTTTAATACCTGACATAACAACTGACTGTATGCAATGTCCAATCAGTGAGCAGACAAACGTTTACATGACTCATCACATCGTTCCGTTTGGAACTCCGACCCAGTTGTCATGTCAACATAGCTGCCAGTGCTGCTGCAAACCATGACAAAAGGGACCCCAAATGGGAAATGTATAACACATTCTAGACACCATGGCTAGTCATGGTTTATGTACATGGTCTGGCAATCAATACATTTAATTTTAAAAGTGAACCCAGATCTTTCTCTGTCCAGTTTCAACAAAAATCTTCCAACATGAACTGCACTTGCTAGCTAGCTTAGCTTATCGCTAGCTAGTGAGCTAGCTTGGTAAAATATCGTTGGCAAATAGGCAACATTTTGGCTGGCTAGCTAAATTGTACATCCAGCATTTTGTCTATATCGCTGCTGTTGCAATTACCAAAAGTTTGGATAAACAAATCATTAATGAAACCATAATGTGATGTATGACAGGGTTGGATGTTGCATGCAATTTCAATTGCGTTTGAATTGCTTTGTATATCACAGTTGCTATATCAATTGCACCTGCAACAGAAATTACATCCTAATTGGTTTGTGTGATACAGACAAGTCACATAGACCTACAGAAAGGAAACACCAACTAGAAATATGTCTAACCTTTTATTTACGAATGTCTTAGCGATATAGGCTCTGCTCTTACAGGGTAGCTCACTGCCCAAGCAAAGCGTCAATATATAAAATTACCTAAAAGCAGTGAGAGCAGTAAGCTATTCCAATCCCCCAGCAGGAAAACAGAACCTAACAGGTGGAGGCTGGGGTGGTGGTGGGAGAAAAATAAGCAAATTCATACTAGCAGTAGCAACAAGCGGCAGCAAGATGTGTGAGCAGAACCGGTTAGCTTAAATGGATCGCAAAATAAGGGATGGGGGGATTGCACCAATTAGATTGCTAGTAACAATCTTAGCCGATGTGTCAGCTAAGGCGGGCACTCGGGGTTCTTTCTGAATTGGCTTCGCTTTATATATAATTGATATCAATAGTCATACAGTAATACATTTGTTATTCATGATACCAGAGGGATGGGCTATTTAAATGAATGCAGGAATGTGAGGTGGTGGATGCCAAAGCCTATTATACCTAATTGTCTTCCCCCATAATTCCACTCTGTCAAGGTATACACTTTTAGACAGGCATTGGACACAGGGACGCATTCTCCTCTGACACTCTATCAAGAAAAACATGGCCCATCGGAGATGGCAGTACCCCCAATGGAGCCAACCCTGCTGGAGCTACAGTGAGCCAGTCTGATGCCAGTTGTATTCAGTGTCACACTACCTCAGTGGAGATTGTAATCCAATCTCCATTGGACCCCTGCTGCCCTGCTGCCCTCACGGCCCAAATCACATCCCCATAATGCACCGTGGGTAAGGTAGACTGGGCCGGTGGGCGGCCATCATTATCACCAGGGGACAGAGACAGAAACATGACCACTTCTCTCAGGATCAAAGAGACAGACAGAGGCTGAAGGTTTAAGGTAGTGACATAATGTCCATGCAGCAGCGTGCTTAAAGCAGCATGAAGAGACCCCTGTGACCGTCCGTCCTCCTCTGTGCCATCTCAACCTCCACTTTCTCATTACTTACAATTCCATGGAATCGACAGGCATTAAATCCCGTCCTGTGGGACAAAAGGGCAGTGTGTGTGACTTCTCTGCTTTGCTCTGCTCCAGGGAATAATTCTCCCTGGCTGTCTGATCCAGCTGTCTGATCTGTGCCACACTGCTAAATACATTTTCCCTCCATGGCTGAACCACAGAAATTACCGCAACGAAGCTCTCTCACTCACAAACACAGCTCCCTCCTAAATAAAATGCCTCATAGGGTTATTAATACAAACAGCCACAGAAATAGATTTTTATTTCACTGCAGCACACACACACCATTGTGCAGCAGTAGCGTCCTATGGGGATACCATTCCAATGTAAACAGCCATACATACAGTACGTGTGTCTTTAATATCATCTATCTATTTACGCCTCACTGTCAAGTCTCATAATCTCAGAAATACTTTGAAATCTCACAAATCAAACAACATGGGTCTCTGTCTTCCCTCCATGTCTCAAACACATTTATTTAATTTCTCTAATTCAGACACATGCTGACATCTCCTTTGAACATCCTTATGTGGTAAATGACATGAGGGATTCTGCAGCTGGGGTTGGGTAGAGAGAACCATGAAGAGGTCTGGCCACCCCCTCGGAGCCTGGTTCCCCTCTAGATTTTTTCCTAGGATCCTGCCTTTTCCTAGACACTGTGCTTCTACGTTTGCTTTGCTTACTCTTTGGGGTTTTAGGCTGGGTATCTTCATAAGCACTTTGTGACTACTGTTGTTGAAAAAGGGCTTCATAAATTACATTTGATTGATTGATTTATGTTTGCGTGTGTACATTAGCCTTGGAGTTGTTCACATTCACCTCAAAACAAAGCCATCCTAGCTCCCATCTCCAGGAATATCTTCCTGGACGCTCAAACAGCCACTGTTATTTCTATTCTACATACAATAACAAGCACCCAAACACTCCATGTTTACTCCATCAACCAACATGTGACCAACCACTCCTAGCCTCTTGGCCAGATCAATACCTACAGTGGGGAAAAAAAGTATTTAGTCAGCCACCAATTGTGCAAGTTCTCCAACTTAAAAAGATGAGAGAGGCCTGTAATTTTCATCATAGGTACACTTCAACTATGACAGACGAAATGAGAAAAAGAAATCCAGAAAATCACATTGTAGGATTTTTTATTTATTTATTTGCAAATTATGGTGGAAAATAAGTATTTGGTCAATAACAAAAGTTTATCTCAATACTTTGTTATATACCAACCCACCAACCCGTAGCACACGCTCCAGCAGGTATATCTCACTGGTCACCCCCAAAGCCAATTCCTCCTTTGGCCGACTCTCCTTCCAGTTCTCTGCTGCCAATGACTGGAACGAACTTCAAAAATCTCTGAAACTGGAGACACTTATCTCCCTCAACAGCTTTAAGCACCAGCTGTCAGAGCAGTGTACAGACCACTGTACCTGTTTATAGCCCATCTGTAAATAGCCCAACCAACTACCTCATCCCCTACCGTATTTATTTATTTATCTTGTTCCTTTGCACCCCAGTTTTTCTACATTGCACATTCATCTACTGCACAGTTTTCTTTTACCATTCCAGTGTTAAATTGCTATATTGTAATTACTCTGCCACCATGGCCTATTTATTGTCTTACCTTCCTTATCCTACCTCATTTGCACTCTTTGTATATAGATTTCTTTTTTTCCTACTGTATTATTGACTGTATGTTTGTTTTATTCCATGTGTAACTCTGTGTTGTTGTGTGTCGAACTGCTTTGCTTTATCTTGGCCAGGTCGCAGTTGTAAATGAGAACTTGTTCTCAACTTGCCTACCTGGTTAAATAAAGGTGAAATAAAAATAAAAAAAATAAATATACCCTTTGTTGGCAATGACAGAGGTCAAACGTTTTCTGTAAGTCTTCACAAGGTTTTCACACACTGTTGCTGGTATTTTGGCCCATTCCTCCATGCAGATCTCCTCTAGAGCAGTGATGTTTTGGGCCTGTCGCTGGGCAACACGGACTTTCAACTCCCTCCAAAGATTTTCTATGGGGTTGAGATCTGGAGACTGGCTAGGCCACTCCAGGACCTTGAAATGCTTCTTACGAAGCCACTCCTTCGTTGCCCGGGCGGTGTGTTTGGGATCATTGTCATGCTGAAAGACCCAGCCACGTTTCATCTTCAATGCCCTTGCTGATGGAAGGAGGTTTTTACCCAAAATCTCACGATACATGGTGTTACGGATACAGGTATCCTGAGCCGGACATGGCCCCATTCTTTCCTTTACACGGATCAGTCGTCCTGGTCCCTTTGCAGAAAAACAGCCCCAAAGCATGATGTTTCCACCCCCATGCTTCACAGTAGGTATGGTGTTCTTTGGATGCAACTCAGCATTCTTTGTCCTCCAAACACGACGAGTTCAGTTTTTACCAGTTGATTTCTTCAAACCAAGCTGCTTACCTATTGCAGATTCAGTCTTCCCAACCTGGTGCAGGTCTACAATTTTGTTTCTGGTGTCCTTTGACAGCTTTTTGGTCTTGGCCATAGTGGAGTTTGGAGTGTGACTGTTTGAGGTTGTGGACAGGTGTCTTTTATACTGATAACAAGTTCAAACAGGTGCCATTAATACAGGTAACGCGTGGAGGACAGAGGAGCCTCTTAAAAAAGAAGTTACAGGTCTGTGAGAGCCAGAAATCTTGCTTGTTTGTATGTGACCAAATACTTATTTTCCACCATAATTTGCAAATAAATTCATAAAAAATCCTACAATGTGATTTTCTGGATTTTTTTCCCTCATTTTGTCTGTCATAGTTGAAGTGTACCTATGAAGAAAATTACAGGCCTCTCATCTTTTTAAGTTGGAGAACTTGCACAATTGGTGGCTGACTAAATACTTTTTTTCCCCACTGTAGCTGGTATTGGCCCTGCATGATTTAAAGAGATACGCAATTCAATATGGCACTTTCCCACAACCTGGTTCTGTCCACCCAATGTCCACTACAATTCTGGAAAGAAATAACACACAATCTATCCACCCTTTTGGGTCACAGCGTTCCACTCTCCCTTCTTGGAGATGTCTCATCCAATCTACCACCCATTATCAGTCCATTTTAAAATTACCTTAACTATAGCAAAGAAAACAATATTAATCAACCAACTGTATCTTTGTCAATGGCCGAACCTTCTCACAAACCACGTCATAATGGGAAAAAAGACTCAATAAAAAACAGAACCCCACTCCTCAACTCCTTGCAGCTACCAATAAGCTGATCCCACCCTAGTGTTTTCTCTAACACACAACTATTACTATTAATTTGCAGCTAATTTATTATTATTCATTTGTACTTACAGTTGAAGTCGGAAGTTTACATACACTTAGGTTGGAGTCATTAAAACTTGTTTTTCAACCACTCCACAGATTTCTTGTTAACAATAGTTTTGGCAATGCAGACTACGGTTTGCAACTGCACATGGGGACACAAAGATCATACTTTTTGGAGAAATGTCCTCTGGTCTGTTGAAACAAAAACAGAACTGTTTGGTCATAATGACCATCGTTATGTTTGGAGGAAAAAGGGGGAGGCTTGCAAGCCGAAGAACACCATCCCAACCGTGAAGCACGGGGGTGGCAGAATCATGTTGTGAGGGTGCTTTTCTGCAGGAGGGACTGGTGCACTTCACAAAATAGATAGCATCATGAGGCAGGGAAATTATGTGGATATATTGAAGCAACATCTCAAGACATCAGTCAGGAAGTTAAAGCTTGGTCGCAAATGGGTCTTCCAAATGGACAATGACCCCAAGCATACTTCCAAGCTTGTGGCATCACAAAGCCCTGCCCTAAATCCTATAAGTGAAAAAGCGTGCGTGAGCAAGGAGGCCTACAAACCTGATTCAGTTACACCAGCTCTGTCAGGAGGAATGGGCCAAAATTCACCCAACTTATTGTGGGAAGCTTGTGGAAGGCTACCCGAAACGTTTGACCCAAGTTAAACTATTTAAAGGCAATGCTACCAAATACTAATTGAGTGTATGTAAACTTCTGACCCACTGGGAATGTGATGAAAGAAATAAATGCTGAAATAAATCATTCTCTCTACTATTATTCTGACATTTCACATTCTTAAAATAAAGTGGTGATCCTAACTGACCTAAGACAGGGAATTTTTACTAGGATTAAATGTCAGGAATTGTGAAAAACTGAATTTAAATGTATTTGGCTAAGGTGTATGTAAACTTCCGACTTCAACTGTATATATTTACTGTTTTTTCTGTATCTGTATCTAATCAGGTTCTCATGACCAAACAAGATTCAACCCCTACAACAATCTTTTTACCAAATATACTGCAACACGGTTACTCTTCCCAAAAACAAATGTCAAATTTGTTATTAAATGGTGTCCAGTCTACCTCTTTGGTACTGTCCTGTCTAGTCACTTTAATAATGTTTACATATTTTGCATTACTCATCTAATTTGTATATACTGTATTCTATTCCACTGTATCTGCGTCTATGCCGCTTTGACATTGCTCGTCCATATATTTATATATTCTTAATTCCATTCATTTACTTAGATGTGTGTATTGTTGTGAAATTGTTTGATATTACTGGACTGTTGGATCTAGAAACACAAGCATTTCGCTACACCTGCAATTACATCTGCAAAACATGTGTATGTGACCAATAAAATGTGATATGATTTGATACCTGTCCGGCCTAACCTATCAGGTGAATAGGTTAGGCTAGGCTAAGTCAGGTGGAGATGGTGGGTATGTGGGAGGGATAAGGAGGGCTCAGAGACCAAACAGGGGTGTGGGGTTATTTTTTTGGTGGGGTATTTGGAGCGCCTTCACTTTTGTGTATATATATATATATATATATATATATATTTTTTTTTTTTTTTTACCTACGCACATACCCAACACATTGTCATCCAGAATCAACTCATTCCTCAGGTTCTAATTGGGTCTCCTATATGGATATATGTTTATGGATTCAGATTAATTACCAAATTAACGCAGGTTGATGTCACAGAGGGAAGTGGAGGATCCCTCGGAACACATTGGTGCACATTCATTTCCTGTTCAACCTCATTAGTCATAACAGCCCTGTATCTCCCTGGCCTGGACAAATGCAGCACCAGGACCTCTGCAGAGGAGAACGCCTGTTCATCGTCCTCCAAAAGCAGCAGACTGACGTGTGTTCCTATACCATACTGTGTGTAGGCCAGCGTTTCCCAAACGTGGTCCTCTGGAACCCAAAGGGGGTTGTTTTGGTTTTTGCCCTAACACTACACAGCTGATTCAAATGATCAAAGCTTGGTTATTTGAATATTTGAATCAGCTGTGTAGTGCTAGGGCAACAACCACAACGTGCACCTCTTGAATTGCTTGATGTACAGTATCTAGTAATTCTCTCTCTCTCTCTCTCTCTCTCTCTCTCTCTCTCTCTCTCTCTCTCTCTCTCTCTGAGAGGAGAACGGAGAGAGAGAGCATGTGTGTGCGGAAGAGGACTGGCTTAGTTCAGAGACTCGGTTGCCATAGTAACAGTTCAGACGTTTTTTTTTTCTCCTACCAATCAGCATATGCTATCTGTTGAAGAGAAAGAAGAGACGGAGGAAGAAAGAATGACGGGAGGCCAGCGGAAGAAGCAGGGAGCAGGAAAATAAGAAATCAGGACAAAGGGAGGAGATTGACTTAAACGATAGGCAGGGGAAAGAGGGATTAGTGTTATTCTGCTCTGTGCTGCAGTCGGGACCACACAGCTCCCTAACCAGGGGGACCAACAATCTACTGTGTCTAGACACCAGGCTGACACCAGGATCTGGGCCCAGCAACACACAGTATATCCCTTCCTCTGAGGACCGACCGGTGGGAGTCATTCACTGGCACTGATAACCTGCTTCACACTTTCATCTCTGTTTTGACCAAGTGAGAACCTGCCAAAACACATTCATCTGCAGTGGGAGGGCTTTTACAATACCAGTGGCAGTCTAATCCTCCCTTCAAATCGCATTGCAAATCTATTCTGCTCAGTGGTAGTTAGTGAATAATCCCTGTTGTCCATTTCCATGGTGTAACTGCATGCTGTAACTACATGCTGTAACTGCATGGTGTAGAGGAGGACTGCATGCAGAGTGATTTCCTCCTCTGTTCTGTGTGGTTTAGGAATGAATGGTAATCTCTCCCACGTGAACTACTGCCACCTTAATTCTCTCGTTGTCACACGCAAGAACTTTGGTTGGTAGCTAGCTTGCCTACTCTGCTATTTGAACGTCGGGTCATTGCAATCAAAAACCTATATTGGCATGTTGAAAAGAGAGAGAAGAGAGACATGGAGAGCCATAATACAGAGTAATTGTATCACAGAGGCAGAGCAGAAGACAAAGCCTCACTGCTTAGGAGAGACTATCTCAAAGGATGACACGCTATTTTCCAGCTACTGTACTACATTGTGCCTGCAGTGTGCGTGTGATATGATGGTACAGGACAGAGACCTCCCATGCCAGGTGTCAGGTCCTCTCAGAGTCAGAGTATGTACTCTCACACACACACACACACACACAACCAGACTAGAGCTTCCTGGCAATCCATCACATCACCTGATGCCAGCTCATATTCAACCACACACACACACAGTACCATGACTTCATTTAGAAGCATAACCACATTCATAGTGATTTTTTGAAAAAGCTGTATAGCCTCAGCTAGTGCCATCTTTCATCAACCTCATGACGTCTGACCCAGTGTACTATATAGTGTTTCGGTGTGAAGAGTTAACTCTGTGTCACTCACAAAGTGTAAAATGTGTCTGTGGACATGTAAAGTTACTAGCATCCCTCTGATCTACACACACACACACACACACACACACACACAATACTACTGTATTCTGACAGACCCATTTCAACACTAATGGAATGCACTCAAACACTGCCGTAAGCACTTTTCCAAAACGCCAAGCGCTGGATGTCTGAGATAAATACAAGGTGCTATCGTGTGTTCTGAGTTCCCTGTTCCCCTGCCCCTGAGCACATTCCAACTCTTACAGCTCTGTGACAGTCTAGATGGGATACAGATTTTGTCAAATTGATGTCAAAATTATATATATTTTTTGCATTTTATCTAACCCTAACCATTTTCCTAACCATAACCTAATTCTCCTAACCTTTTCATTTAATTTTCCTAACCTGCTGTGCAAGTTCTCCTAACCTGCCACGAAAAGTCAATTTTGACAAAAGCTGTATCCCTTCTAGACAAATCCCTTTGTGACCCTCTGTCATCAGTACACACTTCCTGCTACTGCTCCTGCTGATAGCTGCTGACAGGGGCCTGGCCGTGGGCGATGTGGCCTCAGCTCCTCCTCACTATGGAGGGAGAACTACAGTGAGTACTACTACTTCTCCAGAGCTGTTCATAACAACACATTCCTACCTGCCAGGAACACCAGGGACAGAAGACAGACAGCAGGGCAGAGCCAATCCAACACCTGCTCGTCGAACATCGCATTCCAAAATCATGAGCATTAGTATGGAGTTGGTCACCCCTTTGCTGCTATAACAGCCTCCACTCTTCTGGGAAGGCTTTCCACTATATGTTGGAACATTGCTGCAGGGACTTGCTTCCATTCAGCCACAAGCGCATTAGTGAGGTCGGGCACTGACGTTGGGCGATTAGCCTGGCTCGCAGTCTGCATTCCATTCATCCCAAAAGTGTTTGCATGGGTTGTGGTCAGGTCTCTGTGAAAGCCAGTCAGGTTCTTCCACACCAATCCCAACAAACCATTTCTGTATGGACCACGCTTTGTGCATGGGGCCATTGTTATGCAGAAACAGGAAAGGGCATTCCCCATGTACAGAATTGTCTAGAATGTCATTGTATGCTATAGCGTAAAGGTTTCACTTCACTGGAACTAAGGGGCCTAGCCCGACTCATGAAAAACAGCCCCAGACCATTATTCCTCCTCCACCAAACTTTATAGTTAGCACTATGCATTCGGGCAGGCAGCGTTCTCCTGGCATCCACCAAACCCAGATTCGTCCGTCGGTCTGCCAGATGGTGAAGCGTGATTCATCGATCCAGCGAAAATGTTTACACTGCTCCAGAGTCCAATGGCGGAGAGCTTTACACCACTCCAGCTGATGCTTGGCGTTGTGGCTACTCGACCATGGAAACCAATTTCATTAAGCTTCCGACGAACAGTTTGGAACTCGGTAGTGAGTGTTGCAACCGAGGACAAACGTTTTTTAAGTTCTACCCTCTTCAGCACTTGGCGGTCCCGTTCTTTGAGCTTACATGGCCTACCACTTTGCGGCTCAGCCGTTGTTGCTCCTAGACGTTTCCACTTCACAATAACAGCACTTACTGGGGCAGCTGTAGCAGGGCAGAAATTTTACAAACTGACTTGTTGGAAAGCTGGCATCATATGACAGTGCCATGTTGAAAGTCACTGACCTCTTCAGTAAGGCCATTCTAATGCCAATGTGTATCTATGGAGAATGCATTGCGTTGTGCTCGAGTTTATACACCTGTGAGCAACCGGTGTGGCTGAAAAAGTCAAATCCACTAATTTGACAGTTGTCCACATACTTTTGTATATATAGTCTGTCACCAACAGATGTATTTCTGTATTCCCAGTCCATCGATTAGGGCCTAATGAATTGATTTATATTGACTGATTTCCTTATATGAACAGTAACTATGAACAGTTTGAAATTGTTGCATGTTGCATTTATATGTCTCCATTAAGCAGCAGGGGTGATGAAAAACAACGGTTTGGAGCTTTATTCTTCTCCCTTTGCTACAGGTTTCCCTTCTTGTTTCTCATTGTGTACTGTATGTCAGAGCATTATAAGTATTAATTACAGTTCATTTTACCGGCATACAGTATTGTACTGTTGGCAGGTGGGTTAGGTGTCTAGGTTCATGCTACGTACATGTGTTCCTCTTTACTGGCATATTGTGGCAGGTGTGTTAGGCCCCTGAGGTGAGAAGAAAGGGCAGTGGGTGTGGGAGCACATGAACCAATGAACAGGCACCATGAGGCCTGAGGGGTAGGAGGAGAACAGAGCACAAACACATGATGACAAGAGAGGGCTTGCAAGCATCTCTACAAACAGCACTGTATGGAACAGTAAGAGACTAAAATACTGTATAGGTGTAATCCTAGTAAAGACATGCAATAACAAGCACAATGTGTTGGCATCTTTAATGTTGTGGCCTGTGTGCTTTCTGTCTTCTGTGCCATGCTAGTCTAATTGAACCTTTAATAATTTAGTACACAGTACGTTATCTTTATTCCCCAAAAATGTATTATCTTTATTCAAATCCAGGCTATTAAGAGATGATTATCATGAACTCAATCTAGTCCACATATGGATATCTGTAGAGACTGTTCCTTTAAGTTCCGCTTTAAAAAGTGCTATTTTAAATTAGCCCTGAGAATAATGAATAGAAGTGCTGACATTTGCAAAAAAAAGAATAATAATATGGTCATACATTCATTAAATGAGTCCCCTCTCTGTTCTCTTCCACTTCAACGCCTTAACAATTTCTTGGCAAGGAATTGTTCCCTCACCTCATTCAATATATTTTGTCTAGCTCACAATATCCTTTTAACAAAATGCAATAACAGCCCAGGGACAAAACTGGTTGAAATGACATCACCTCAACCAGAAACTGGTTGTCGTTATGAGCAGGACACAACTGAGTTGCACTCATAACCAAAGGTATTGTCACATTCTGCCTGGCCCATTGCCTCTATAATGCCCCAGCTAATAATAATATAATAACATATGCCATTTAGCAGACGCTTTTATGTATGGGTGGTCTGGGGAATCTAACCCACTATCTTGGCGTTGCAAGCACCTAGCTCTACCAACTGAGGTACAGAGAACCCTTAATGAGACTGTCAGTACGGGTGCACTTCCCAAAAACCCTACAGTCCATTCTCTGCACCACAGCTATAATCTACAGTTGAAGTCGGAAGTTTACATACACTTAGGTTGGAGTCATTAAAACTCATTTTTCAACCACTCCACAGATTTCTTGTTAACAAACTATAGTTTTGGCAAGTCGGTTAGGACATCTACTTTGTGCATGACACACGTAATTTTCCAACAATTGTTTACAGACAGATTATTTCACTTATAATTCACTGTATCACAATTCCAGTGGGTCAGAAGTTTACATACACTAAGTTGACTGTGCCATTAATAAACAGCTTGGAAAATTCCTGAAAATTATGTCATAGCTTTAGAAGCTTCTGATAGGCTAATTGACATCATTTGAGTCAATTGGAGGTGTACCTGTGGATGTATTTCAAGGCCTACCTTCAAACTCAGTGCCTCTTTACTTGACATCATGGGAAAATCAAAAGAAATTAGCCAAGACCTCAGATTTTTATTTTAGACCTCCACAAGTCTAGTTCATCCTTGGGAGCAATTTCCAAATGCCTGAAGGTACCACATGCATCTGTACAAACAATAGTATGCAAGTATAAACACCATGGGACCACGCAGTCATCATACCGCTCAGGAAGGAGACGTGTTCTGTCTCCTAGAGATGAACGTACTTTGGTGCGAAAAGTGCAAATCAATCCCAGAACAACAGCAAATGACCTTGTGAAGATGCTGGAGGAAACAGTACAAAAGTATCTATATCCACAGTAAAACGAGTCCTATATCGACATAACCTGAAAGGCCGCTCAGCAAGGAAGAAGTCACTGCTCCAAAACCGTCATTAAAAAAGCCAGACTACGGTTTGCAACTGCATATGGGGACATCGTCCTCTGGTCTGATGAAACAAAAATAGAACTGTTTGGCCATAATGACCACCGTTATGTTTGGTTGAAAAAGGGGGAGGCTTGCAAGCCGAAGAACACCATCCCAACTGTGAAGCACGGGGGTGGCAGCATCATGTTGTGGGGGTGCTTAGCTGCAGGAGGGACAGGTGCACTTCACAAAATAGGAAGGAAGTTAAAGCTTGGTCGCAAATGGGTCTTCCAAATGGACAATGACCCCAAGCATACTTCCAAACTTGTGGCAAAATGGCTTAAGGACAACAAAGTCAAGGTATTAGAGTGGTCATCACAAAGCCCTGACCTCAATCCATTAGAAGATTTGTGGGCAGAACTGAAATTGCATGTGCGAGCAAGGAGGCCTACAAACCTGACTCTGTTACACCAGCTCTGTCAGGAGGAATGGAACAAAATTTGTGGAAGGCTACCCGAAACGTTTGACCCAAGTTAAACAATTTAAAGGCAATGCTACCAAATACTAATTGAGTGTATGTAAACTTCTGACCCACTGGGAATGTGATGAAAGAAATAAAAGCTGAAATAAATCATTCTTTCTACTATTATTCTGACATTTCACATTCTTAAAATAAAGTGGTGATCCTAACTGACCTAAGACAGGAAATATTTACTTGGATTAAATGTCAGGAATTGTGAAAAACTGAGTTTAAATGTATTTGGCTAAGGTGTATGTAAACTTCCAACTTAAAGAACAACATACAGGTTGGGGCAGTTTAGACAACATGGTTAGTTAAAGTGCCTCCCAGTCTTCTTGTGTAGTACTTACATGTCTAGATAACATTGCAATTAAACGAGCTGAAGCCACTTTACCAACCACTCTACAAGACAAACAGGAATGACATTTGGCAGTTAGGCTGCCTGTCTATCAAGCTGACATATCATCTTAGTCAACAATATCAGACTACCTACTGCAACACTCAAACAAAAGGAACCATTCTTTTCCTTTCCATTTTGTGTGGGCTCCCGAGTGGCACAGCGGTCTAAGGCACTGCATCTCAGTGCTAGAGGTGTCAATGCAGACCCTGGTTTGATTCCAGGCTGTATCACAACTGGCTGTGATTGGGAGTCCCGTAGGGCGGTGCACAATTGGCCCAGCAGGGGTCACAGAAATTATCTTTTATCTGTGATTTATTTACCTTAATTTTTCCCTCAACCCTGCTGGCAATTATGGTCCTACTGCCTACAATATACAGTGGGGAAAAAAGGTATTTAGTCAGCCACCAATTGTGCAAGTTCTCTCACTTAAAAAGATGAGAGAGGCCTGTAATTTTCATCATAGGTACACTTCAACTATGACAGACAAAATGAGGAAAAAAATCCAGAAAATCACATTGTAGGATTTTTTATGAATTTATTTGCAAATTATGGTGGAAAATAAGTATTTGGTCACATACAAACAAGCAAGATTTCTGGCTCTCACAGACCTGTAACTTCTTCTTTAAGAGGCTCCTCTGTCCTCCACTCATTACCTGTATTAATGGCACCTGTTTGAACTTGTTATCAGTATAAAAGACACCTGTCCACAACCTCAAACAGTCACACTCCAAACTCCACTATGGCCAAGACCAAAGAGCTGTCAAAGGACACCAGAAACAAAATTGTAGACCTGCACCAGGTTGGGAAGACTGAATCTGCAATAGGTAAGCAGCTTGGTTTGAAGAAATCAACTGTGGGAGCAATTATTAGGAAATGGAAGACATACAAAACCACTGATAATCTTCCTCGATCTGGGGCTCCACGCAAGATCTCACCCCATGGGGTCAAAATGATCACAAGAACGGTGAGCACGGGGGGACCTAGTGAATGACCTGCAGAGAGCTGGGACCAAAGTAACAAAGCCTACCATCAGTAACACACTACGCCGCCAGGGACTCAAATCCTGCAGTGCCAGACGTGTCCCCCTGCTTAAGCCAGTACATGTTCAGGCCCGTCTAAAGTTTGCTAGAGAGCATTTGGATGATCCAGATGAGGATTGGGAGAATGTCAGATGAAACCAAAATAGAACTTTTTGGTAAAAACTCAACTCGTCGTGTTTGGAGGACAAAGAATGCTGAGTTGCATCCAAAGAACACCATACCTACTGTGAAGCATGGGGGTGGAAACATCATGCTTTGGGGCTGTTTTTCTGCAAAGGGACCAGGACGACTGATCCGTGTAAAGGAAAGAATGAATGGGGCCATGTATCGTGAGATTTTGGGTGAAAACCTCCTTCCATCAGCAAGGGCATTGAAGATGAAACGTGGCTGGGTCTTTCAGCATGACAATGATCCCAAACACACCGCCCGGGCAACGAAGGAGTGGCTTCGTAAGAAGCATTTCAAGGTCCTGGAGTGGCCTAGCCAGTCTTCAGATCTCAACCCCATAGAAAATCTTTGGAGGGAGTTGAAAGTCCGTGTTGCCCAGCGACAGCCCCAAAACATCACTGCTCTAGAGGAGATCTGCATGGAGGAATGGGCCAAAATACCAGCAACAGTGTGTGAAAACCTTGTGAAGACTTACAGAAAACGTTTGACCTCTGTCATTGCCAACAAAGGGTATATAACAAAGTATTGAGATAAACTTTTGTTATTGACCAAATACTTATTTTCCACCATAATTTGCAAATAAATAAATTAAAAATCCTACAATGTGATTTTCTGGATTTCTTTTTCTCATTTCGTCTGTCATAGTTGAAGTGTACCTATGATGAAAATTACAGGCCTCTCTCATCTTTTTAAGTTGGAGAACTTGCACAATTGGTGGCTGACTAAATACTTTTTTCCCCACTGTATTTGTTTCTATGCTAATATATTGCATAATCCATGTCCTTGAGAAAGCTAATGATGTGTGCCTAGGAGGAGCTGTTCATATTTGGTATAACACTGTATGATAGTCAAGAGAATGAGTGCTAACACGTTCCAGTAGTGGGAAGGGCATAGCACCCTTTAGACTAGAGAAGCTCTCTCTCAGACCAGAGCTGCTGCCGCTGCTGGTGACACATGGTCAGCTCTAAGATGGCTTTTCCAATTTCCTTTCACCCCTAGAAGATGTAGTGGGAGCCTAAATCAAGCTGAAAATGGTGGGTGTCAGAAGCCTCACTGGCCGGCTTAAGTTAAAGCAACGTGTTTTTACTGTATTTATCTCAGGGGATCAAGACGGATCAGGGGCCGATACACAGGAGTTATTGTGGGATTTCTGGAGAACCCTAGAGCATATCGGCTCAAACATCAGAGCCGATATGGCGGGGGAATTTAGTTAAAGCTGGAATCCTTAATTAGTGAAACTGCCATTTGGGATATTACAATAACAACAAAAAGTTACTGAAAACAACGAACTCTTGTTTTATTTCGTCTGACATCATTCCACATGCAATAGGACAGCAGAATACAGCACTGCACATTTTTTTACTACGCTTCCGAATGCTTCTCTCCTCCGTTTTCATCAACAAAACAATAACAATAGTGCTGGTGCGGACAGTGGCACTGTTTCCCCTAATGCGAATTTGATCAATGTAGTGTTGGCATCCTTCATCATAGCAACACAGCCTTATCATATAAACGGAAATTAGTGAGGACAGTGTTTTTCACCTGACTTTGTTTTAGTAGTATTACTTTTAAGTAGACAACAATTCTATTGATCATGGTTGTTTTGTAAGGGGACGCATTAACAAAATAAATTGTTTCTGATTAAGATATTAAAGTATCTGATGATTTTCTATGACAGTAATATAACTTTTTGCCGAGAGATGGATGCATTGGAACTCATTTAGCCTTCAACACCGCAAATCAATCACTTTGTGCCACAGTTAATGGGTAAACATTTGCATTGGTGCCCCTCAGAATGACAGTGGGTCCGTTGGGACGGTTGGTATAGGAGTGCCATCTAGACACAAACTGAGTGGCATCCTGCTGCCCAGAGGCAGCTGGCTCCTGCCAGTACACCACGGCCTGCTGTCACACCACACCGTCTAGCAGAGTGGGCGAGCTGCATTTACTATGCTGTGTGTGGAGTTATAGAGAGCTCACAGAAGGAAAGGATGAATGAGTTGCTGGTTCAGGGGATGCTGCTGGCCTAGAGCCCTTTTATAGCTGGCCACAGCATCACAAAGAGTCATCCAGAGTACAGACAAAGCAACAGCAGGACAGTGGTGCTGAGTGTGTGTGTGTGTGTGTGTGTGTGTGTGTGTGTGTGTGTGTGTGTGTGTGTGTGTGTGTGTGTGTGTGTGTGTGTGTGTGTGTGTGTGTGTGTGTGTGTGTTTTTCAATACAGCCCCAGCCCAAGCATTGCATTGAACACCTACGGAGAGCACCCTCATGAAAAAATTATTTTAAATTACTACTCATCACTACTACACAAGATTTACACAAAACCTACTGGTTTTACTACTTGATTGCTTTTGAGATGTGTAGTAAACCAGTGGTGATTTATGTAGTAATGAGTGATACATTGGGATGTTTGTGTTCACTACTGGTGAACACTACATATTTCCTTACTCAAATTATTACATAATTCTCTCTTAAATGATTACTATGTAACTACTTAAAACCTACACAATTCCTACACGTTCAGTAATGAATTATGACACAATGCCTACACATTACTGCTGTATGCCTACTCAATCCCTATTGAATTACTACTGCCATGTGTGTGTAGTGTTGTCCTTTATTATTTCCTACAAAAACCCTTTTGAATGACTATTGAAAACATTTACTAACGCTTGTCTATTCAAAATCACTATTTTCATCTTGTTTTACTACTGTGTCACTACTAGACTAGTGCACATGTTATTTCCCCAAGTTTCAAACTTTAGTTATATCATCTAACAAATACTACGCTTATACTTAATTGCCTTTTTTTTTATTACATTTATGGCGTATTAAATTGCATATTTACACTTTTGTAAATCCATTTAAGGCCTCGTCTTCATTCAACTTTGACTTAACCTTCAGATCCTCTTTTTTGTTGCAGCCACATTTCTCCACCACGTAACCTTTTAGAAAATAAAGCCAAGGAAAAGAGACAAACTGTTACTCTTACCAACAATGGCCTCCAGTCTTCTTAGGTCAAGGGCCTCCTTGGCAACAGGTCAAAATAGGTAAGTAGAAACACATACAAACACACATACTTATTAGCTAGCATGACGAAAACAAAGGGTGCATAGCTACATTTCAATGGGGCTAGCAAACAGCTAGGCTAAACTCAATACATCTCTATGAAAACAGCTAACGGCTAACACCGCTTTAGCTAGCAATCTTTTTGATGTGGTAAAAACGTATATAAATGTTTAAACAACGACATTAAATTATTCATAAACCTTACAGGAAAGTTAAACTTACAGATGGTGCCAGCATAAGGGCTAAGAAAGACAGGATGACGAAGGATGGAAGATAATTACATTCGGGATTGTCAAATATTTTTTTCATATAACTAGGCAAGTCAGTTAAGAACAAATTCTTATTTACAATGACGGCCTACCCCGGCAGGCAGTAGGCCATCTGACAGTCTGCACTTTAATCTGATAGTCATTGTTTGACTTCAAATCCAAACTTTTAGTATAGAGCCAAAATAAGAAAAAATGATTCACTGTCCCAATAATTACAGAGTGCACTGTATATTTTTGGAAAGGTTCCTCATGACATTCCCTGATACCAGTTACCAAAATTATAGAATGTATCTGATATGCCCATCTACAGCCATTCTTCCACCAGCATGCAAAATACTGCAGGGTACTGTCGGTGAGGAACTTCACACTGGCTGACATAACCAGAGCATGGTGAGGAGGGGAGGAAAGGAGAAGCAGAGAGGAGAGGAGGCAGGAGACTATGGCATGGGAGATAGTGCTCAACTATTCTTGCATCAAATCACAAGATTAAGCTATGACCAGGAAATTATCCCTCAAATACTATGACAACAGAGCCTGAAGCACTAACCAGCTACACACACACACACACACACACACACACACACACACACACACACACACACACAGCCCTTTTGGAGCATGTGCCCTACTGCTCACTGCTCAGGCAGGCCGAGGGTGGCACAGGGCCATGCCATATGGGCATCTTTGTGGGGGGGGGGGGGCTGCATACGGACGGCACATAGCCTGCGGTACAGCGGGAAGGAGCTGGTATCTGGGCTGAGGAAGGAACCAACCTGTCCACTGGGCCAAATAAAAACAGTGATACTGGATGGATGGATGGATCTCAGACCCACATTCACTGAGTACACAACAGATTTATTAGAAGAGTCCACTCCAACCCTGTGAGAGTAATTCTAATACTCTGCATGTTTTACAGATGCTGCTTCTCTGTGGTGGGTGTGATGAGGACAGAGACACTGGGCATGGGTGGAAGTAGGTATGGTGCTTCTGCTTAAGCTTGATGCCCTTTGTGATCTGATAGGATTGGAATAATAAGCAGTTAGCTATCTGTTGATGGCTCCATTACAGCAAGCAGCCGATAAAGCAGAGGCACCACATCGCCCCACCGCAAATAATAACTGTGAAGTTCTTTGGGGTGACATTGTAATGATCATGTGCTGCTCAAATCTCTTTAAATGTAAAGTAGGGTTAAAGATGAGTCATCTCTGAGCTCTGGGACCTATATCACCATAAGGAATCATTCACAAACATGACCGAACAAGATCAGTCATATGTTATAGACGTACAGTACCAGTCAAAAGTTTGGACACACCTACTCATTCAAGGGATTCTTTATTTTTACTGATTTCTAAATGGTAGAATAAGTGAATACATCAAAACTATGAAATAACACATATGGAATCATGTAGTAACCAAAAAAGTGTTAAACAAATCAAAATGTATTTTATATTTGAGATTCTTCAAAGTAGCCACCCTTTGCCTTGATGACAGCTTTGCACACTCTTGGCATTCTCTCAACCGGCTTCATGAGGTAGTTTAAAATGGCGCCGGAAGAAATGGCAGCAGTTTTACGGGCGCCCAAACAATTGTGCTATTATGTGGTTTTTTTCGCATTATTTGTAACTTCTTTTGTACATAATGTTTCTGCAACCGTATCTTACGGCAAAAAAGAGCTTTTGGATATCAGGACAGCGATCACTCACCTCGGATTAGACAAAGATTTTTCTACAACAAGGAGGACACACAAGACATTCTCCAAACACCCCACAGGGCCAACATCCTCGTTATTTGCAAGAGAAAGCGACGCAGGTACAGAGGACAAAGAGCCGGATGCCTGGTCAGGACCCGGAGAAGGCGAGTGGGAAAGCTGCCGTTACCGTCAATAATACTCGCCAACGTGCAATCATTGGACAATAAATTAGACGAGGTATGATCACGAATATCCTACCAACGGGACATCATAAACTGTAATCCTATGTTTCACAGAATCGTGGCTGAATGACGACATGGATATTCAGCTAGCGGGATATACGCTGCACGGCAAGATAGAACAGCACACTCTGGTAAGACGAGGGGGGCGGTCTGTGCATATTTGTGGACAGCTGGTGCACAAAATCTAAGGAAGTCTCTAGATTTTGCTCGCCTGAAGAAGAGTATATTGTGATAAATTGCAGGCCACACTACTTGCCTAGAGAGTTTTCAGCTATACTTTTCGTGGCTATTGTCACGACTTCAGCTGAAGTTGGTCCCTCCCCTGGTTCGAGCGTCTACCGGCGGTCGACGTCACCGGAGTTCTAGCCACCACCGATCTATTTCTCACTTTCTGTTTGTCTTGTCATTATTCACACCTGGTCATCATTACCCAAATGACATGTGTTATTTATTCCTCTGTTCCCCCATCAGTGTTGTACGTGATTGTTTCATGTTTTTGGCTCGTTGTGTGAGCAGGTGATTGTCTACGTATTGTCTACGTATATTTGTCTACGTATATTATATTTTTCTACGTATATTATAGTTTGACAACTGGCTTCCTGCGACTGTTTCCTTGGAGACCTGCTGTGGAGCCCTAACAGCTATTTATTACCACCACAGACAGATGCTGGCACTAAGACTGCACTCAGTCAGCTGTATAAGGAAATAAGCAAACAGAAAACACTCACCCAGAGGCGGCGCTCCTAGTGGCCGGAGACTTTAATGCAGGGAAACTTAAATCAGTTCTACCAAATTTCTATCAACATGTTAAATGTGCAACCAGAGGGAAAAAAATTCTAGATGACCTGTAATCCATTCACAGAGACGCGTACAAAGCTCTCCCTCGCCCTCCATTTGGTAAATCCGACCACAACTCTATCCTTCTGATTCCTGCTTACAAGCAAAAATTAAAGCAGGAAACACCAGTGACTCGGTATATAAAAAAGTGGTCAGATGAAGCAGATGCTAAACTACAGGACTGTTTTGCTATCACAGGCTGGAACATGTTTCGGGATTCTTCCGATGGCATTGAGGAGTACACCACATCAGTCACAGGCTTTATCAATAAGTGAATCGAGGACGTCGTCCCCACAGTGACTGTACGTACATACCCCAACCAGAAGCCATGGATTACAGGCAACATTCGCACTGAGCTAAAGGGTAGAGCTGCCGCTTTCAAGGTGCGGGACTCTAACCCGGAAGCTTACAAGAAATCCTGCTATGCCCTGCGATGAACCATCAAACAGGCAAAGCGTCAATACAGGGCTAAGATTGAATCATACTACACCGGCTCCGATGCTCGTCTTATGTGGCAGGGCTTGCAAACTATTACACCTCCAGGCTGTGTAAGGGCTGTTGGATCAAGGAGAGTGATGGAGTGCTGCATCAGATGACCTGGCCTCCACAATCACCCGACCTCAACAAAATGTAGATGGTTTGGGATGAGTTGGACCGCAGAGTGAAGGAAAAGCAGCCAACAAGTGCTCAGTATATGTGGGAACTCGTTCAAGACTGTTGGAAAGCATTCCAGGTGAAGCTGGTTGAGCTGTTTTTTTTGGTTACTACATTATTCCATATGGGTTATTTCATAGTTTTGGATGTCTTCACTATTATTCTTCAATGTACAAAATAGTAAAAATAAAGAAAAGCCCTTGATTGAGTAGGTGTCCAAACTTTTGACTGGTACAGTACATCTGTGGCACCATTCCCACAGGGTGTAGAAGTGATACCCCAGGGAGAAGCAGCTGAATCCAATGAGACATAATAGATAAGCAAACGATCAGTTCCACCGGAAAAAAAGTGTATTAACACAGACCGGTGGATCATTGATTGAAACACATCCAGATAAATGCTTACTGACTGTACTAGAAAGAGCAGGGAGTGTTAGGTTATTAATGTTTTTTTCCTAGATGAGATTTGCCACACCACACTGTTTGTTCCATCGATCTCTCACTTCCACAAACTGTCTTCCACTCCTCTCACCCTTCTCTCACTCCTGAAGGTACCTGGTTAACCAATCTCTGCAGCCCCCGGCACTATGCGACATCTGCTGTGCAGTCTGTTAGTGGAATAAAGCGTTTATGACACAAGGTCACTCTGCCACAGAGACAAGTCTGAGGGAAGGAGCCACACACATACACATATATCCTGTCCTTGACTCACAGATTATAGGTGGACATGTTCATTGAAAATTGTATTTAAATAAAATTGACTAATTCCGCTTTAAGGATGTGTTAAATGGAAGTCATATTGTACTTTATTGTACTGTATGCAGGGTTGGAAGTAATAGATTACATGTAAATGGTTTACTGGTAACGTAACTGTAATCCGTTACGTTACCAGTAAAAAAATATTGTAATCAGATTACAGAAACTAGATGATTACTTCGTGGATTACTTTTAAATTCAGAAAGGATGTTTGCGGGAAATTTCTTTTTTGACACTTCTGTTTTCTCAATGACATTCAAATTAGCATTGAAAAAAAAGGAGCAGGTTTAAGTTTGTTCCACCTGAGCGAGTCTGACTAGAAGTCAGAGACCACTATGATGACACCAAATGTGTTTGATGGATCGCGGGAAAAGAGCAGGAATAGGCTTTTGTAGGCTACAATCCAAGCTAAGTCTTCCAATGGTGCGACTGCTGTCGGCATTCAAAGATTATCCAACTTGAATAAACGCTTGGAGGTAAGGGTGACAGCAGTGGTGTAGTCTACAGTGATACGGATATCACTTACTATTTACATACTGTAGCGCATTGATGTGATTGTGAATAACACTGCTGCTCTCTCCTCTAGCTATTTGCACCATATGGTGTGTGGTTGTTGTGGATGGCTGTTCACAAATCTAAATGTGTATTTGAACCCAATAATGGTTGAATTCAAGAAGTTTAAACTGCCTATCAATCATTGTTTTTGAAACCAGTGGACAGCCAGTGAAAAATGCACTCTTGCAACAGCTGCACGGTGCAGATTCCAGCCTATGGAATAAAAGCAGGGCTTTAATTCACGCTGATATATATTTTTTTAAACACAAGTCTAATGGACACATGCTCAAACTCGTACACCTTTGATTGCCCCTTTAAGTCTATCTGTAGTTGGTACCTCCATTTTTGGATTTATAGATTATAACATGCTTTTTTTTGGGGGGGGTTCTCACAGTTGAACTAAGCTCAGGAGGCATTTATAAGTTATATTCTTCAAGAGTCAATGGATCTTGAAGAATATATCTTATAAATGCCTCATGAGCTTAGTTCAACTGTCACACTCCATGAGAACCCAAAATATAAGCTTGTTTTTCTCTAAAGTTTGTAAACATTGTGAATGCAAACAAACACTGTATAACCTCATAACATGGTTGAAACAATCATTTTGATATCATGGATGGTCAGCATCCATAGCTCTGTCTATTAATCTGAGAGTGGTTACATTTCTCCAGGCCCATCCCTCAGCTTTTTACCAAAACAGAGGCGGGGCAACCGTTTTGTTACTGTTTCATCAGTGGATTTGCCCTTTAAAACAGCTGCATATTATCAAGATATCAAAGTGTCACCAACAAAAAGGTAAATAGGCCTATAGCAAATAATTGTTCACAAGTAAATAGCACTTTTCAGTAGAGCTCAAAGCATGCCATTCCATGAGCGCAGCATTTATTTTCAACTAGAATCAATGAGCCCAATCAGTCCTCCATGACAACAAAATCATAAACAACAGAGTAGGGCTGGCTAATAAGTCCTTAGTTTTGGGGTTATGCTCAGGTAAAACAATTTTGCTAATCTATACTTCCAAGTCCTATTCTTGAAGATCAAGGGGTATAACTTTTATTGTAATGACTGGAATTCTGATATATCTTTACAATAAAAACCAACGTCTAATTTAATCGTATTATTATTTGTAGTAGAAAACGATGGGTTAGAAGAAGCCTACATAACCAACCCATAGAGTAAAATGTAACATCCATACATGGCCAGCTATGTAAACTTTAACATTGATTTATCCTGCAATAGACGTCGTTCAATTGGTAACATATCTCTTTGTCTTCTTCTAATGCCTTAAGGGGAAAGTAATCTAAAAGTAACAGTAATGTAATCAGATTACATTAATGAGTTTGGGCAATCCAAAAGTAAATGAAGGAATACAATTTTGGACAGGTAACTAGTAACAGATTACATTTAGAAAGTAATTTACCCAACCTTGACTGTATGCATCCCTCATGTCATACTGTATTTACTAGGGGGTGTGCTGAATAGTCGGACAAAACTAGTATCGTAACGGATATGGGCAGTTGTCCTGACACGATTTTGATCAGAGTATTTTTTATTTTGGGTGCCAGCACGCATCTTTCAATCAAATCCAAATTGCTACATGTTCTAAATAGCTAAACTGGCAAGTTTACCTGTCCGTAAAGAGAAGGGTGGGCTGTACGTTGATCCTGCTGCTCTGATTGGTCCACTCGCTTAGCTTCATAATTTCACCCAACCACTTCTCCTTGCATTTTTCAGTCTGATCATTTCTTGATGCTGCCTTCTGTTAGCCTGCTACTATGATCAATCAAATGGGTTTGATGTTTGCGCAAGCTCTCAAAGTGCATAGTATCTAACAAGCGGGGCGAGGGTAGGGAGAAAAGATGAAACGTTGATGCGCATTCTGACTGAGTGACAGCAAACTGCGCACAGCAAATTGAGGACACAGACACACACACACACCCCTCCGCGCTGCTCCTAATCTGCATCTTATTTGGTCTATAGATGTGCAAAATCTATTTAGGCATATTAAAACACTTCTGTGTTTTCCGATCACGAGTATCATCCAATCTGACTATCAACTGTCAATTATGGATACAATTGAGGAGTACACCACATCAGTCAGTGGCTTCATCGATGACGTCGTCCCCACAGTGACCCGGAAGCTTATAAGAAATCCCGCTATGCCCTCCGACGAACCATCAAACAGGCAAATTGTCAATACAGGACTAAGATCGATTCATACTACGCTCGTCGGATGTGGCAGGGCTTGCAAACTATTACAGACTACAAAGGGAAGCACAGCCGAGAGCTGCCCAGTGACACGAGCCTACCAGACAAGCTAAATTACCTCTATGCTCGCTTCGAGGCAAGTAACACTGAAACATGCATGAGAGCACCAGCTGTTCTGGACGACTGTGTGATCACGCTCGCCACAGCCGATGTGAGTAAGACCTTTAAACAGGTCAACATTCACAAGGCCGCAGGGCCAGATGGATTACAAGGACGTGTACTCCGAGCATGCACTGACCAACTGGCAAGTGTCTTCACTGACATTTTCAACCTCTCCCTGTCTGAGTCTGTAATACCAACATGTTTCAAGCAGACCACTCTGTGCCCAAGTACACTAAGATAACCTGCCTAAATAAACTGGTCATCTCTGTATACCCGTCGCAAGACCCACAGGTTGCTGCTTATTTATTAAACTTTCTTAGGCCTGACTCCCCCTATCTGAGACATACAACACCCATTCTGCCAGTCACATTCTGTTAAATGTCCCCAAAGCACACACATCCCTGGGTCACTCGTCTTTTCAGTTCAATGCAGCTAGCGACTGGAACGAGCTGCAACAAACACTCAAACTGGACAGTTTTATCTCCATCTCTTCATTCAAAGACTCAATCATGGACACTCTTACTGACAGTTGTGGTTGCTTTGCGTGATGTATTGTTGTCTCTACCTTCTTGCCCTTTGTGCTGTTGTCTGTGCCCAACAATGTTTGTACCCTGTTTTGTGCTGCTACCATGTTGTGTTGCTACCATGTTGTTGTCATGTTGCTACCATACTGTGTTGTAATGTGTTGCTATGTTGCCATGCTATGTTGTCGTCTTATGTCTCTTTATGTAGTGTTGTGTTGTCTCTTGTCGTGATGTGTGTTTTGTCCTATATTTTTTTATCCCAGCCCCCGTCCCCCGCAGGATGCCTTTTGCCTTTTGGTAGGCCGTCATTGTAAAGAAGAATTTGTTATTGACTGACTTGCCTAGTTAAATAAAATAAAAATAAATAAATTACTACCGGCCCACTCACGTTTGTAGTCATGAAGTGCTTTGAAAGTCTGGTCATGGCTCACAACACCATTATCCCAGAAACCCTAGACCCACTCCAATTTGCATACCACCCCAACAGATCCACAGATGATGCAATCTCTATTGCACTCCAGACTGCCCTTTCCCACCTGGACAAAAGGAACACCTATGTGAGAATGCTATTTAAAAAAAAATGATACATTTTTATTTTATCACCTTTATTTAACCAGGCAAGTTGAGAACAAGTTCTCATTTACAACTGCGTCCTGGCTAAGATAAAGCAAAGCAGTTCGACACATACAACAACACAGAGTTGCACATGGAGTAAACAAACATACAGTCAATAATACAGTAGAAAAACAAATTTATATACAAAGTGTGCAAATGAGGTAAGATAAGGAAGGTAAGGCAATAAATAGGCCATGGTGGCGAAGTAATTACAATATAGCATTTAAACACTGGAATGGTAGATGTGCAGTAGATGAATGTGCAAAGTAGAAATACTGGGGTGCAAAAGAGCAAGATAAATAAATAAATAAATACGGTAGGGGATGAGGTAGTTGGTTGGGCTATTTACAGATGGGCTATGTACAGGTGCAGGGATCTGTGAGCTGCACTGACAGCTGGGGCTTAAAGCTAGTGAGGGTGATAAGTGTCTCCAGTTTCAGTGATTTTTGTAGTTCTTTCAGTGATCTTTTGTAGTTCTCTGCTGTCATTGGCAGCAGAGAACTGGAAGGAAAGGCGGCCAAAATAGGAATTGGCTTTGGGGGTGACCAGTGAGATATACCTGCTGGAGCGCGTGCTACGGGTGGGTCCTGCTATGGTGACCAGCGAGCTGAGATAAGGCGGGGCTTTACCTAGCAGGGACTTGAAGATGACCTGGAGCCAGTGGGTTTGGCGACGAGTATGAAGCGTGGGCCAGGAGATGATTGTGGATTACAGGAAAAGGAGGACCGAGCACGCCCCCATTATCACCGACGGGGCTTTAGTGGAGCAGATTGAGAGCTTCAAGATCCTTGGTGTCCACATCGCCAACAAACTAATATGGCCCAAGCACACCAAGACAGAAGTGAAGAGGGCATGACAAAACCTATTCCCCCTCAGGAGAATAAAAAGATTTGGCATGGGTCCTCAGATCCTCAAAAGGTTCTAAAGCTTTACCATCGAGAGCATTCTGACTGGTTGCATCACTGCCTGGTATGGCAACTGCTCAGCCTCCGACCGCAAGGCACTACAGAGGGTAGTGCGTACGGCCCAGTACATCAAAGGGGCCAAGCTTTCTGCCATCCAGGACCTCTATACCAGGCGGTGCCAGAGGAAGGCCCTAAAAATTCTAAGACTCCAACCACCCTAGTCATAGACTGTTCTCTCTGCTACCGCACGGCAAGTGGTACCGGAGCGCCAAGTCTAGGGCCAAGAGGCTTCTTAACAGCTTCTACCCCCAAGCCATAAGACTACTGAACATCTAATTAAATGGCTACTCAGACTACTTTCATTGCCCCCACCCCCCTCTTTTACACTGTTATTATCTAAGCATAAATCACTTTAATAACTCTACCCACATGTATATATTACCTCAATTACCTTGACTAACCAATACCCACGCACATTAACTCTGTACAGGTACCCCTGTATATAGCCTCACTATTGTTATTTTACTGCTGCTTATAAATTATTTGTTACTTTATTATTTATTTTTTTCAGTTATTTTTGTTAAAACTGCATTGTTGGTTAAGGGCTTGTAACTAAGCATTTCACTGTAAGGTCTACACCGTTTGTATTCGGCCCATGTTACATATACATTTTGCTTTGATTTGAGTATAGTCAGGTCGGCACACCCCTAGTATAGTGATTTAGCATGGAAAGCCATGGAAGTTTCTAAGGACTCATGCTGGATCAAGTCTTTGTATTTCACAGCTAACAGGCATGCTTACATCCAGGGAGCTACTACACTAGGCATAACTACTGAGGCTCAGAGACAAAGAGCCTAGTGAGGGAAATGGCCCTGAGACAGAAGAACTTAACAAATCTCTTTACAACATTGAGTATTTCTCGCTGTCTCTGTCTGTTCATCATTGGCGATCATTCTGGTAGCAGATTGCGCTTTAGCCTACGCCGTCTGCTCTATCATGTGAATGATAGTGCCTACAAGCATGTCATAACACTACATGTCAAAGCAGTTGGCTCAAGCACATACAGATCTGTTACCAGCCAGGCATTGCCTGCTATTGTATTCACACGGAAGGCTACACTTCTGTGGTAAAGCATTTCCAAAGCTTTTGTATGTTGTCCACTGCCAGATCTCGCCTCAGGCCCAGCATAACCTCTGCTCTGTGTTTGATGAGTCCTTGTGAGCTTTGTAGTGGAAGAATGAGAAGGTGATACTCGCGATTGGCGACTACCTGGCGTGGGAGAACAGCGTGATGTCTCAATCACGGTTTATGACATTGTTTGGATGGTTGACCATTTGTGGGCTATCACAGAGGTCAAACACACCTTATCTGGGGCTTTTTACAGGGAGGGAGGTTTCCACAGTACCCTGGGAGCACAGACACTGTCGGAGGTGTGAAGACCGATTAAAACAGGCCTGGGCAAAGGTAGGCCCGGGGGCCGTATGCGGTTCGCGGAATCATGCTCAGATCACATAAAGAATTTTCAATAGTAAAGCTTTGAAAAACGTATTTGTTATTCAAATTAAAATCCCAATGAATACTCGCCTTTGTGTAATGATTTAACTCCCACCGCTTGTGGGACATTTGTTATTTATTTATTTTGAAGGCACGTATAAATAACAACTGCACAAGGACAGACAGTGACTGACACACACGTCCCAGTTACAAATAGCAGCTAGCTCGAAATTGTGCAAAAATGAGTTTTTCATTTTAAAGATTTCAAAGAAAAGGAAAGTAGACAATGAATGTAGGCTGTTCCAGCAAGAGTGGACATCGAAATATTTCTTTATTGAGGTATCAGGGAAAGCTGTGTGCTTAGTGTGCAAAGAGAGCATCGCTGTCGTGAAAGACTACAACTTGTCCCGACACTTCCAGACGAAGCATGCAGAGAAATATAGGAATAGGTCTTCTGAGCAGAGGACAAGCGCATCAAAAGAGTTTCTTTCTCAGTTGTAAAAGCAGCAAGGACTTTTCACAAAACTGTATTCAGCAAACAACGGAATTGCGAGAGCTAGCTAAGTACTGTCCCACAAAATTGCTAAACATAGCAAGCCATTCGCTGAGGGCGAATTCATTAAAGAATGTTTAATTGACTCTGCAGCAATACTTTGCCCCGACAAGAAAGAGCTGTTTGAAAATGTTTCCCCTATCAAGATGAACAGTGACAGAGTGTTGAAGACATCGCAGAGAATATGAAAAACAGTTGAAAGACAAGGTAAAGGATTTCACCTATTTCTCCTTGGCCCCGGATGAGAGCAGTGATATTCTTACAAGGCATAACCCCAGACTTTGAAATTACAATGAAGAGCACAACCACAGGGAAATATTTATTGGAGGAGGTTAATAAGTGTATGGCAAAGCTGGGACTGAGTTTTGAAAAGTTATCCAGTGTGACCACTGATGGGTGCCCAAACCTGACAGGAAAAAAAACGTTGGCCTTTTGAAAAGGATACAAGATCACGTAGCTGAGCTGAACCCAGATCCCAAAAATATTTTCCTGCACTGCATTATTCATCAGGAGGTGCTCTGTAAATGTGTTCTGAAAATGAGTAATCTTGTGGATACAGTCACTAAAGTGGTAAACTTCATAAGAGCAAAATCTTTAAACCACAGGCAGTTTGTCTCACTGTTGGAAGAGACAGTCGGTCATGCAGATCTCCCCTACCACACAAACGTGAGATGGCTGAGTTTGGGGAAGGTGCTTAAAATGGTGTGGGACCTGAAGTCGGAGATTGAGTTTTTGCAAATGAACGGAAAATATGTGGATTTCCATCAACTGCAAGATAAAGAATGTTTGGCTGATTTTGCCTTCACCGTGGACATCATGGACCTCATGAATGAACTGAATTAAAAACTACAAGGGAAGGGCCTTTTTTGCACATCAGATGTACAGCCTTGTCAAAGCCTTCAAGGGAAAATTACTCCTCCTGACCCGCCAAGTAGAAGCCAACAATCTCACATACCTACGGACACTGCTAGTCTGTTCACTATCAGATGACCGGCGGGAGAAGTTTGAGGATTTCAAAGTGTGGAAAATGACATGCTGTTGGTTTCCTCTTATCGATCTTCAGTCTGATGCAGTGATTGGAGAACTATTCAAAACAATGTCACTGACGAGGTTCTATGCATCTCTCGATGAACAAAACTTTCCAAAGATTAGGGGTCATGCTCAGAAGATGTTTGTACTATTTGGGTCAACCTACGTATGTGAACAGACATTTTCAGTGATTAAATATAACAAGTCAAGGCACAGATCATCTCTTACACCTCTCAGCAATCCTGCACATAGCGACGTCAGAAACTATACCTGACTTCACCGCTCTAGTCAATGCCCATCAGAGACTTCACTCCTCACACCGATTGAGTAGTTTAAATGTAATGTTGAGCTCTCTCTCTTTCTTGTGTTTTTGTGCATACCCGTTATCAAGAGTTCTGTCCGTGGTGCTGAATGCACAGTGTACTTTTCCATCCGTGTAGTTCATTGCATGTTTAATAATGAACATACCTACCAAAAGGAGAACATGGATGTGGTTAATTTCTGTGCATGTTTAAAAAGTTAAATAAGTAGCATATCTGGACGAGACTTACAAAAGATATATCTGTCAACACAGTCATACACATAACGTATAATCCTGTAATATGATTCTGGCCCGCGATGGCAAAAATATATTCTAAATGTGGCCCTCCATGGAAAACAATTGCCCAGGCCTGTATTAAAACGTGAAATAGACTAAATCAATGTTACTTTGTGAATTAAATTGTCACGTTTGGATTGTTTCAATAGTTCATAAAGAGATATGAATTTTGATATGTTTAATTGTACTGTAAGTGCTATTGATAATTGTTACATGGAAACGTATTTTGTTCATTGCATGGCGGACAGTTCAAAGAGGAGCGCCACAGGGGTGCGCTCCTATCATTTAAATTTAGTTGATTACATTATAATCTGAGTGTGTTTTCATGCTTCTTTTTTTACTAGCAAACTGCAAAGAAATGTTAATTCAGGATGAGGGCAAGTTCCTGCTTGAATTTTTATTTTATTTAACTAGGCAAGTCACAAATTCTTATTTACAATGACTGCCTACCCTGGACCTCGCTGAGCCAATTGTGCGCTGCCCTATTGGACTCCCAATCACAGCTGGTTGTGATACAGCCTGGAATTGTTCATACTTTGAGAACTTGTTACCAAGTTATCACACACTTCGTTTTTTCTCTTAAGAGATTATTCGGAATTGAAGACACATGTTAGCACATATTATTTAGTCGATCGTCATTTACTCTGAGTAATCTGTAATGTATCATGTACACTAAGTGTTTGACTGTTAATTATTTTGTGACTAATAAATTATATTAGTTGAATGACTAAATGCATTCATCATTTTACAGAGTATTTAGTAGGTATTTTGGTAGTTCTTATTTACACTTTATACTACACATGCTCAGGTACCACCATGTCATCTCTGATCTGTTTGCCTCAATAAATTACTGCTAGAACATTGGTCGCCAGGATTAGCTATTTGTATCTAGTCTCTTAATAATTGCATAACGGTGAAAGTTCGACATGTTCCTTGGTGATGTGAGGCTCGCTAGCTTGACTAGACTCCTACAGAGACGTAAAGTGCCTGTTGCATTTATTCACATAATATTGGAGTCAGATTGATGCGAATGCATGTAGTTTATTATTATATTAAACATAATGGTTGGATCATTTCCATCAAAACTATAAATGATGACTCATATTCAGTTTATGGGGATTTTTACCAAAGTACAGCTTCACCCTGAACAGCCTTCAGCTGAGCTGACACAGAGGGGTAGTATTCACTAGGACTGAGTGAAATCTATATGGGATAAGGAAAGTGGGTCTCCTCAACGCAGTTAATTGCATTGAGGCTGGTGGATACTCTCATGACATTGTTATTATGACACTGTGGATGCCTGTCTCTGATGTCTTGCCACAGGGTCCTCCTGTATGGTGCAGTTGGTTGAGCATGGCACCTGCAATGCCAGGATTGTGGGTTCGATTCCCACAGAGGACTGTTACAAATGAAAATGTATGCAAAATGTTGCTCTGAATAGGAGTGTCTGCTAAATTGTTAAGTTCCTGACTGCTAGAGAAATGCTCACAGCTTAGCTCTGGTATTTACACTTTAGTTATATACCAGACACTCTTATCCAGAGCGACTTACAGTTAGTGCATTCATCTTAAGATAGCTAGGTGGGACAACCACATATCACAGACAGTTTTCCTCAATAATGTAGCTGTCAGTAGAGTCAGAGCTGGGGTGGGGTCAAGTGTTCTTTTTATTAAAATTTTATTTATTTGGGAGAGGGGGGGGGTCGAAGTGAGGAGGATTATTTAAGATACTGTTTGAAGGGTAGGGTTTGTAGGGTTTCAGATGTTTTCGGAAGATGAGCAGGGACTCTGGTGTCCTAGCTTCAGGGGGGAAGCTGGTTCCACCATTGGGGTGCCAGGTCAGAGAAGAGCTTGGACTGGGCTGAGTGGGAGCTGCCCTTCTGTTGGGGTTCGGAGGGCAAGAGACCTGAGGTGGCAGAACGGAGTGTTCGGGTTTGAGCATAGTCTGAAGGTAGGGAGGGGGCAGTTCCTCTTGCTGTTCCGTAGGTAAGTACGATGGTCTTGTAGTGGATGCAAGCATTAACTTGAAGCAGGTGGAGTGTGCGGAGGAGCAGGGTGACATGAGAGAACTTGGGAAGGTTGAAAACCAGGCGGGCTGCTGCATTCTGGATAAGTTGCAGGGGTTTGATGGCACAAGCAGGGAGCCCAGCCAACAGCGAGTTGCAGTAGTCCATACGGGAGAGGACAAGTGCCTGGATTAGGACCTGTGCCGCTTTCTGTGTGAGGTAGGGTCATACTCTACAGGATGTTGTAGAGGATGAAACTGCAGGAGCAAGTCACTGCTTTGATGTTTGCAGAGAAAGACAGGGTGTTGTCCACGGTCACGCCAAGGTTCTTTGCACTCTGGGAGGGGACACTATGGAGTTGTCAACCGTGATAGAGAGGTCTTTGAGTGGGCTGGCCTTCCCCAGGAGGAAGAGCAGTTCCATATTGTCGAGGTTGAGCTTGAGATGGTGGGCCGACATCCAAGTTGAGATATCTGCCAGACAGGCAGAGTTGCGTGTCACCACCTGGGTGTCAGAAGGGGGAAGGAGAAAAGTAGTTGAATGTCATCAGCATAGTAATGATAGACGAGAACGTGAGGATATGGCGAAGCCGAGTGACTTGGTGTATAGAGAGAAGAGGGCCTTGAACCGAGCCCTGGGGGACACCAGTAGTGAGAGTATGTGGTGCAGACACAGATCCTCTCCACGTCACCTGGTAGGAGCGGCCTGCCTGGTAGGATGCAATCCAACAGTGTGCAGAGCCTGAGACACCCAGCCCTGAGAGGATGATCTAATGGTTCACAGTGTTAAAGGCAGCGGATAGATCTAGGAGGATGACAAAAGAGGAGAGAGTGTCAGCTTTGGCAGTGCGGAGAGCCTCCATGACACAGAGAAGAACAGTCTCGGTTGAGTGACCCATCTTGAAGCCTGACTGGTTAGGGTCAAGAAGATCGTTCTAAGAGAGAAATTAGAAAGTTGATCAGAGACAACACGCTCAAGTGTTTTGGAAAGAAAAGAAAGAAGGGATACAGGTCTATAGTTTTGACGTCAGATGAGTCGAGTGTTGGTTTCTTGAGAAGGGAAGCAAGTCGGGCCATTTTGAAGTCAGAGGGGACACAGCCAGTGGTCAGAGATGAGTTGATGAGGGAAGTGAGGAATGGGAGAAGGTGTCTAGAGATCTGGAGGTCTGGAGAAGGGAGAAGGGGATGGGGTCGAGCGGGCAGGTTTTCGGGGGGCCAGACCTCACTAGTCGTAGGATGTAATCTGGAGAAAAAGGGTAGAAAGAGGTGAAGGCGTAGGGTGGTTCTGTGTGAGTGAGAACAGTGGACTCAATAGGCTGAATGAGTAGCGGATGTCATCAACCTTTTTTTCAAAGGTTGGAGGATTAAGTGGAAAAGATAAGAGAGTAGTGGGAGAGAGAGAGAGCAAAGATTGCGACGGCGCATGACCATCTGGGTAGGGGCTGAGTGGTTAGAGTTGGAGGAAAGGGAGACAGAAAAGGAAACAAATTAATCAGAGACCTGGAGGGGGGGGTTGCAGTGAGATCAGTAGGCAAGCAGACTCTGGTAAAGATGAGGTCAAGCGTATTGCCTGCCTTGTGAGTTGGAGGGATTGGGAAAGTGTGAGGTCAAAAGAAGCAAGGAGGGGAAAGAGAGAGTTGGAAAAAATGAAATCGAAGGCAGACGTCGGGAGGTTGAAGTCACCAAGTACGAAGAGCAGTGAGCCATCGTCAGGAAATGAGCTTATCAAGGTGCCAAGGTCATTGAGAAACATTCCAAGGGCACCTGGTGGGCGATAGATGACAACAATGTTAAGCTTGAGCGGACAAGTGACAGTGACAGCATGGAATTCAAATTCATGTGGCCCGCCTGTGACCTTAGCTCAAGTTGAAGCTCACATGAATAATCACAGCCATTGGGCTTCTCATTACTGTGGAATGCTGGGAGCTCACAGAAAACAGCAGGTGAAAACCAGGTCAGCAGCCCTTGACTACAATGTTGCAGAAAGGTGTGTAAAGTGCAAGCTACCTGTCTCAAATCATACCCTGTTCCCTATATAGTGCACTACAAAAGTCAGTACTGTATTGCATTACAAAGGTCACTACAAAAGTCAGTCTATTTGCTATATAGTGCACTACTTATTCATTGCATGCATTCTCATTCAATGAATATGACTAGCATAAACAGAGGTAACAGTATTGTTATGTCTGGTTAGTCATTCACTGCCTGTTAACACTCCAAGGGTTCTTTGCAAAAAAACATATCTACAGAACATTATTGACTGTTTTCAGTCTGCCCTAAGGCGTTAAGCTGTAACTGAACCATAAGATTGTGTCTTTGTTGAAGCTTACAATATGTAACTCTTTGGGCGACCAACCAAATTCACATAGAAATTGAGTTATAGATCTGTAGTTCTCATTGAAAGCAAGTCTAAGAAGCAGTAGATATGTTCTATGTGCACCATTTCTATGCTTCAGGTTATTAAGTGTAATTTTTGTGACTTTTATTTTCAGTTTTGTATACCAGCCTCAAACAGCTGAAAATACAATATTTTTGGTTATGGAAAATATACTTCACATCGGTTTAGATGGTACAATGATCCTCTTCACAATGACTGCTTGTTTTGTCACAAACTAAAATTAGGTGAACTATTAGAATTTTAGCAACCAGCCTGAATATTGCACCTTTAAAAATGTTTTACCTTTATTTAACTAGACAAGTCAGTTAAGAAAAAAATATTATTTACAATGACGGCCTACCCAGGCCAACCCTAACCCGGACGACGCTGGGTCAATTGTGTGCTGCCCTATGGGAATCCCAATCACAGCCAGTTGTGATACAGCCTGGAATCAAACCAGGGTCTGTAGTGACACCTCTAGCACTGAGATGCAATGCCTTAGACCGCTGCGCCACTCAGCATCGTCCGGGTTTGGCCGGAATAGGCCGTCATTGTAAATAAAGGTTAAATAAAAATAAACAAAATACTAAGTATATTGAAAGCAGGCGCTTTGAACACAGGTGTGGTTCCCAAGTTAATTAG